>JASPKZ010007817.1:1200000-1800000 GCA_030220185.1 Diploptera punctata | reverse complement strand
TAAAGTTATAAAATTTGTTATAGCTCCAGATATTTTCATTATTCTTGTAAAGTTTTATTTAAAGGGGGATAGAATTTAAGTATGCACAAGATTTTAAAAAAATGGCTTAAAAATCGAAAATTTTGTGCAAGTACAATAAGTTATTATATAAGTGTAGATCTATTTGTGCTGGCCAAAGACCTCAAGGAGAGGTTACAACCCTATTTTTAGCCCTATTCTGTCCTAAGTTGACACAGAGGCTCGGAGTCATGAGGAAACACTTGAGTATACCCCATTTGATCATCATAACCACATATTTTAAACACCTGTGGTTTAATAAACCAGAGTATTTTATCTAACATGAGATGAGGTGAAAGGTGATATTAAATGAGTGAATAGAGATGAATTATATAATGGGAATGAAAGAGCAATGGAGAATGTTGGTGGGATGAAATTCAGAGAGAACCCTGAGAAAACCTGAAAAATCCCAGTGAGTCCTACCACCAATACTCCTTTGGAACTGACAGGATTCAAATCTGAGATCCCAGACGTGCAGGCTAGCCACCCATCCACCGTTTATATATTTATTGATCATAAATAAGAAGAACAGAAAGGAAAATTTTATGAGGATTTATGGGGACTTTACATGAAAGCAACAAAGAATGCCGCGAAAATAATCAAGTGCAAATTTACTGTTGGTTGGTTTAAGAGATCATTACTTGCATTCAGTCATCTGATAACTCTCTTAAATTAGAAATTCAGTTAATAAATTTATTTATTGAAACTCTTTGAATAACAATCGGTATAAAGCTATGCAAAACTGGGCAAACAGTTTCTCTTGCTATGACATGGAATTCCCTTCCACCCTATGCTAGAAATTGCCAAACTTTACCATCTCTCAGAAACAAATTGAAAATAGAATTATTGATAGAAACAACCCACAAATATTACTTTTTTTAACAATTAATAATTTTTTTCATTAATTAATAAATATAATATTAAAATTTGTCAATATATTTACCTATTGCAGGTATATACAAGCGATAGATTAATTCATTATAGTTTATTACTTTCTTTGCATTTTTTATTTTATTTTTTGTATAGTAGATTCGAGCTATTATTCCTTTGTGTATACATTCTTCCATTAGTTTAATTTTAATTGTATTTAATTTTATTGTATTATTAGACATTATTTTCATTATTGTTCACTTTGACATATAATTAATTCTTTAGTATACTTTTATTGTAATTTTTTGGTATTTAAATGTAGCTGTGCTTGTCCTGGTGAGTGTAACTCCACCAGGCTAAATAAATACATCTAAATAAATCTAAATAAATAACATTGTCAGAACCAAATGTAGAAAAACAAAGCCTTCATAAAGACACCAACTACAGGGTGGACCGCTCGAATGGACCTAATTTCAATTGCTTGTTACTGACAAACGGTTGAAGATAGAAACTTAAAACAACGTTCATAGTACAGAAAACTCACCAAGTTTTGATATCCAGATCACCACATCTCTATATGAGCCCCAGCAGTCACTGTGACGATATCAAAGCGATGAACAATTTCTTGCCAAGTACGTTGGAGTATGTCTTCTGGAATGTTCTCAATAGCCTCTATGATGCGCTCACGAAGATCACGAAGGTCTTTGACTGGGGTGGTGTAAACTTTATCTTTGACATAGCCCCAGAGAAAGAAATCCAGTGGTGTTAAATCGGGAGATCTCGGGGGCCACGCGATTGGTCCTCCCCTACCAATCCAACGGCCAGGGAAAATGTTGTCCAAAGTCGTACGAACTTCATTGGACCAGTGGGGAGGAGCACCATCTTGCTGGGAGAAAACGATGTTAGGCTGCAGTTGTTCAATTTGTGGAAAGAAGAACTGCTCCAGCATGTCAAGATATGTGGTACCACGAACAGTTTTCTCGGCGAGGAAAAAAACGGTCCAATGACCTTATTATGTGACAAACTGCACCAAACATTCATCTTCGGACTATCACGAACATGCTCTTGAATAGCGTGAGGATTCTCCGATCCCCAGATCCGCACATTATGCCGGTTTACCTTGCCTGACAAATGGAAAGTGGCTTCGTCCGAGAAGAAAATCTTGGTCATGAAGTCAGGATCAGCGCCGAGACGGTCCAGCATCGTATTGGCGAATTCCACTCGTTTCGGCATGTCATTCGGCTCCAGACGTTGCACTAACTGCACTTTATATGCGTGCAGTTTGAGGCGTTTGTGGACAATCCGTTGTAATGTCGATTTTGGGTATTTGAAGTTCCCGCGAAGCTCTTCTTAATGACTTCCGGGGGCTTCGCTCAAATGCGGCTTGAACATTTGCTACCATTTCATCGGATGCTCTGCGACCACCACCATGCTTCTTCAACACAGATCCTGTAGCTAATAATGTATCACGCCACTTCTTTATGCTTCTAGCAGTTGGAGCATCACGGTTAAACACACGCCGGAACTCCCTTTGAACTCTAATGATTGATTTAAACTCCGCATACCACAAAACAGCTTGCGCTTTCATCTGCGGAGTCGCCATTTTCACAAACAATTAAATCTAAGAACGAGAAACGTATCTTTGTGCCATCTACCGACAGGATTCGAAACTTGGTGAGTTTTTCTGTACTATGAACGTTGTTTTAAGTTTCTATCTTCAACCGTTTGCCAGTAACAAGCAATTGAAATTAGGTCCATTCGAGCGGTCCACCCTGTATAATGTATGGAAAATATTTGATTTTTCAGTTGAAAAGAGCACGGCAATTTGTAGTAGGCCTACCTTATTTGAACATAGGAACTTTGAGATCACCTAAGAGGAAAACTGCGAATCAAATTGACCATATTATGCTTGATGCACATCAATATTTTGGACGTGAAAGCTTGTAGTGGTGCGGATAGCAATAGTAACTGCTTTATGGTCAAGGTTAAGAAAGTTGTACAAACATTGGAAAATAAAAGCCCAGCAGATATTTAAATATGATCTAGATAAGTTGAAGGATGAAATTATAGTAATGCAATTTAGGCATAAAGAGACATGAATCTAGAGTTAGGTTTAGTAATACAAAAGAAAAACCGAGATGTTGAATACAAAGGGAAACAGATTATAGAATATGTTTGTAATGCGGCAAAAATATATTAGGGAGCACAAAGAGAATAAAAAATGGATGGTGAGATTAAAACTGCAGAAACGCATTCAAAGTAAGAAATGAAGCTCTAATGTGTATGTCTCAAAAAAAAAACTAGAGCTAATGTTGATGCATACAAATAAAAATAAAATGATCCTAAAATAATATGCATAGAAGTAATAAGAGATTGTATAAAGAGGAAGAATTTAAAAAAAACAGGAAAACTTCCAGATAAATGATCCCAGATGATTTTATGAAAGGATAAGTAAATATAGTGAAGTATTTCAGCCAAGAACAACATTATGTAAAGATAAGTCGGGATCAAATTTTGGGCAAAGAGGAAGAAGTGTGGTTAATTATTTTAAAAATCTACTTAATACTTATAATGCGAATATTATAGAAGAAGTGAACAATTATAGACTAGAAGTGAACGTGGAAGTGCGAACAGTGCAGATGGTTAGAAGTACCATAAGAAAATTAAAAAGTAATAGAGCGCCAGGAGAAGATACTGTAATATCAAAATTGTTAATATCTGAAGGGAATAGGTTATGGGAAGAAGTGTACAGTTTGATTAAAACCATATGGGAATCAGACAAGTGCCTCAATACTGGAACAATGTTTTAATATATATATTGGAGGTACGGCTATGATAGATTAGTTATCATCATCATCATCATCATCATCTTCAAGGTATGAGCCTGTTGGCCCGTTCCGCTCCCCGGTGCACTATATGCTGCAGGTGCAGGTCGTCTTTCCAACGACGTTTTGGTCTTCCTACATTTCTTCGGCCTAGAGGCCTATAATGAAGCAGCTGTTTTGATAAACGATTATTTGGCATTCTTTATATATGTCCAAACCCCGATAAAAACCTCATCCAGAAAAACTGCTCCGATGGGAATCGAACCCGGGCCCGCTGCGTGACAAGGTAGCACGCTACCTCGAGACCACAGTGGTGGACTACTTTATTAAAGCTCGCAGATTGGAATTGTCCCGCGCCGTAGCCGAGCGGTTAAGGTAGGAAGCCTTGGCGCAGAGCTACGGGACTTGCGCTGGTTCGAGTCTCCATGGGGGAAGAAATTTTCTCATGGTATTTCGGCCAGTATGGGACCGGTGCCCACCCAGCATCGTGAGGCAATTGGGTAGCTACAATAAGTAGCGGCTCCAGGTTGAGGAACCAGCTATAACGGCTGGGGGACTCGACATGCTAACCACATGTCACCCCTACACTGGCTGTTGATTATCTACCTCTGTGATTGACACATGTGGATGTGAAGGGCCAGCAGCCGGCTGGTAAAAGGGCAACCGCTGAAAAGTGGAAAGACCCTCAATCGGAGATTGGAATTACTGGGGTATGTGATGAGGATGCCACATAATAGAATGATTTTATAAACAAAACCAGAAGGTAGGAGACAAAGAGTAAGACCCAGATTAAAATGGATGGATGATGTTTAGGATGACTTCAGAAAATTAGGAGTGAAAAAATGGAGGCAAAAGCTGTACAAAGACGCTGTGGGCATCGATCTTTAAGGAGGCTATTTCCAAACTCTAAGGTCCATTACGCCAAATGAAGAAGAAGAAAAGTATAAAGGATAGGAAGAGAATCCCAAATAAAATGGCCGTTTTCATGTACTTTTAACGTAGAATAAAGAGAAAAAGATCGAAGATTTGCATATAAACAGTTGTGCTGTTAGTTTTATGTAGAACATTAAGGGACTTAAAATTAGAAGAGGATACATTAGCTTTAAACATCACAATCTGCTATCATCTTGCTCGTACTGTATTTTACCTGGACGGGATTTTGTCTCTGTTTCTATTTATTTAACAAACAGAACCGTCGCACCACTTTTAAAGGCAATTGACTGGCAAATCCGAGTTAATCTTGATACATACAACTCCCGTCTCATTACGGGATCACTCCCTCTAATTACCTGCCATGTTTATACTCCAACAGATCAAACACCACTTGTTCTCCAAGTAATAATTCCCGCTCTCACATCTCCCACCTGCTGTCTCTATATACTGTATCGTGCTAAGCATTTATATCTAACTAACTCACTGACGCTGTCGGAATCCGTAGGATCATAGTCGCGCGGACATAAGCTCTCTATACATCCATATTCTGAGCTAACCTTTTCCAATCATTTCATGTATAATCTTACTTACTTACTTACTCACTGGCACTATCGAACCCGTAGGTTCATGGCCTCGCGGACATAAGCTCTCCATACATCCCTATCCTGAGCTAATGCTTTCCAATCATTCCCTGTATAATCTACTTCCCTCAAATCATAGTTAATATTATTCCCCCACCTCATTCTTGGTCTACAAACTGGGCGTTTTCCCTCTGGCTTTCCTACAAGAAGCTTCCATGCTTATCTTTCATTCTCCACACGCGCAACATGTCCTGCCCATCGCAGTCTACGAGACTTGACTGTTCTTATTATATCTGGCTTCCTATAAAGACCATGCAGTTCATTGTTATGTAGTCTTCTCCATTCACCTGTCTGTTCATCTGTCTTTGGTCCAAAAATTTTCCTAAGAACTTTATTCTCAAATACTCGTAATCTCATTTCCTCCCTTAAAGTAAGAGTCCATGTTTCGCATCAATTTAATATAACTACTTGTCTCACATCATGGTTAATATAATTCTTCCTTGTCATTATTCATCTACCAACTGGGCGTTTCCCTCTGGTTTCTACCTTAAGACAATTGTGATTAATGATAAGTATTTCTTCTTTAGCGTTTGCTAGGTTGGCTATTTCTAATTTATTATTACTTCTTCTTCTTCATCACGGTTTAGGCTTATATACTAGCCTGTTCCGGCTCCAAATTGCTGCTCTTTCCATCTTTTCTTTGGTCTTCCCAAACTTCTTCTTCCCCGTGGTGAATAGTTGTATGCTGTTTTTGGTATTCTATTCTCAGTCATCCTTGCCAAGTGTTCTTTCCAGTTTGTTCTGTATTTCACTATTGTTGTGTTTAATTCCTCTACTTTTAGTTGCTGTCTTATTTCTGTGTTATGTTTTTTGTCTGTTCTTTGATATCCTGCTATTGGTCTGAGGAATTTCATTTCAGCAGCTTGTATTCTGGCAGATTGTTGTGTTGTCACTGTCCATGTTTCGGATCCATAAATAATAATAGGCACTGCCATTGTGTTCTATAATTTCATTATAGAGTCATTCCTGGCTTTATTTTTCAAAGTTCTTTTTAGTGTTCCTGTTATATAATTAAACTTATTTAGTTTGTTATTTATATCTGTTTCCACTGTATATGATATTTCGCAACGTGGGAAATTATATCTTACCACTTGTTCTATTTGTTTATTTTCTAATATTATCTTTGTCCGAACTGGATGAGCGCCCTTGAAGGCCATTGTTTTTTATTTTTCTGATGATATTTCCATGTTGTATTTTTTAATATTTCATTTAGTTTATATAACATTCTTTGTAGTTCGTCCTCTGTTTTTGCTATTAAAATCTGGTCATCTGCAAAGGCTACAGTTTTTATTCCTACAATTAGTTTTCATGCCCCTCTTCATTTCTTATTCGTGTCATATAACCTGCCCATCGCAATCTATGAGATTTAACTGTTCTTATTACATCTGGTTCCCTGTGAACATCGCATAGTTCACATTTAAGTAGGCGTCTCCATTCGCTGTTTGAACCTTTGGCATGGATTTCCTGAAGTAGCCCCAGCACGGAGAACCGAATGGGGGACTAAACGTACTTGAAGAGATTGAAATTTTGACGGAAACCAACAGCAAGCATTATTTCAATGTGAACATACCTAGTTCGTTCAATCCTCTCTACCAGATAACCAAGAGTGTACCAGTATTGCATTCAGTGTCAGCAGATAAAGACCTATCTGCTGCTGTTTCTGCTAATGATGGGACTAGACACGAAAGGCTTACAGAAAATCCATAGTTTTCATAGTTGAGGAAACGGACCTATTAGATAACAATTTTATAACTTTATATTATTTTAATTTTATGACTTTTACCCCCGGAAAATTTTACCCCAGTGGAACCCATGTCCACGTTTCTTCACGATTGTATTTTTACGGAGAAATATCATCACTCTTTCGACCAAGGTATTTTTTTGTATAGATTATTGGTTTCGACCTGTCCGACATGGATATCTTTTCGGCAGCAATTCTACCGCTGGCATAACTCCTGGGGTCATTTAAGCACGCAAGCCACTCCACCACGAAAAGATAAATATATAATGGAGGGGCACATTTTTATCAACCTAACAGGTAATCAGATTCATTTTCTAACTTGTTTGAGAAACCCAGAGGCCAGTAAATTATCACTTACACCAGCAAGCAACCGTTTCAAATATAAATATATCAACGTCACAAATGTCCTATGTCCATATTCCTATTATTTTTGCTATATGCCGAGAACATGCCGCGGATAGGAACATGTCGGGCGATAAAGTCTTATGTACCCAATCACTAAATTCTGACACACGGCTTTTTTATCTTCAGACACGGTATAGTAACAATAGTTAAATACCATTAAAGACCACAATAATTGAAACGTTATGGTTGTATGTATTAAATTGGAAAACTGCTTTTAGACTCTGTCATACATATGTAATTACCTGTTACACCTTAGGGATACGAATTTCATTCTCAAAGTTATAATTCCGAAAGAAGGAAGCTATTTAGGTTGTTCTGATGGAAATAATTTTTAAAAATGCAGAACATTCTGGGATCCTATCTAGAAAACACTGACAATTACAATGATCAAAATTTACATATATGCCCGTTAACGCTGTAGCGGCCGAAATTCTTGTTGAATAGAAAGCAAACTTGGCACATAGCAATTTACTAAAACAAAATCTAAGGACTAGTATTTAACCAGCAAAATCGTACCATTAGGTGTACGAGTTCACCTGACACGAAAATTTAAAAATCACTCTAACGATCTCAAGTTTCGGTATTTCGCAGCGAAACTCAGTATAGGCCTATGGTATTAAAATAAACAGAGTAAAATTTTCTTAAAATAACCATCGAAATACGGCAATTAGAGGCAAAGGTTTACCAGGAATCCGAAATTAAACATTGATTCTAGCAACCACCGTATTTATTTTGTCGTAATGTATACCAATGTAATTAACCCTTAAATTTGCTAAAACCTAGTATTGAATGCACTTATTTAGGAACAAAATTAGACCATTCAGGCGATATTATTGTGAAAATTAAAAATAGAATCGCACACAAAAAAAAAACAAGCAATAAATGTTTTAAACTCTGTTTGGCGGAGCAAAAATATTACAAATATATAAAACCATAATTCAGAGCACATTTTAACATATGGTCTTGAAGTCTGGCAAATTCCTACCAGGGAAATGAAAATAATTTTAAGTACAGAAAATGGATGTTTTATGAAGATCAGCTGGCAAATCTAGAATGGATAAAATACGAAATAAATAAATAAGGGAAATTATGGGTGTGCAAGAGGAGCCGGACATTGTTAGGTATTACATAAAAGAAAACATTACAGTGGTAAGACCATGTCAAAAGAATGCCAGAGCAAACATTGCCTAACATTGTTATGGAATGGATCCCAATGGAAAGGAGAAAGAGAGAAAAACCGAAGAAAACTTGGATAGAAGGGGTACAAGCGGCTATGAATATCAGAGGATTGGAGGAAGATCGATGGATGGTCAGAGAGGAATGGCGTTTGGTTTCCGGCGACAGCTGCCATGATACCGGATGATGATGATGATGATTTGCAATTTATCCTATAAGATACATAATCGTACAAAGTAATGGGAAAATGAATCGGTAGATATTTAATTGTCAAATTATATGACGATAACCAAAATATAATAAATTACGGTTATGCATGATTTGTTTTCAATGCAGTCAGACGCTTTAAAATAGTTGGTAACGGTAATTAAGTTTCTCCAATTTAACAAAATAGTGATATATTCCTTAAACCAGCAATAGACCTATGGGATGATAAATTTGACTTGCTGAGGAAATCGCTTTGTTTACGCAGTTCCTGCGTGACAGAATTTTCATTACAACCCAACGTCCCACAAAAGAGATACAGTGAGGTCAGAAAATGCTAATCTTCAAGATTTTGTTCAAGTATAACAAAGAAACTGCCAACCATTGCATGCCGAAACTTAGCTTCAAATTTCTCCCAGAGAGGCGTTGTGATGTACTAAGGCGGTGCCAAAAAAAATCTGCCGCTTTTAACTGCAAGACACAGAAATCGAAGCAAGAATTCAGCAATTGCATCCCATTGTACGGATCATATGGAGTCCCAGTTCGAGTAAGTGCGCAGTGGAGTGTGGCGGGACGCGGAGCGGACGTCAGGTAGTGAGGGTTATCAAATCTAACAATTCGGGAGTTGTATTACTTTCCTATAATTTAAATGAGAGATTTAGAGCTGGATTTTGGTGCCTTGTAGTTTATTTTTTTTTTTTGCAAGGCCTTGGTATATACAACACTTCTCTGGAAGATCTTTCAAGGTAGTTTTCGGCATGCAATGGTTGACAGTTCCCTTGTAAGGACGTTGCTGTCTGGTACATACATACTTTGATATACGCACACAAGTATTACCCATCCAAGTGTTTTGTGCAGGCGGAAAATATGTTAACTAACAAACTGTCTTTCTCTTTCTCTTCCTTACTATGTTGCCACTTCCAGTCCTTTGTATTATGCTGTTTAATTGGCAGGTAGAGAGCTGACAAATACTATGTATTGTAATGATCCGTCGTTCTGCGCGGTCAGTGGCAGAATGACTAACTTGACAACCCTGTTACTTTTGGGAGTACGTCTAGGAATGAGCTGTCCCTTCCTTGCCCTTCTCATTACATGTTGCCACTTATGATTTATTGTGAAGCTGGTAAGAGAGAGACGACAAATACTGTGATTTTAAATGATCCGACCGCTTGAGCCTTCCGTGCTTAAATGACTAATTTGACAACCATGTTAAGTTCTTTCACACGTGTTTAGAGATTCTCCCCCACATTTGAAATTGAAAATTTTAATACGTGATCGGACGTACAGTTTTCTCCTACATCCCTGCCACAGATTCAGTAGATCGGCGACACTAGCGCTAAAACTCTTCCCCTCCGCCCGTGAACAGTTAACTTGGATGTGTAATAAATGATATAAATACGCAAATACATCCAAATATCTATAACCTAGCCAAAATGATACGTAGGTAAATACACACAACTAAATCGGAGAGTAGATAATTCAGAGCTAGGAGAAAGTATAAATAGCAATGTTGTATATGCAAAAATCATCAGTTTCCGTTTTATGCTTTCAGAAAGTTTTAATACCTCTGAATGTTTTAATGACTAAACAGGCGGATTGGGATCTCCGGTTCGAATCCATGCGGTTCCAGAGAGGTACTGGTGGTGGGTCATACCGAGATTTCTGGGGTTTTCTCGAGGCTATCCCGTTTCCCAAATTTAATTCCACCAACACTCTCCACTTCTCTTCTCTTCCCATCACATCATTTCATCTTCATTCTTTCACTTTATCGCATGTAAGGCAAAATTACTATTTTTTAGCTAATCACATGTATTTAAAATATGTTGTTTTGATGATCTAATGAGGTCACACTTATTTTCTTCCTCATGAATGTGTGTCAGTATAGGGTATGATAGGTCCAATGTGAGAATTGTACCTTCGATTTGAAAAAAAACACCAAAATTCCACAAAAAATATACATACTGATAATGGTATTAATATTAATAATTAAAATATATTATAATAATTTAATAATAATATATTGGACTTGCAAACAAATAATAAGGAATCGTTTCAGAATTTCAAAGAGTATACTTTTTTCTTCATAAGTCTCCAAAACATACATTTAGATAAACCCAGTCCTCGAGGCTTTGGGCCCAGTCCAAATAAATGGCGGTATGTGTAAACCGTGTGAATGCTTGATATGTGTTGAACCAGGAACCATAACAGAGTACATACCACTGAAGAGTAGATTACATATAATTTATTTAATAAAGTAATGATGGGATGTCCCTCCATGGTATCTTTACCTTGTCGTGGTGGAGTGGCTTGTGTGCTTAAATGATCCTGAGAGCTATGCCGGCGGTAGCATTGCTGCCGATAGGGTTACCCATGCCGGACTGGTCGAAGGTGATAAGCCAGACGAAATAAGTACCTTGGTCGAAAGAGTGACGATCTCTCACCGTAAAAATACAACCGTCAAGAAATGCGGACATGGGTTCTACTGGGGTAAAATTTTCCGGAGGTCAAATAGTCCCCCATTCGGTTCTCCGGGCGGGGACTACTTCAGGGAACCCATGCCAAAGGCTCAAACACAGGGACATGTTCCTAGGAACATGGAATGTTAGGACTTTATACAATAGCGGGGCACTAGAGATATTAACGCGGAATTGGATAAATCGCCCTTGGATATAGTCGCTTTACAGGAAGTTAGGTGGCCAGGAGAAGGTAGTCAGGAATCAGGAAGCTTTGCATTATACTATGGGGGTGCAGAAAGACCTGCATTTGGAACGGGTTTTTTAGTCAGAAGGAGGATCCTATCCGCTATCCGAGATATTAAGTTTGTTAGTGATAGGATATCATACATAATTCTAAAGGGTAAACGACATGATTTTATAATTGTAAATGTACATGCCCCCACAGAAGATAAAGATGACAAGATCAAGGATGAGTTCTATGAAGAATTAGAATGCTTATTTGATAGCCTTTCACGATATCATATGAAAATTGTCTTAGGAGATTTTAATGCAAAAGTGGGGCAGGAAGATATATTCAAACCAACAATAGGCAAATTCAGTCTTCATGAAGATAGTAACGACAACGGGGTTAGATTAGTCACATATGCCACATCAAAGAATCTCATTGTTAAGAGCACAACATTTCAGCATAAGGATATTCATAAATACACCTGGACGTCCCCAGATGGAGAAACTCGGAACCAGATAGATCATGTATTAGTGGATAAACGCTGGCACAGTAGCATCATTGATGTTAGATCAGTTAGAGGGACAGACTGCAATTCAGATCATCATCTGGTCAGGGTGAAAATCAGACAACGGCTATCGCTTATGAGAGGAACAAACGCTAAAGATGATTCTGTAAAATATGAATTAAAAAACTTGAAAAATGATGAAATGCGGCAAGAATACCAAATCAAAATTGCTAATAGATTTGAAGTACTGGAATCTTCAGATGACAATGTGGCAAACGAAGAAGAAACTGATATAAATAAAGAATGGGAGGCTATAAGAGATACTATTAAATTGTCAGCATCAGAAAGCATTGGTTGTTTAAAAAAGAGGCAAAACAAGAAATGGTTTGATGAGGAATGTGCCGACATTGTAAAGAAAAGAAAGCTAGCAAAAATGAAATGGTTACACGAGCCAAATGAGGTAAATTTAGAGCAATTGGGTAGTGTTAGACGGGAAACCACCAAGTTACTAAAGAGTAAAAAGAGGGAATATTTGAGAGAGAAGATTAATGATCTTGAAATGAATGCAAAAAATAGGAACATTAGAGAATTATATCAGGGAATTAGTATAGAGAGAAAGGGTTTCAGGCTAGAACAAACATAATTCGGAATGAAAATGGGGATATGATTGCAGATTCCAAGAGTATATTAAATAGATGGAAAAGTTATTTTAATCAGCTATTAAATGTACATACAGAACAGGACATTGAGGAGGATAAGTTACAGACAGCAGAAATGCTAGTCGCAGAGCCAAGTGCATTAGAGGTTGAAATGGCAATTGAAAAATTGAAGATGTATAAAGCATCAGGTTCAGATGAGATCCCAGCAGAACTGATAAAATCAGGGGGAGAAAAATTGATGGACAAGATACGCTGTTTGCTTAGTATGATTTGGGAAGAAGAAGCTCTTCCAGATGAATGGAAGGAGTCAATTATCATACCAATTTATAAGAAAGGAGATAAAACTGATTGCAACAACTATAGGGGCATCTCATTACTTTCAACTTCGTACAAAATTCTAACAAATATATTAGTAAGCAGACTTACTCCCTATATTGATGACATTCTAGGAGATCATAAATGTGCATTTAGAAGAAACAGGTCTACAACAGATCAGATTTTTAGTATAAGACAGATTTTAGAAAAGAAATGGGAATATAATGGTACTGTACATCAACTATACATAGACTTCCAAAAAGCATATGATTCAATTAAGAGGGAGAAGTTATATAGTATCCTGCTGGAGTTCGGAATTCCTAAAAAGTTAGTTAGACTTATACGAATGTGTCTAAATGGCTCAACGAGTAGGGTGCGTGTAGGCAAACAGTTTTCAGACACTTTTGAAATCCAGAATGGGTTGAAGCAAGGAGATGCACTATCTCCTCTACTATTTAATTTTGTACTAGAGCATGCCATTAAATCTTTAGAGAATGAGGAAGGCTTACAACTGAATGGTATTAATAAGCTGTTAGTTTATGCTGATGATGTAGTACTACTGGCCGATAGCGAGGAGATACTAAAGGCCAACACGCACACACTATTGAGTAACACTAAGAAATTAGGACTGGAAGTAAATATCAGTAAAACTAAATATATGGTCACACGTAGAAATACATTATATAATGGAAATGGACAGCTAATGACAAATGAGGGAAATTTTGAGGAATTGGCTGAATTCAAATACCTAGGAACAATAATCACAAATAGGAATGAGATGCACAAAGAAATTAAACATAGGCTCAATTCTGGAAATGCATGCTATTATGCATTGCAGAGACTTTGATGTCCCAACTCCTTTCAAAAAACGTTAAGCTGAAAATATATAAAACTATTATTCTACCAGTTATATTATATGGGTGCGAAACATGGACTCTTACTTTAAGGGAGGAAAGGAGATTACGAGTATTTGAGAATAAAGTTCTTAGGAAAATTTTTGGACCAAAGAGAGATGAACAGACAGGTGAATGGAGAAGACTACATAACAATGAACTACACGGTCTTTATAGGAAGCCAGATATAATAAGAACAGTTAAGTCCCGTAGACTGCGATGGGCAGGACATGTTGCGCGTATGGGGAATGAAAGACGTGCATGGAAACTTCTTGTAGGAAAGCCAGAAGGAAAACGCCCAGTTGGTAGACCAAGAATGAGGTGGGAGAACAACATTAACTATGATTTGAGGGAAGTAGATTATACAGGGAATGATTGGAAAGCATTAGCTCAGGATAGGGATGTATGGAGAGCTTATGTCCGTGCGGCCATGAACCTACGGGTTCGATAGTGCCAGTGAGTAAGTAAGTAAGTAAGTAATGATGGGATGTACCTAAAATAAGGTTGCTTTAGGGTCTTAAAATACGAACCCTTCTCAACGAATCTATTCTGACTAAACCGACGATTTAATTTTATCATTTTTATTGAAACTGTAAGCTACGTGATCTTTATAAGAAACCAGATGTGATATGAACAGTTAAATCCGGAGACTGCCATGGGCAAGACATGTGTCACGAATGTAGAATGAAAGAGGGGCAAGAAAGCTTCTTGTTGGAAAACCAGAGGGAAAACGTCAACTTGAGGTCAAGAATGAGGTGAGAGAATAACATTAACCATGATTTGAGGGAAGTAGATTATAGATACGGAATGATTGGAAAACATTGGCTCAGGATAGGGATGTATGCAGAGCTTATATCCACGCGGCATGTATTTATATATTCGATAGTGTCAGTTAATTATAGACCAAGTTCAGAATTATAATTATTTGGGATGTCATTTAGGCAATGACAGAAATTTAGATAAACACTAAAATACAACGATTCAATTATCTATGTGGCACAATTAAACGCACTTTATCGAATCAGACTAGATAAGAAACTATTTTGAAGTTTTACAAAATATTGGCAGTTCCATCTCTTATCTATGGATGTGAAACCTTGACATTAACAAAGGCAGATAGTAAACTAATAGAGGCTGCAGAAATAAAGATGTTGAGAGCAATAGCAGGATACCAAAGGGCCGATAAAAAGAAAAACGAAGATATAAGAACAGAACTTAATATATTTAATCTCTGTGAAAGAATAAAATATTATCAAAATGCTTATCTTCAGCACGTATTACGAATGAATGAACAGCGCATACCAAGAAGAATGTATAATTATAAACCAAAAGGGAGAAGAATGTTGGGAAGACCATTGAAGAGATGGAAGGACCAATTCGACCTATAATGAGATCGGAACAGGCCATTGTGCTTAATCCTTGTTGTTGATGATGATGGATGATTGGAAAACATTGGCTCAGGATAGGGATGTATGCAGAGTTTATATCCACGCGGCATGTACCTTCAGTTCGATAGTGCCAGTTAGTTAGTTGTATATTTTTATTGAAACAGTAGTATTTTTGACATTCATATTGGTGTATATGTGGATATAGTCCCCTGATACTTGAAACGAAATTAAATTACGTAGGTTTTGAGTCATGATACAGCTCTGTTAGACATAAAAATGTTGGAATTTAATATTGCTTCCCATCCAGGTACAAATCCTATTACATTTGTCGGCAGATTCTTTGTCATGATGGGATTACAGAGAGTGAAAATGGAAGTGATACTAGTAATGAAATGTGTTTGCATATATTGCATTTCTCTCAAAGTTTAATCTACAGAATTACACGTGTTACATATATGCATATATACGTTCTGTTGCGGTCGCAAAAGTGTCAGCTTAAAACTCAATATTTGAATTCTCTGTTTAATTCATATTATTTTGTGCGGGTATGAACATTTATTTATAACTTTAATGTTTGCTTAAGTACTTCAAAGAGTTTTTTAAAGCTACTCTATGGTTGCTCTTACTGTGCTGTCCTAACTAATAAACTCACTGGCACACAGGTACATGCCCACGCGGACATAAGCTCTCCATACATCCCTATCCTGAGATGCTTTACAATCAAACCCTGTATATAATCCACTTCGCTGAAATTACTAACTTTATGGCGCGACAGGTCTTAGAAATTCCTTGGCCTACCAGCTAGCAGCTGGTCTCGCATCTAAGTAAGTAAAGTGATCCCACTACAGGCCTCAGGAGGCTCTTGGGAGTAGGAGGTAAAGGCTCCCACTTTTCTGGACAATCGCCACTTGATATCAGCCGGGTTGTCAGCCCTGCGTGACGGCCGCATTTACTCCCAGAACAAACGTCTGATACTGATTCCCGTTAGGATCTGAGTCGACCACAGGGCCACAGTTTCGCCAGAAGGTTTGGGTCAGTTTAAAAATCCTGACACCATCGGAACTCGATCCCTCGACCTTCCGCCTTGTAGTGCAGTGCCTTAACCACTACGCTACGGCATGCCCCCATCTACATGTTTAATCATCACAGAGGCAGACGATTATCATGCCAGTATAGGGGTGACATGTGGTCAGCAGGTCGGGTCCCAGAGCCGTTACAGCTTTTTTCAACCTGGAGCTGTTACTTATTGTATCTATTGTCCGTCCAACGGATCTATGCCCCACGTAAGTTATGCGAAATAAAGCCTACATCATTTTCTGCCTCGGCAAATCATTTCCCACCCTGCATTTCTACCTCTCTATCCTTTCTATCTCTCTCTCTCTTGCACTTGCACTCCAGTGTTGTCAACTCGACTCCAATCTTGCATCATTCAATATTCAAGAGCCATGACAATGGGAACATCCCTACTCGGTGAGTTACCGTGGGTGTCTTTTGAAGTAGTGGGAGGGGAGTGCGGTGAAATGGTGTGAGTATAGTTGTTCACATTTCCAAGAACTATGTCAGCGCTGAAGGGGCACAGATGATGATTCTAGGTGGGCACCGGTCCCAAACTGGCCGAAATTCCATTTGAAATATCTTCCCCCACGGAGACCCGAACCAGCGCAAGTACCGTAGCTTTCCGCCAAGTCATCTTGCCTTAACCACTGAAATTACGGTTAACGTTATTTTCCCACCTTATTTTTGGCCTGCCTACTGAACGCTTCCCCTCTGGGTTTCCTATAAGGGATTTTTTAATTCTCCTCTTTCACTCCACAATCGTTCTAAATCTCTGTTCCATTGCAGTCTACGAGACTTAACTGTTCTAATTTATCAGATTTCCCTTAAAAATCATGTAAGTTATTGTTATGTAGTCTCTCTGTGGTCTAAAAAATTCCTAAGAACTTTATTTTCAAATAGGCCTACTCTTAATCTTTTCTTCTCCCTTAAAGAAAGAGTCCATGTATGACAGTCATAAAATATAACTGGAAGAATAACATTTTTATATATTTTCAGTTTAATATTTTTTGAGAGAAGTTTGGACAACAAGAGCCCCTATAATGCAAAATAGCATTCATTTTCCAGAATTTAGCCTATTTTTAATATATTCGCAGAACTCATTCCTGTTTGTAATTATTGTTCCTAAGATTTTATAATGGAAATTACAGTTAATGAAAAATTTAACAGTATAATTTATTTCTATTCAGATGTATTGGTATTTACTTCCTGTCCCAATTTCTTAGTGCTAATCAATATTGTGTGCATGTTGGCTCTTAATATTACCACGTAATCGCCTAAACATTTTTTAGTCAGTTATAAGTTTAGTTTAACTAGGAATGACATATTTTTAAGTCCAAATTAATATTTGAAATGCCTCTTCACTAATGTTCAGATGAATCGGTATTTTTAAGACAGTAGTACCAATTCACATTACAGGGACACTTGTCGTCCCAACTCCTTTCAAAAGCGATAAACCGAAAATATATAAAACTGTTATTCTTTCAGTTAAATTATATGGACGCGAAACATGGTCTTTTACTTTAAGAGAGGAAATGAGAGTACAAGTATTTAAGAATAAAATTCTTAGGAAAATGTTTGAACCAAAGAGAGATGAACAGACAGGTGAATACAGAAGACTTTGTAACAGTGAGCATCATGATCTTTATAGGAAACTAAATATAACAACAGTTAAGTCTCGTAGCCTGCGAAGAATGGAATATGGGCATAGAAGCTTCTTGTAGGAAAACCAGAGGAAAACGTCCAGTTGGTAGAACAAGAATCAGGTGAGAGAATAACATTAAGCATGGTTTGAGAGAAGCAGATTATACCGGGAGCTATTGGAGAATGTTAGCATAGGATAGGGAAGTATGGAGAGCTTATATCCTAGCGGCCATTAACCTACTGATTCGATAATGCCAGTAAGTTACTTAGGGTCAGTTTCACCAAGAGAGGTAACTGTATTACGCCAGTTTTCCCCATGTATAATGCATAACTTAAACTGGCGTAATACAGTTACCTCTCTTGGTGAAACTGGCCCTTAGCACGCAACAGTAACTATCTCAATACTGATACAAAGAACAGAGACAGCGTTTACATCCAGGCATTTATTTATCACACCGTTTCACTAGACTCTCTGATAAACATAAATTAGATACCCGATGCCACATCACGTCGTCCTTAATACCCCTCCGCATCACGCTACATATTACTCGAAATCTTTTACAGTTTCTCTAGCTAGAACATAGAATTCTCTACCATCCGATCATGAGTCAGAGACTGCCAAACTTTACCATCTTTCAGAAACAAATTAAAAATAAATTTAATTATTAACAAAAATATCTCACTAATATTACTTTTTTAACAATTAATAATTATTTTCATTATTTAATAAAAATAGTAATAAGATTTGTCAGAATATTTACCTAATGCCTTATACATTACCGATAGATTAATTCATTATAGTTTATTACTTTCTTTGTGTGTGTGTGTGTGTGTGTGTATATATATATATATATATATATATATATATATATATATATATATATATTAGATTCGAGCTGTTATTCCTTTGAGTATACATTCTACCATTAATTTGATTTTAATTGTAATTAATTTTATTGTATCATTAGACATTATTTTCGTTACTGTTCAGTTTGACTAGATAATTAATAAATATGGATTTTCATCAAGTAAACACCAACTCAATTGATTAGATAATTAATTGTTTAGTACGTATTATTTTTGTATTTTTTTTTTGTATTTAAATGTAACATATGTTTGTCCTGGTGAGTGGAGGAGAAGGCCACATGGCCTTAACTACACCAGGCTAAATAAATCTATTCTATTGTATATTTGGGATTGAAATGTAGTGTGAGAGGTAGCCATTAGGTTAGTAGGCCTAATAGCAATAAGCCCTTTTGTATCTCAATGATACTTAGGCGTTTCCCCCCTGCAAGGAAGAAATTCAACTATACTAATTTCTTTACACTTGTTTTCGTATAAATGTCATTGAGTGGCCAGGGGTCAGCGTTCCGCCCCATAGTGACATATAGGAAACCTAGAATGGAAATTTTCGGTAAATTTTGCACAGTCATTTTTATTCAAGCTTGTTCTTTTACGAGCCTGAAAATCTTCAGACTCGGTACCCACGGTTTAAAGTCCCTTCCGGTGGACTTGTCTCTTGGATTTTCCATCCTAAAAAAATCCATCAACCACGGCCGCGTTTGAACCCGCGTCCTTCGGAACTAGAGGCAAGGAACATAACCACTAGCCCACCGCGGCCGAGAAGACGACAAATAAGCAACGGTCTCGAACCGCATAACAGTGCGCGAATTATAATATTTTGAAACAAGCCCTAGAATGGATCTCGTAATGTCCGTCAATCCGTCAATCGTGAGATTTCGGCTCTTAATACAGCATCCCTTAATAGCACTTTGCCGTCCTTAATAAAAACCTGTAGCAAACAGTAAAGCCCTTATAGTTATTCCAAAACCTGCAAGGTTAACATTGCCTAACCCCACTCTCTAGCTCTTTATGCGACGTTGATGAGTGTGGGGGATGATGAATTAGGGAGCGCGTCACCCCTACAACACACCCGCACGTGTGCATTAATACACCCTCCCACGGCTCTGTGATCTACTCTCAACAAAAGGTGCAGGGGTCATAGTAGGTGTAAAAAACCTTTCTGCATTGTACCAATGCGGACTCCTGGGAAATTTTGAACAAGAATCCCCAATATTCCCTCTTCTGATATTAACACACATAAATTAAGCCATATTATTAGCATTTCAAAAGAAAGAATGCTCGCCTCTAGTTCCGAGGTGCGCGAGTTCGAATCCGGTTGAGACTGGTAATTTTTACGGCTAAAAATATTAAGTAAGGGTTCTTTTGAAAGGGAACAAAACAAATGGGTAGCCATGATGGAGATATGCGACATGTAAAAGGGCCTTTTAAAAATAACCGTGACTATTTAACTCATGCCCCAAATGGGAGTCAATGGCCAATCACGTTTCAATGATTTCTCTTTTACAACCAATCAGAGTCGTGTTTCGCGAAATATTTATCTGTGTTATATTTACCATATTAAAGAAAGCTCCTCCTTTTTAATATTCTGAACAGGTCTGACCATTATTTTGCAGTGACTGAGCCTGTTAGAAATACGGCTACCAGATTATTATATAGTGCATGAATGTCAACACATGCCGCATGCGGGAGTTAATATAAAAACATTTGTAGCAACTGATTATACCACCAAAAAAAGAAACCACTGTTTGCACTTTGTTAACTGTATTTTTTCCCAGGTAACAATTCAGAAAAATATAATTGTCATATTTACATCATACGACATCAGAAATTAATTAATATACAGTTTGATGTGTTTCATTTTTTCTCCACTAGAGAGCATTCTTACAATATTGCGTTCCTTTGGCAATAAATAGTATGATCAGGTTGCAGTGATAAACAAAAGAAGCAGATGAAGCATACCTATCGTTTCTCATTTGTTTTCAAACATCGTCGTTTACATTAAATATATAAATATTTTAAAATAACTATAGTTAAATAATGATTTGTGAGTAAACAGCTTAATTTTATTCGTTAAATAGTCCTAACAAATGCCACTTTTGATTTCTAAATTCTCTAGATAAATTCACTCCTCACTTCGTGAGTGGTGAATTTATCGATAATTTGGAAATCACTCGTGGCATTACTTATGATAAATTTCATTAAAATACACAGAGTAATTTGGATAGAGCATATTAGTAGAATGTCTGTCAGGCAATAGACAGGTAAAAATATTAAATTAAAGGGAAGTAAATAAATTAATAAATAAAAATGAACCGAAAGTGCGATTTTCGGTTCGTAACAGCAGTGCCGTTATCCTACTTGACCAGAAAGATTCGTGAACTATGCCAATATCCCTTCTCTATGCATCTCCCCCCATTCTCCTTTCTACCTCTCCTATTGCGCTGTTTGTGCTGCGTATCTCCCCTTCTACCTCGGAACGCTCAAATACGGTACGCACATTCAGAACATTATCATTCGATCGGAACTTTTTGTTTAGACTACGTCGTCTGGAGCACGCGAGTGGCGTGGTTTGAGTTTTTGGTCCGGAGGACCAGGGAAAGCCACCCTGGCTTGGACTGTTTGTATGAATGAACTTGTTTAAGTGAGGTATGATTTTTTTTATGTTAATGATTATTGTTTATTTTTTTGTTTAAATTCAAGAATGATCAATATTTATATTTGTTATATTTTTCCTATACTTCAGACGTCTTGTTTATATTAAACATCATTTTTATATACATCATGTTTAATGTTCAAATTATTTATGTGCATGTTGCTGTTCGATATATTCCCGTACATAAACTTACTTATTTAGGAGATCATACAAGCTTCCTTTTTTCCGTCTAGCTTTCATGGTTAATAACAATAATGATACATCCAGTTTAACCAAGAATCATAGATTACTCAAGTGTTTTAAGATCTATTGTTGATTTATGTTTAAGTGTTTGGAAAAGAAAGATGAATCAATCTTTGCTTCTTATGAGCCCGGGCAAAGGCTTTTGAATAATAACCTTGATTGTTATGAACTCTAGGCTAATATATACAACGGAAACAAAAGACGATACACGGCGGCGCAATAAGGGTAATAAAATTATAAAGCGCCACAAAATAGTAGCAGTCAGAGTGGTTTTAAATTGCACAAAATGGTTCACCAGAGCGTGTTTTATAAAATAAACTGCACAAATGGTAGCATAGCGCGTTGTTTTGTTTCTTTCTGTTTAGAAAAGAATGTTGTATTACATTGGCAGTAGTTCAGGTGGTCGTCGATTCAAAATTTTTGAACTTAAGTTTTGGTTCTGGATTCAAGTACCAGAACAGAGAATATACTCTGAGTGATCTTAAATGGTTTTTGGAATTATAAAATGTTTTGATATCGACATTTTTCAGAGATATTACGTCGTGGATGATTATTTGTTTTCGAGACTCATTATCTACGTAAAGGTTATTGAAATGTGCTTATTTACGTGTTTGAATCGTTTATCGTAAATAAATTGATTCATTTATCCTTGTTTATAAACACAGAGTCATTTATGCATAACGAATTACGTTCTTTCACAGCTGATTATACCTTTTGTTTACTCTGTTTAATTAACAGGCCTAGTTGGATTGATGTTGTATCTAAGGACAATTTAGTCCGAGAGTTGAGCTTACTAGGTATTGACACTGAAGGCGACGTAAACATATTACGTCAACGACCTAAGATTCATTTGAATTCTCTGCCCCCTGCTGAACAAACATTGGTGAAACGAAAGTTTATCGTAGACAGTGCTGTCAGTGAAGATAATTCTGTAGAGCAGAATAAGAATATTGTTGATCGTAGAACCAGCTCTATCAAAGATTTTTCTGGCGGAATTGCTTCCAACATTTCTTCTGACATGGAAGAAAATAATCAGCGAATTTTTCGAGAGTTAATTAGGAAAGTCGATCCCTGTGATGGAAGTGATAAGGAATTGTTAGTTTTCTTCCTAATAAAACTCAATTCGATTTTTGAATTGAGACTAGTTAAAGATGAATATTTTGTTAATTCGATTTCGAGTTGTATTGGAGGAATCCTATTGAAGGTGTAGAATAACGACGTTAAATTGAGATTAACTTGGATCGAGAGTTTAGAATATGTGAAATGCTCGTTATTGCCTTCCAGGTTGTTAGAAGATTACTGGATTAAATTTGTGTCTCGTCGATTCCAACTTTCTGAGGAATCTTTATTGGAGTTTATTTCCGAAATTCAAGGAGCTTCATTGATATTGAACCCCCAGTTTTCGGAAGAAAATTTGATTGATATTATTCTTCAAAATATGTCTTCTGCCATTAGACAGCATTTGATCTTTGCTACAAAACACCAAAGTGTAGCAGAAATGTATGTCTTGGCAAGAAAAGTAGCTGATTTTGAAATCGCTGAAAAGCAAAAGAACTTTAGCGAGAAAAGTATGACTGATAATTCAAGTAGAGCAAGTGCTCCTGTGAATCGTTCTTCACGCAATAATTCCTGGCAGCAGAAAAGTAATATCCAATGTTGGAAATGCCAGCGCTTTGGACATCTTTCTAGAGAGTGTCGATCCTAGAGTTTTCCTGCGTAGTTCGTATATTTATATTGGATACCATGAAAGCTTGTTTTTGGTATCGGTATGTGGGCTGAATGAGCCATATCGTTTGTGGAAAATTATTATGACGGGGGACTCCTGAGAAAGCTTGTGTACATGTGGACCAGGTTTTGTATTTCTAAGACGCAGTCTAAATTCTAAAATAAGGGTAACTAGAAATTAGAAAGCGTCGATGGCCACGTAACCAAGCAGCACGTTAGTCAAGTAAAAGTATGTCCTGTAGTGGATTAATGCCACTGATGTTTTGTGAAGGACAAATATGATACTACTTATTTAAAATAGTACTATGTAATATCTTTTAAAAAAACTCTTGAGGTTCCGTTTTCTGTTTCTTGCTGTTTTATTATTTCAGTTTACCCTTTCCTCATATTGGCATAGCGGAGGAACATGGAACATTTGGCAGTCGAGTACTTGGTGGGTTCGGCCGACCCCGAGTGCCCAGCTGGCCGAAATATTGGTTCTGCAACTACGGATTCCAAGGGAGCGGTTGATCGGGATTGCGATCCGGCAATCCATGTTGTTGTATCGTCACCCTGTTTTCACCTGGAACACCGCGGAGTTCGACTATGGCGGCTGTGTCATCAGCAAGATTTGAGTCTATTTACAGCGCCTGGATGGTCGACGAAGAAGCTGGTGTGGTGATATTAATTTTGGGGACGATGAAATGGGTGATAAAGTTTTCCGCTCGGAACCGTGTAGTGTTGCCGTGCCCTCCCAACGTGGGATTCGCCATCTAGTATCATCGGAACAGCTTTATAGTGACTTAAGTCTATAAGACTTGTTGGGATTTCTTTCATTGTTTGGAAATTTATGGGACTGTTCTTTCCCGGAGGGCCGGAGGAGGAGATATTGAACCGAAAGTGCGATTTTCGGTTCGTAACATCAGTGCCGTTATCCTCCTTGAACAGAAAGATTCGTGAACTATGCCAATATCCCTTCTCTATGCATCTACCCCAACTCTCCTTTTTACCTCTCCTATTGCGCTGTTTGTGCTGCGCATCTCCCCTTCTACCTCGGAACGCTCAAATACGATACGCACATTCAGAACATTATCATTCGATCGGAACATTTTGTTGGAACTACGTCGTCTGGAGCACGCGAGTGGCGTGTTTTAAGTTTTTGGTCCGGAGGACCAGGGAAAGCCACCCTGGCTTGGACTGTTTGTATGAATGAATTTGTTTGAGTGAGTTATGATTTTTTTTATGTTAATGATTATTATTTGTTTTCTTTTAAATTCAAGAATGATCAATATTTATATTTGTTATATTTTTCTAATACTTCAGACGTCTTGTTTATATTAAACATCATTTTTATATACATCATGTTTAATGTTCAAATTATTTATGTGCATGTTGCTGTTGGATATATTCCCGTACATAAACTTACTTATTTAGGAGATCATACAAGCTTCCTTTTTTCCGTCTAGCTTTCATGGTTAATAATAATAATGATACACCCAGTTTAACTAAGAATCATAGATTACTCAAGTGTTTTAAGATCTATTGTTGATTGATGTTTAAGTGTTTGGAAAAGAAAGATGAATCAATCTTTGCTTCTTATGGGCCCGGGCAAAGGCTTTTGAATAATAACCTGATTGTTATGAACTCAAGGCTAATATATACAACGGAAACAAAAGACGATACACGGCGGCGCAATAAGGGTAATAAAATTATAAAGCGCCACAAAATAGTAGCAGTCAGAGTGTTTTTAAATTGCACAAAATGGTTCACCAGAGCGTGTTTTATAAAATAAACTGCACAATAATAATAATAATAATAATAATAATAATAATAATAATAATAATAATAATAATAATAATAATAATAATAATAATAATAATAATAATAATGGCCACCTCTGTGGTTTGTGGGTAGCGTCGCTTCCCGGTTCTTAGTGTTGTGTTTTTTTTCTTCACTTATAAGACAAATGTCAGGAAAATGTATTGCTCAAACGATCTCCGAACAACTTCAAATCATCAGAATCATCATTATCACATTCAATCACGTTTATTTTGAATGTGTGTCTGAATGGTGTGTTTCGTCTTAATGTTCTGTTGTCTCGGAGGAGGCCCTGACATTGAGCTGATCACTCATTCGGGGAGGCCGTCCATGTCTTTGTATGGTAAAAAAAAACATGGTTGATCCACAGTTTAAAATCCCTCATTCGACAGGTCTTGTAACTGTAAGGCTCGAGTGGCGTGTGGCATGTAAAAATTACGTGTAAGGCGACAGATTAAACTGAATTATAAGATTAATAATAATAATAATAATAATTAATAATAATAATAATAATAATAATAATAATAATAATAATAATAATAATAATAATAATGCTTTATTTAAGCTGGCACAGTTAAGGCCATAAGATCTTCTCTTCCACTCAACTAGCTAATAATATAATGATACAAAATTACATACTTATTACAATTTTAAAATATTATTAAAATATAGGCCAAATTAAACAAAAACAATGCGCATGTGGTCTAATAATAGCTAACACTAACAAAACATAGAATAAAATAAAATAGAGTAAATAAGGTTATAGGTATATATACAAAATTTGAATATATCTATCTTCAAGCCACTTACTTACTTACTCACTGGCACTATCGAACCCGTAGGTTCGTGGCCGCACTGACATAAGCTCTCCATACATCCCTATCCTGAGATAATGCTTTCCAATCATTCCCTGTATAATCTACTTCCCTCAAATCATAGTTAATGTTGTTCTCCCACCTCATTCTTGGTCTACCAACTGGGCGTTTTCCTTCTGGCTTTCCTACAAGAAGTTTCCATGCACGTCTTTCATTCCCCACACGCGCAACATGTCCTGCCCATCGCAGTCTACGGGACTTAACTGTTCTTATTATATCTGGCTTCCTATAAAGACCATGTAGTTCATTGTTATGTAGTCTTCTCCATTCACCTGTCTGTTCATCTCTCTTTGGTCCAAAAATGTTCCTAAGAACTTGCCACAGTTAGTCCAAAAACATTCAAGACTAAAAGTGTATAAAACACTGGCTCTTACAACTCTTTTGTATGGTAGCGACGTATGGACGTTCAAACAGAAGGATCTGCAGAGACTTAGATCTGCTGAAATGATATACCTTCGGAGGGCTGCAGGATACACACTACTAGATCACAAAAAAAAAAAATGAAGACACCTTAAAAGAATAACACATGGAATCTTTAGAAAACAAAATTTCTGATTATAAGTCAAGATGGATGCAACATGTTCATCTAATGGAAGATCACAGGATACCCAAACAAATGTTAAGATATCAACCTGCAAGAAGAAGAAGACCAGGACGTCCACTCAAAAGACTTCTGGATGGTGTTTCTCTTGAGGCCGAAACAGGTCAGCAAATGGCCTAAATTCGTGAATGTCCTATGATATGATGATGATGAATATATTTGTTAAGCAGTTAATATTTTCATTGTGTGGAACTTAAGACATTTGTTAATTTGGATTTAAATAATGTTAGTAATGACATGACTGGGAAGTGGGTTTCGTGCTTTAGTCATAGATATTGTGTAAGATTCAGAGTATAAACATGTCCTGTGCTGTGGTATAGAAAGTAAAGAAGGATCTTGTGATCTTGTTCTTAACTGTGATGAACCGATAAATTTTGTAAGTGTTGATAAATAACTTTGTAAATACGTGTGCAGAATTTGGAATAGCTAAATATGTGAATGTAGGCTTTTTCTGTCATTTTAACGTAGCCATGATAATGCCTGAAATTAAGGAGACACGTGGTCTTAACGAAGGAGATTGAATACATATCGAATGCACTCATTATGAACACGCTGTAGTCTGTCAGATAGAATTCGAGACTGGAAGAAAATATCAATGAAACTAAATATATGGTCACATGTAGATGTATATTAGGTAATGAAAATTGACAGTTATTGACAAACGAGGGAAATTTTGAAGAAGTGGCTGAGTTCAAATACAGGAACAAACTCACTGGTATTGTAGAACCCGGAGGTTCATAACTACGTTTACATAAGTTCTCCATACACCCATAACCTGTGTTGCTTTCCATTAATTCCCTACATGATTCACCTCACTTATGTCATTTAGGTAGACGCGATTCTAGCGCAAGCGGTTGCCTCGTCTTCAATTTCAGGTTCGATTCATAGCGGTTCCGGAAAGGCATTGGTGGCAGGCCACACCGGGAATTTTCATGTATTTCTCAGGTTCTCCTGTTATCGAATTTCATCCCATCAACACTCCCCACTCCTGTTTCCTCCCCATCACATCATTTCATTTTCATTCATTCATTCATTTCATATCACCTTTTACCTCACCTCATGTTAGGTAAAAATATAGCCTGATTTAGTAAACTATCATCATCTTAACCAATTCAGGAATTTAAGCCACCTGTTGACCTAATTCGGCCTCAATAGAAATTCCATCCAAAATTATTTTTATTGGATGCCCTGGTCTTCTTCTTCCTGTAGGTTGATAGCTTATCATCTGCTTATCCTGTGATCCTCCATTCGAACATGTTGCATCCATCTTAAATTGTAATCATAATTTTTTTAAGGTTACGTGTGTAATTCATCTAAGATGTCTTTATTTTTGTACGATTTAATAGTATGTAGCCTTCGAATATATCTCATTTCAGCATATCTAAATCAGTGTATATTTTTCTGTTTCAATGTCAATATTTCGCTATCACTCAAAAAGAATTGGAAGAGCCAGTGTTTTATTTACTTATAATGTTGAATGTGTCTGGCTTGAATATAGAATGTATTAACCCTAAAATCCTTTAGCAAACCACAAGTGTTTTGAAATATGTGGTTGTGGTGATGTAATGGGGCATATTCATGTACTTCCTCATGATTCCGAGACTTGTGTCAATGTAAGGCATAATGGGGCCAAAGGAGGGCTGTAGCTCCTCTTCGAGACCTTGGGCCCAGTCCAAATTATTGGCGCTATGAAGCATGTGCTTGAATGCTTGAAGTCTGTCGAACCAGGAACACATAACAGACTACATACCACTGCACAGTAGATTTCATTTCATTCATTCCATAAAGTAAATATGTGTAAATACAATGTACCTAAAAATAAAATTGTTATGTTATGGGCTTCAAATCCGAATTCATCTCTATTATACTAATCAAACCTCCGTCAAATAATGTTTGATTTTATTCTATCTCCTCATTCTTGGGAAGCCCATTAGAGACTTTTTATTGGATTTCGTACACCCCCCCCCCAGCGGCCAAAAAATATATTTTGAATCATATGTAAATATACGATGGCTTACTTCAAATACCTAGGAACAATAATTACAAATAGGAATGAGACGCACAAAGAAATTAAACATTTAGACTCAATTTTCTAAATGCATGCTATCATTCATTACAGGGACTCTTGTCCCAACTTATATCAAAAAAGAATAAACTGAAAATATATAAAACTGTTATTGTCCCAGTTATATTATATGGATGTGAAAGATGGTGTCTTACTGTAAGGGAAAAGAAAATGTTATGTGTATTTTAGAAAAGTTCTCAGGAAAAACTTTGGTCCAAAGAAAGATGAATAGACAAGCGAATGGAGAATACTACATAACAGTGAACTATGTGGTCTCTATAGGAATCCACATATAATAAGAACAGGTAAGTCTCATAGACTACGGTGGATAGGGACATGTGGCACGAATGGGGAATTAAAGTAGGGCCTGGAAACTTTTTGTAGGCAAACCAGAGGGAAAACGCCTAGTTGGTGGACGAAGTAGGATGTGGGAGAATAACTAACAATAATTTGAGGGAAGCAGATTATACCAGAGATGATTGAAAATATTGGCCCTGGATAGGGATGTACGGAGAGTTTATGTCCGTGCAGCTATGAGCTTACGGGTTTGATATTGACAGTGAGTTAGTTAATTATGTAGATATACTTACTTACTTACTTACTTACTTACTCACTGGCACTATCGAACCCGTAGGTTCATGGCCGCGCGAACATAAGCTCTCCAAACATCCCTATCCTGAGCTAATCCTTTCCAATCATTCCCTGTATAATCTACTTCCCTCAAATCATAGTTAATGTTATTCTCCCACCTCATTCTTGGTCTACCAACTGGGCGTTTTCCCTCTGGCTTTCCTACAAGAGGCTTCCATGCAAGTCTTCCATTCCCCATACGTGCAACATGTCCTGCCCATCGCAGTCTTAACTGTTCTTATTATATCTGGCTTCCTATAAAGACCATGTAATTCATTGTTATGTAGTCTTCTCCATTCACCTGTCGTTCATCTCTCTTTGGTCCAAAAAATTTCCTAAGTACTTTATTCTCAAATACTTGTAATCTCCTTTCCTCCCTTAAAGTAAGAGTCCATGTTTCGCACCCATATAATATAACTGGTAGAATAATAGTTTTATATACTTTCAGCTTAATGTTTTTTGAAAGGAGTTGGGACATCAAGAGTTTCTGCAATGCATAATAGCACGCATTTCCAGAATTGAGCCTATGTTTAATTTCTTTGTGCATCTCATTCCTATTTGTGATTATTGTTCCTAGGTATTTGAACTCAGCCACTTCCTCAAAATTTCCCTCATCTGTCATTAGCTGTCCATTTCCATTATATAATGAATTTCTACGTGTGACCATATATTTAGTTTTATTGATATTTACTTCCAGTCCTAATTTCTTAGTGTTACTCAATAGTGTATGCGTGTTGTCGTTTAGTATCTCCTGGCTATCGGCCAATAATATGACATCAGTTAAATTTGAAATTGTATTTATTTTTATTCAAAATCTATAATAACGTTAAATTGTCTTTGCTTTTAATAACACTGGATTAAAGACATAAGATTAAGCAAATAATCCTATAATGATAATGGTTCAGGTGATACAGACTCATCTTATTTTATGTTATTGCCGTGGCAATCGTATTAACGTTGGATGGAGCACTTAATCCGTCCAACAGCAGAGGTAAAAATATCCCTGTCTATACAAATTACCAAAGCTTTCAGATAATGTCAGTTCCTAGAATGGTACCTTTGTACGTGAAACACTACCCTGTCAATTGACCGATAACGCTGATTGGAAACACATTAAAATAATAGCATATTATATTGCTTATTCCTAAAAATAGCAGTTTTAAGTAGGAAAATATTTTAACCTGTCAAATCCTATATTTAGGATAACATGACAGGATTGGTAATGAAACTGATATAAGATATACAGTATAAACATCGCCCACTAAGGTAAATGGAAAAACAGCACTTAAATTTACCTGATATATTTTCAAAGTCCTATAGAACAACAGTGCGCATGCGCCAGAGTTTTTAGAGCCAGATAACCTACATTCGAACCCACATATCGATTATCATTCTTGCCACATATCGATTATTATCGATATCGTACTAAAATTCATACAGCTTATGCTAGGTGGCAGCACGTCACTATGAAATTTAAATGACCAATCTTTGCAATAAATCCCCAAATCTATGTTAAAGAACTATATTAATAATACTAAAAATTACCAAACGTTTATTAAACATGGGTGTACACTTACTTATCACTTCCTAACGCCGTTCCAACCAGCTATAACCCAAACCAGCGATAGAAAAACCATAGACTAAGTAATATAGACTGTGGAGAAAATAGCAGTTAGCATCACAATATTGCCTGACAATGTCATAATATAGTAATTTGCGTATTTAAATAATTACTTGAAAATTGTTTAATAATGTTATAAAAATTGTTTGAAAAAATTTAAAATATTAAAAAAATTGTTGGTAAATACAGAAGAAGAGCTATAGTTTACAACAATAAATTGATAAATCAAGGGTAAGTAGAAGTGCTGTTCAGCCAAGATAAATTGTAGACCTAAATTCGCTTAGCCTTATCAAAAGGCATCATACATCATTCATGAATATAGGCCAATGTTCACTTGTTTCGGTCTCAACTAAACAGGGTCTAGAAGTTTTTTTGTGGATGTCCAGGTCATCTTCGTCCTCGTGGGACATACCGAAGAGCTACATTAGGGCTTCCAGTTGGTGACATTCGGGATACATGTAGCCATCTGTCTTTGTAGCTGGATATCTTTTCTTCTAAAGGTTGCATGTGGAGTTCCTTAAAATATCTTCATTCTTCTGATGGCCAAGCAGAGTATTTTCAGCAGTTCGGAGCATGTATTTCAATTCTGCAGCTGTTAACCTGGTGATGTATTTCCTTTTTTAGATTTCACTTCCATACAGGAAAGTCGGGAGGACGAGAGTTTTACACAATTTAGGCCTATATCAAATAAAAAAATATACAAAATATTACTTTGTAAGCAACGGGCCCGAGTTCAAGTCTCAGTCAGGACAAGTTTCCTGGTGAGATTTTTTCGGGGTTTTACCCCATCTGTAAGATAAATGTCTGGAAATGTTAAGGCCCAAACGGTCCTCGAACATCATCTGGCCATCATATTCATCATTATTTATTTTAATATTTTATTAAGTTTAGGTTTAAGGACTTTTCTGGCGCACCACTATCATCATCACCCATCATATCATGGGGCAGCGTAAACCCAGCTTTTCAGGTGCCACAAACTCAGAAGTGGGTTATAATTATTCCAGTGTCAGGAGAGAACACCAGAAATGTCGAAATGACAACTTGGGACATTCTATAGAATATATATATGTATATATATTAGGAAAATGTAACGATTTAGAATATTGGACGCGTCAGTTATTACCGGAAGGATTTCTAAACTCAAATCGTGAAAGATTGGCATGCTACGAGTTAATGATAAATCCAGAAAATTGGATAAACTTGGGTAAATTTCTGGAAAATAAGAACAACACTCATTCGTGAATAAATACATGTTATCAAAATGCAATATCATTAATTCTTAATAATTCTACATAATTAATGTATAATGTTATTGTATTATTATTTAATTGTAATATTATTGTGTTTTCTTTCTGTAATTGTAATATTATTGTTTTCTTTTTGTTTTTTTTACACTATTACCAAATATTACTTTATTGTAACGGACTGTCAACAGCGCGTACGGCTTACTGCCCGTGCGACCCATATTTGTAAATAACATTGTATATATCTTACTAGTCTAATAAAGTCCTATTACTATTTTATACGTAAAGTTTATTATTTGCATAATAATCAGTATAAATATAGAAATAGATGTGTGTTCGTATATTTCACAATGCTACCAAAACCGTCCATCATAATCCACTGGTGTTTCTTTTTGGTAGATGCCTGCGAGTCTGCTATCGTGCGCTATGATACTTGTGTTGCCTGTGATTGTGGTAGTGTAGGAGATGTAATATTTGAATTTTTATTCATTTCGACCAAATTGTTCTACCAAATGTTCGGAATCTCCTATAAAATTTGGGATTTCTCCAGTTTTGTTTGTGTGTTGGTCTGCGAGTCGATCAGCAGTCACCGAATATCTACTATCGACCACCGACCACCAAATAGCCGTCATTTTATGTAGAGATTTATAAAAAAAATTGTAAAACTGAAAAGGGAAGAATTGAAAATTAATTGATCCCCCCTGATTTTACCAGTTTTACTAACATTCCATTTGGACATGATACTACACACATATTAAACTTTTTAATTGAACCGAAAGTGTTATTTCGGTTCGTTGCATCAGTGCTGTTATCCTCCCTCCATAGCGAGATTCGTGAACTATGCCAATTTCCTTTCTCGTTGTATCTACTCCCACTCTCCTTTCTACCCCTCCCTTTGCTCTGTTTGTAGTGCGCAACTTCCCTTCTACCTCGGAACGCTCAAATAGGCTACACACATAGTGAACACTATCATTCGATCGTAGATTTTCGTCGGAACACTGGTTTGTCGTCTGGAGGACGCGAGCTGTGTATTTTGGGGTTTGGTCCGGCAAGCCAGGGTAAAGCACTCTAGGCAGGACTAAAAGTATGTATGAAAGGTTGATGGTGTAAATTATGTTATTTTTGGTATTATTTATTGTTTATCCTATAATTCTTGAATGATCAAGTCACGTATTTCTTTAATTTCACTTTTCAAACTTCAGACGTGCAATTTAACATTAAATATCATTTTAAGTGAATATCAATATTTGATTATTGAATGTTAGCCATGCTACAACTGTCTTGCATAATTCCTGTACATAAGCTTGCTCAAAAGTTATATGAGCTCCTTTTTCCCGTCTAGCTTTCATGGTTGATAATAGTACATTCAGGTTAACTAAGCATCATAAATTACTACAGTGTGTTTTAAGAATTATTATTGATTAATGTTTATGAATTTGGATAGGAAGGATGAATCAATCTTTGCCTCTCATGGGCCCGGGCAAAGGATTATGAATAGTACTGATAGTTATGAACTCTATGCTAATGTGTGTGTGTGTGTATATATATATATATATATATATATATACACAAAAGATAGTAGATCGAAACACGGCAGCGCAAGTTGGTAGCAATTCGCATGGTTTAATAAATTGTAGGTAACCAGGCAGAGAGGAGGTAACAACGCGGCGAATAATCGCCATTTCTATCTCTATTGCACTTGGTTCTATGACTAATAATTCTGCTGTCTTATTGTTATTATTATTATTAATTATTATTATTATTATCATTAATTATTTATTTAGCAGGTTTCACATCTTCCTGCGCCCTATTAAACTACTGTCAATCTCCTCCTCATCTCTCTGTCATTCCAATCTCCATCGCCCAATGTTTTTTCCACCATGCTGTTCAAAATACCTTCAATCCACGTGATTTTTGACCGTCCTCTTCTTCTTCTTCTTCTTCTTCTTCTACTAAGTGGCACCAATTCTGGTATCCTTTTTGGAAATCTATCTTCTATCATTCTTTTTACATGATCATACTTTTTGAATTTTTTTTATGAAATCCACAATTGAAGTTTGAACATTCATATTTTGTTTAATTAGACTGTATTTTATTTTATCTCTTCTAGAAATTCTAGCTGAACACCTCCAAAAATCCAATTCTGCAGAATTTAATTAACTTATTGTTCTTGATTTCAATTCCCATGTTTTTGCGCCGTATGTCATTGTACTTATTATATATATATATATATATATATATATATATATATATATATATATATGTCCACCGCTGTGGTCTCGAGATAGCGTGCTGCCTTGTCACGAAGCGGGTTCGATTCTCGGTCGGAACAGGCTCCTAGGTGAGGTTTTTTTCGGGGTTTTTCCTCACCTGTAAGACGAATGTCAGGAAGCTTAGAGTCCAACGGTCCCCGAAAATCATCCGGCCATCACCATCATCATCATCCTTCACCGGTGTGGAAAGCAACGGGAAGCTACGACACCTATAATTTCCTAGTAAAGCTGGAAAAGCATAGCTTGAAAATGCTAAGATTGCAGTGAAAGACCTGTCCTCGGGCAAAATTATTATGAATGGATTTTATGTATATATATATATATATATATATATTCAATGAATGGTCGATTTCAACAACACCACGTCGGCAGGGAACAGGAAACAATATTCCCCAAGATAGCATATCATTATAAACCAAGGGGATTAAGGGATGTAGGAAGACCTAGGAAGAGATGGAAGGAATCATTGTGAATTCGGAATAGGCGAATCGCCTAAACCTTGAAATTAAGATAATGATGATTATTGTTATTATCATTACTATTACTATTATTAATATTATCTTTATTATTATTAATATTATCTTTATTATTATTAATATTATCTTTATTATTATTATTATTATTATTAATATTATCTTTATTATTATTAATGTTATTATTATTATTATTATTATTTCTAGCGCACTTCACGATGGTATGAGTGATGTGATTTAATAGTATCATATAACAGCTGGAAGACTTAGAAAAAATGTTTTGGAGCCGTGATTAAAAGTTGGAAGCCCTAATAACAAGAAAAAATCTGAACCAGGTTTATATATCAAGTAATTACCAGGTAAAACATGAGAAGAGAAGGTAACATTTAGCAAGCCGATAGTATAATGACGTTCAACAAAAACGCAACGCACGTTAGACTTTTCAACAAACTTTACAGATACTGTCTCATTATTAATTTTTTTAAACATAATAATCATTAGGTTCTGCAGTTTTCAGCCATCTTTCAGCGAGGATAATTATCCAGCAACGGTACCTGACTCTGGTTTTTGATGAGAAGAATTCCTTGAAATCCACTTCCGCACATTCAATGTTTTCGGAATTTCACGGAAGAAATGGACCATGGATCGAAACAGATGGTAATCTGAGGGCACAATATCAAATTAATAAGTTGGGTGTCCTAGCAGTTCGATTCCTCCCAATCCCTTTATTTTTGTAGTGGCTGTTCATGCAGTATGGGGTCCGGCCGGTTTTGAACACGCAACCCTCAAAATTTAATTGAACTGGATCTATTTGTTCATAATAAAGATCACATCGACCTAACGCCCGTTTATAACAAACCTCAGTGAATATATATATATATATATATATATATATATATATATATATATATATAACATGATAAAAAATAAATGCCTGGATAGGATTTATTTTTCTTATCGTGTCATTGCTCAATGTCAAAAATTTAATTATAATATATATATATATATATATATATATATATGTGTGTGTGTGTGTGTGTGTGTGTGTGTGTGTGTGTGTGTACACCGCTGTGGTCTCGAGGTAGCGTGCTGCCTTGTCACGCAGCGGGCTCGGGTTCGATCCCCGGTCGGGGCAGTTTTACTGGGTGAGGTTTTTATCGGGGTTTTTTCTCACCTGTAAGACAAATGTCAGGAAAACTTTGAGGCCCAAACGGTCCCCAGAATCATATGGCCATCATCATCATCCCTATCATTATCATCATCATCATCGGTGTGGAAAGCAACGGGAAGCTACCACACCTACAAATCCCTAGTAAACTGCAAGCATACCATACAAATGCTATGATTGCAGTGAAGAACCTGCCTTCGGGCAAAATTACTGTGGATGGATATATATATATGTATAGTTTTTGTCGTGGAAAATTTCGGTTGTCTGATAAATAAAGAGTATCGATGGAGGTTTGTGATTGTTTTGAAAAATATGTTTTCATCATAAGAATAACCTCAACAGGTAAATATTTCGTAGGAATTCGCTAGTAGTTAATTGAACAAATTAGTATGGTTAATTTTAAAAGTTATACTCTAGAGATATTGTGCAGCAGAAATCTGCCAATAGTGTAAACTTTAACTATATGTAGAATCATGAAATGGGCACTAATCCATTCACTAAAACCAAGTTCTTTCTAATTCCGAAGCCTGTTTATATAAAAAATAGCTGAATATTTTTTAACGCTTTCCTTCCCTGTGCCGGGATTAGAACCCTCCCTAACGGGAACTTATTGATCAAGTTCATTTAGTTAAGCTCATTTATCCATATACGTCAACGAGTGATGTGGGGTCGGCCTAAAGCTTCGAAGAGATATCTAGTCGACAAAGGTGTTACTTGGTGGGAAATGATCGGTAAATTTTGCACAGAGGCCTTTTTATTTAGGCGTGTGGTTCATTTACGAGTCTGAAAATCTCCACACTCGGAAACCATGGCTTAAAGTCCCTCCCGGAGAACAGCGTAGTAAGTAGTAAGTAAGTAAGAAGGACAATATCAACTGATGAATTTGCGAGAACAACTCATGTTAATCCTCCAAACGTAAATAGAGTTTGTATGTTTAATTTCTTCTTTAGTAATCCTATGTAGAGATGATCATACACACGGCGACTTAAATATTAATCGATTTATTTTACTTGTCCCTGTATTTGTAATGTCTATAATCCGTATTCTTCTAACAAATATATTAGTAAACAGACTTACTCCCTATATTGATGACATTGTAGGAGATCATCAATGTGCATTTAGAAGAAAAAGGGCTACAACAGATCAGATTTTTAGTATAAGACAGATTTTATAAAATATATGGGAATATAATGGTACTGTACATCAACTGTATGTAGACTTCAAAAAAGCATATGATTCAATTAAGAGGGAGAAGTTATATAGTATCCTGCTGGAGTTCGGAATTCCTAAAAAGTTAGTTAGACTTATACGAATGTGTCTAAATGGCACAAAGCTTAGGGTGCATGTAGGCAAACAGTTTTTAGACACCTTTGAAATCCAGAATGGGTTGAAGCAAGGGGATTCACTATCTCCTCTACTATTTAATTTTGTACTAGAGCTTGCCATCAAATCTTTAGAGGACGAGGAAGGCCTACAACTCAATGGTATTAATAATCTGTTAGTTTATGCTGATGATGTAGTACTATTGGGCGATAGCGAGGAGATACTAAAGGCCAACACGCACACACTATTGAGTAACACTAAGAAATTGGGACTGGAAGTAAATATCAATAAAACTAAATATATGGTCACACGTAGAAATACATTATATAATGGAAATGGACAGCTAATGGCAAATGAGGGAAATTTTGAGGAAGTGGCTGAATTCAAATACCTAGGAACAATAATCACAAACAGGAATGAGATGCACAAGGAAATTAAACATAGGCTCAATTCTGGAAATGCGTGCTATTATGCATTACAGAAACTCTTGACTTCCCAACTCCTTTCAAAAAATGTTAAACTGAAAATATATAAAATTATTATTCTACCAGTTATATTATATGGCTGCGAAACATGGACTCTTACTTTAAGGGAGGAAAGGAGATTGCGAGTATTTGAGAATAAAGTTCTTAGGAAAATTTTTGGACCAAAGAGAGATGAACAGACAGGTGAATGGAGAAGACTGCATAACAATGAACTACATGGTATTTATAGGAAGCCAGATATAATGAGAACAGTTAAGTCTCGTAGACTGCGATGGGCAGGACATGTGGCACGAATTAGGAATGAAAGGCGTGCATAGAAGCTTCTTGTAGGAAAACCGGAGGAAAACGCCCAGTTTGTAGACGAAAAATGAGGTGGGAGAATAACATTAAATATGATTTGAGGGAACTAGATTATACAGGGGATGATTGGAAAATATTGGCTAAGGATAGGGATGTATGGAGAGCTTATGTCCGCGCGGCCATGAACCTACGGGTTGGTTCGATAGTGCCAGTGAGTTAGTGAGTTAGTTATAATCCGTATTCTTAATTATTAGTCCAAACGTTCCTAGAATTTTTCAATATTAAAAGAATTATCCACCACGACCGGGTTTGAACCCGCGTCCCTGGGAACTACAGGCAAAGAACAAAGCACTAGCCCACTGCGGCCGATTTGAACCATTTTTTTTTTCCTTTCGCTAATACGTAAATAGTATATTACGATGCGAGGTTGGGAAGTGGTTTTTCCGGAATTCTGCAAAAGATTTCACAAACGTGCGTTGTACACTATTTTTTACGCGATGGTATTTTTAAAATAATAAATAACAGTAAAATAATAACATATTTGTTGGACATATTTGCGTTCAATATAAACAATTGACTAAGGTTAACAGTGTGTGCAATATTTATTAGTTGAAACTACAGGAGGCCGTTAGACCATTATTGATAAAATGCCGGCAAGTACGTATTTATTGTTTTTATTGTTTCAAATAAAGTTCAGTTCATTTAAAATGCAGTGATTTATATCGTATAATGTATATTAACGCTACCTTTTGGATATTTTTTGTATATATATATATATTGTATGTAGTAGAGGAAAGTGGTTTTACTTCCCACACGCTTGTTTGTAATATGTAATATTACAGTATAGTTATTTTATTATAGTACAGTTATTTAAAATATAAAATTATGGAATATTCACCTGAAAGGTCCGTCTCCTCAACTTAATTAGTTATTTAACTGTAGCGCTTTCGGGACTTGTCCCATCATCGGCAGGATTCAAAACTGGTGTTTGAATCTTGCCGATGATGGGATAAGTCCCGAAAGCGCTACAGTTAAATAACTAATTAAGTTGAGGAGACGGACCTTTCAGGTGAATATTCCATAATTTTATATTTTAATTTTGAATAATACCTCAATGGAACACATCATGAATCTTATAACAGTTATTTAAGTTGGCAAAGCCAAGATGTAGGAAGTTGAACTTTCAATCATGGTCGCCATTGCACTATCGCGCAAAAATGTATTTTTTTATGATACTTTCTAGAGCTAACAATGTGCCCGACTCTAAATTCTATTCCTCCTCATTAGAATGACTGAGAATAAGTACGTTTACGTTTGACCCTACAATATTACCAACTTGATCCCATTTTTTTGTTCTCCATAATTGCCTGTTATAAGAATGGGTGTAGAGAATGCATGAGATAAAAAAAGGCCCTGAACCCAGTTGGAGTGTTCTAATTCTCGCCTTATTCTAGAAACGTCGGCAATTTCTTCATCTCCATCAACATAAAGCCGCTAAAGATTGCCAAGGGATTGTTAAGCATGACGTCATTTTCTCCCTTCAACCCACTAAGCTATCATTCAGAATAATAAAATAAAAAATGTGTCTTGGGTGGATGCCAGAGTTTTTATTGCAGTTTTTTTTATTGTTATTTGAGGAGCATAAAGCGACTGGAAGTTGTAAATGCTGTAAGGATATTTGTCATTCCTGATTACCCCAGGATCTTGTCAGAAGGGATGATTCAGAGGGAGTGCAAACCAGGCATAATTAGAGACTGTCTTAGCAACTCATTTGCGATGAGGGGATGAAATGCAGGGGGCTGAAAAGTATGTCTATTCTCTCCTTTTCTAACTTTATGAGATGAGTTTAGAAATATTATATGTATTTAATTAAATAAAAATAAAACTTAAGAGTTTTATGTGATTTTCTTCATCATCATCATCATCATCCGGTATCATGACATCTGCCGCCGTTTTCCGGAAACCAAACGCCATTCCTCTCTGCCCATCCATTGATCTTCCTCCATTCCTCTGATATTCATAGCTTCTTGTACCCCTTCTATGCAAGTTTTCTTCGGTCTTCCTCTCTTCCTCCTTTCCACTGGGATCCATTCCCTAACAATTTTAGGCAATCTTTGTTCTGGCATACTTTTGACATGACCATACCACTGTAATCTCTTCTTTTCTATAATGTCTATGATGTCCGGCTCCTCTTGTGCACCCATAATTTCCCTTATTTCTTTCTTTCGTATTCTATCCATTCTAGATTTTCCAGCTGATCTTAAAACATCCATTTCTGTACTTAAAATTCTTTTCATTTCCCTGGTAGGAATTTGCCAGACTTCAGCATCATATGTTAAAATGCTCTGAATTATGGTTTGATATGTTTGTAATTTTCTATTTTTTGTAATATTTTTACTCCACCAAACAGAGTTTAAAGCATTTATTGCTTGTTTTGTTTGTGCGATTCTATTTTTAATTTCCACTGTGTTATCGCCTGAATGGTCTAATTGTGTTCCTAAATAAGTGCATTCAATACTAAGTTTTAGTTCTTCTCCATTGTTGAAATTTATATTTTCCATTTCTTCTCCTATACACAGGTATTTAGTTTCCTCAATGTTTATATAAAGTCCCCATTTTTCATATTCTTCTTTTAGTGTTTTAGCCATATATTCTATGTCATCGTGGTCTTGTGATTTTCATATTTCTAAAAATATAAATTAGTTACAGCTGTTTCGGTACTTTTCACCTTCTTCAGACATGATAACCAAATTAATGATTAAAATATAAATTAGTTACAGCTGTTTCGGTACTTTGTACCTTCTTCAGACATGATAAATTAATGAATTAATTTGCGAGGTTTTTAATTTCCGAGATTCTGTAAAACACTTGAATTAATTTGTTATCATGTCTGAAGAAGGTACAAAGTACCGAAACAGCTGTAACTAATTTATATTTTAATAAATATAGAAACCACATAAAACTTTAAGATTTACTTTTATTTGATTAAATAAGTTATGGATTTTCATCAAGTAAACGCCAATTCAATTGATTATATTATATGTAGTTTAATTAATATTTATTTTAATACAAAAATGGAAATAAAGTTTTAAAAACATTTAGAGGAAAATCAGTAACTAACTAACTGACTATATCCAACCCGTAGGTTCATGGTAGCGCGGATATAGGCTCTCCATACATCAATATACTGAACTAATGTTTTCCAATCATCCGCTGTATAATATATTTCCCTCGTATCGAGATAATGTTATTTTGCCATCTCAATCTTGGCCTACCTATTGTGCGCTTTCCTCTAGTTTTCTTCCATGCCCCTCTTTCATTCATCATTCTTGCCACGTGTCCTCCCATCTCAGACTATGACACTTAATTCTTCTTTTTATAGGCCCTATCTTATTTCTCATTAAGATCATATAGCTTACTGTTACGCAAGTCTTCTCCATTTACCTGTCTGTTCATCTCTCTTTGGTCCAAAAATGTTTTAAGAACTTTATTTTCAAATGCTCGTGATCTCTTTTCCTCCCTTAAAGTAGTAGTAGTAGTAGGACTTTATTAGACAAAAAGTAAGACATTTACAATGTTATTTACAAATATGGGTCGCACGGGCAGTAAGCCGTACGTGCTGTTGACAGTCCGTTACAATAAAGTAATAATTGGTACTGGTGTAAAGAAAAATAAACAACAAAAAAAGCAATAACATTACAATTACATAAAGAAAACACAATAATATTACAATTAAATAATAACACAATAGCATTATACTAAGACACCATGTTTCGCACCCATATACTTTAGATATATGACTGTAATTTAGATATAAGGCTATTTTTTTTATCTTTTCTTCTAACCTTGTTGTGTGGTAGACAAGACCTTAAGACCTTAACTCTGCCAAGTAAAAAAGGCTATTATCATTATTTTTTATTATTTTTATTATTATTATTATTATTATTATTATTAAAATATATCATTGAGAGATAAAATTCTTAGTGGTGATATTAGGGATGAGACTATACATATAAACCAGTATCATCATCTTCTTCTTCCTCTTCATCATCATTATCATCATCATTAGCTTTACAACTAATCTCTCAGTCTTGGCCCCCTCAAGTAACTTTCCCCAATTAACACGATCTAGTGGCAATTCTCTAGCGTCTCCATCCACCTCATCCATACTACGAAGTCTAGGCCTTCCTCTCTTCCAACTACCTTGGGATTGTGTGGACCATATAAAACAAACTCACTAGCACTTTCGAACCGTAAATTCATGACCGCGTGGACATAAGCTCTCCATACATTTCAACCCTGAGCTATTTTTTCAATTACCCCTTGTATAATCTACTTCCCTCAAATCATAGTTACCTTTATTACCCCTTGTATAATCTACTTCCCTCAAATCATAATTACCTTTATTACCCCACTTCATTCTTGGCCTACCTACTGGGCACTTCCCCTCTGGTTTTCCGAACTTCAATGTCCCTCTTCCATTCCTCAATTGGGGCCACATGTCTTGCCCGGCTGAAATTAGATACCTTCGGAGGACTGCAGGATACACACTTCTAGATCATAAAAAATGAAGACATCTTAGAAGAATTACACATGGAACCTTTAGAAAACAAAATTTGTAATTGTAAGTCAAGGTGGATGTAACGTATTCATCGAGTGTAAGATTACAGGATACCCAAATAAATGTTAAGCTATCAACCTATAGGAAGAAGAAGAAGACCAGGACGCCCACTCAAAATACTTTTATATGGTTTCCTCTTGACGCCTAAACAGGTCAACAAATGGCCTAAATTCATGAATGGACTATGATGATGATGATGATCTGCCCATATCAGTGTACGAGACCTAACTGTTCTTATTGTATCTGGTTTTTCATATTTTTTAGTAGTAGTAAGACTTTATTAGACAAAAAGTAAGATATTTACAATATTATTTACAAATATGGGTCGCACGGGCAGTAAGCCGTACGTGCTGTTGACATTCCGTTACAATAAAGTAATAATTGGCACTAGTGTAAAGAAAAATAAACAACAAAAAAAGCAATAACATTACAATTACATAAAGAAAACACAATAATATTAAAATTAAATAATAACACAATAGCATTATACACTAAAAAACATTAACATTACAATTACATAAAGAAAACACAAGAGATATAGCTCACTGTTACATAGAGAGCAGCAGAATTGACTTCATTAGGGATTGTTTACGAAGAAAAGAAGACCAGAAATTATATGGCACATTATAAAATAACAACAGAAATTGAAAAACGATATAAATAATTGAATGAAGTCCTGGCTCAGGTGGTAGCATGCCAGGTTTCTGATTAGCGCATCCACGTTCGATACCCGGAGGGATTGATCATTTTAATTGTAACATTAATTAAATTGAATTAATTTAACTGTAAAAATTTCAATCTCGAGCCCAGGAGTGATAATGGTATATAATTTTTAATCGCTAGATTTTGCAGCAGATTCCTGCATTAAACTGCAAACATCTCCGCAGTACATACGTTGAGAAGGTATATGGTACTGTTAATTCTATTCGTCTGTCGGATTGGGTCGTTAAACCTGCCGGTCCCCTTGGTGATTTTCGACAGGAGTAGGCTACGTACGGGCACCGGGTTCCACCTTCTCCCTTCTCTTCATCATCATGACATGTACAACACGCTTTACACTACACAAACATAAATATACACTCAGCCTATACTCGCCTCTGTACACAATAGAAAAATACATCATCTACGTAAATTAGTCTGCCAAATCGATGCGTAAATTGAAAATAGACCACATTAATGTCATCTGTCCGCCCAGCGCGAAACCAGAAGTTCAGTAAATGACATTAAAACATAAAACACATATTTAGGAATTTAGCGAAGATTAGAATCTAACCTCACGCTTTTACGAAAGCCCTATGCTTCCAAGAAGAGTTACAAGAACTATTACACAGGCTGAATTCAAACTCAACTGAAAAAAAAATCACAAGTTATTAAGAGATATTACTGAGTGTTTTGATATAAGGAACCCATGATCTTGGGTGGCACATTACCAAGTATTTTCTTTTTTTTGTATACAACTCAACCACCTTTTTATCTGATTACTCGGAATATGATTATTTCCAAATTACACTGTTCAAAGTAATTGTTTATAATGTCCACCACTATGATCGCGACAAACTTCACAGCGAACACCACGCCTCATGGACTCTCGCATACGCTCTAGCGTTCCAAGAGATTGGCACACAACGCCATCGGCAGCTAAAATCATAGCAACCAGTGCATACGTGTTTCCGTGAACTAGAGAAAAAAGTCCATGCGTGTGAGATCTGATTATCTAGCTGACCATAGAATAGGACCGCCACGACCAATCCATCTTTTCCGAACTGTTCAAGGTATATCCTAACATTCACTGCAAAATTTCTGTTGTCTAATCATGCTGAAACCACATATGCTTACGGATTATCAGCGGCATGACGGCTTCGCAGAAAACGAAAACAATGAAATTACTCAGTAATTAGCTCAATGGAGACCGTGGGTCTCATATTAAAACACTCAGAATACGTACCACAACAACTTGTTAAAGTTTGTCGGCAGAGATCTAGTTATCCTAAATTATGAAACTATCTCTTTGGGTGGCTAAAGCATTCATTTCTTCTCTGCAATTGTTCTGCAAACACACATATTATATATATATATATATATATATATATATATATATATCATCATCATCATGAACAAATTCGTTTTAGGCCATGTGGCCTGTACGGTAAACCTAGCGAAGATGGTCTTGATCTTTCCACCGATGTTTTGCTCTTCCTTGGTCCCTATGTCCAGTTGGGGTATATTGGAATGCCAATTTTGGAAGTCTATTTCTTGCCATTCTTCTCAGATGATTTTTCCATTCTTGTTGGTATCTTTGGATATCTTCATTTAAACTTGCTACTCCAAGTTTTCCTCTGATAGTAGTGTTCCTTTGGTGATCCAGTCTATTAACTCCTAACAATGATCGTAAGAAGCGCATTTGGCTTACTTGAAGTTTATGAGAGTTTATTTTATTTAAAATCCAAATTTCACTTCCGTATTTTAGAGCAGCTTTTGATGTGACGTTATGTAATTTTAGTTTTGTCTCTGTCCTCATCTGTTTACCAATATATATATATATATATATATATATATATATATATATATACAGGGCAAGTCAAAATGTTGTGCAGGTTTTCAGAAATTTATTATGTGAAATGTAATGAACATATAATATCGTGAGACATATTGTATGAAAGGTAAACTCTCAAAGTTTAGTTGTCCACTTCTAAAGTTCCGCGTTCACCCGCAAGATGTCAACAGCAGAGCAGTAAAGGAAAATGGCGTTGACTGGGGATCAGAAGTCTTTCTGTGTGCTTGATTACCATGTAAACAACTCTGTGACTAGTGTTCAACGACATTTCCGTACCAGATACGATAAAGACCCGCCGGATGGGAGATCCATTCGTAAGTGGTACACACAATTTAGGGATTCAGGCTGTATCTGTAAACGAAAATCGACTGGCCGTCCGTCGACGAGTGAAGAGACAGTCGAACGCGTTCGCACATGCTTCGTGCGGAGTCCACAGAAATCCACCTACCGGGGAGCGACAGAACTTCAACTACCACAAAAAACTGTATGGCGGATTCTCCGGAAACGTTTACAGATGAAACCCTACCACTTGCAACTGGTTCAAGCCTTAAAACCCGCCGATTATGCTTTGCGAGCGTCCTTCTGTGTTGATTTTCTCGCATTAATGGAAGAGAATGAGTTCCATGAGAGGGTAGTTTACAGTGATGAAGCGACTTTCCACCTTTCAGGAAAAGTGAATAGACACAATGTAAGGATTTGGGGAACTGGTAACCCCCATGCAACTCTGGAACATCAACGCGATTCTCCGAAAGTGAATGTCTTTTGTGCCATTTCCCATGCAAAGGTTTATGGGCCCTTTTTCTTTCATGAACGTACTGTGAACGGACATGTTTTCCTTGATATGCTACAACAATGGCTCCTTCCGCAGCTTGAAGCGGATAGTCCAGATTTCATTCTGCAGTTGGATGGTGCCCCTCCACATTACCATGGCAGTGTTCGAGACCATTTGAATACGGCTTTACCACAACGCTGGATAGGCCGTGCATCTCAGGGTGATCAACAACTCATTCATTGGCCACCTCGTTCACCAGATCTAACCCCGTGTGATTTCTTCATGTGGGGTCTTGTAAAGGATCATGTTTACGTACCACCACTTCCAACAACACTGCATGAACTGCGTGCCCGCATCACAGCAGCCATTGCTGATATCGACCGCGGACTGCTACAGAAAGTTTGGCAGGAGATTGAATATCGGCTTGACATCTGTCGTGTAACAAAAGGCGCTCACATAGAACATCTGTGAATATTTAAAAAAAAACTTTGAGAGTTTACCTTTCATACAATATGTCTCACAATATTATATGTTCATTACATTTCACATAATAAATTTCTGAAAACCTGCACAACATTTTGACTTGCCCTGTATATATTCGTCCATCCATAGTAATTCTGCCAGAGGGCAGGTATTTCACTGCAATCATAGCATTTTCATGCCATGCTTTGTAGCTTTACCAGGGAATTATAGGTGTGGTAGCTTCCCGTTGCTTTCCACACCGGTTAAGGATGGTGATGATAATGATAAAGATGATGATGATGATGGCCGGATGACTTTCGGGGAACGTTGGATCCTAAGATTCCTGACATTTGTCTTATAGGTGAGAAAAAACCCGGAAAAAACCTCACCCAGGAGTCCGTCCCGACCGGGAATCGAGCGCGGGCCCACTGCGTGACAAGACAGCACGTTATCTCGAGACCACATCGGTGGATGTATATATATATATATATATATATATATATATATATATATATATCCAGGCTGTTGTACATATCTACGTAATGTTTAAATAAGAATTTCTACTAAAATAACACTGCGATTCTATTGGAGGAAACAGTTTCATTCGCGTTTTATCCGAATTCAAAGTTCTCAAAACATGTTAAATCAGGGTTTCAGTGTAATAAAATAAATATAATTTATATACGGCTAAAGATTAAGACCGGTATTCAAGAACCAAGCTCTCTAGGCCATGCCATCTCTGTCTTCCTTAAGCTCAGCTACTCATCTTTCAATTGTTTCCGGATTGTTTTAAATAAATACCTTGTTTGCACATTATGTTGAATTGAGTGAGACAGAGTAGATTCTGCATGACCTATATAATTAATCACGGAGAGACGGACTGAGAGTTGCTCTTCGTGGAAAGTTTGGTTCTCGAATACCGACCTACGTTTAGGATTAAAGACTCTTCTGACGCACCATTATCTAAATCCAAAACTAGATTTGATAGAGAAGTATGGATGAAATGGAATCTTACGAATTTAACCGTAGGGGATTATTTATTATTTATTTATTAAATCTTCAAGATTTGGAGCCCTATTTGACAAATGTATGTTAGGGCTGTAGTTGAAATACAGTAAAACCTGTCTTAGCCGAAACCTTATAAGAAGGAAACCTGTAAAGACGGAAAAAAATCTCCAGAACGGTACGATTTTATATGTAAAATCGTTCTTTATAAGCCGGAAACATTCATAACGAGGAAACGGAATGGTTTTTAAAGTATCAATAGTTAATGTTTACCTCAGTAAGACGGAAAATTATTCTTAAGCACGTTCTAGTTACAGTATTAATGACCATACGTGAAAATTCTGCATATGACGCTTTCTGCATTATATCGTTTTACCATCTTGTGTTGCCATTGTATTGCGGGGATACCCTTGCTTATGTGTGACAGCGGGGAATCCCTTGCTTTTCCTTGCCTGCTTGCGTTATCTGCGAGGGAGTTGGAAAACTCTTCAATCTTTCTGTAGTTGAGTTCCTTCTCGCTTTTGTGTAATACAGTTATTTTGTATTGCCATGCAAACTGAACTGTGTTACATACACTATTTTGTCTGTATTTCAGTCAATACGTTATGTCTTAAAGCATGCATGTAAAACCCTTACACTGCGTGAGAAAATTCAAGCTTGAAATTTGGGAACCTTTTATAAGAAGGAAAACTGCCAAGACGCAAATATATTTAAGGAACCGTCATGTTCCTTCATAGACAGGTTTTTCTGTATAAGAAATGAAAATAGAAGATACATATAATTATAAAATATAAATGAAACAAAAAATAACAAATGATCTAAACAAGAACAAATTTATTTATAACTTATAAAATAAGTAGTAATGAGAAGAATCATGTGGTGAAAATAGCATTTACAAATATTTTAAATGCGATATAACAACATTCCCGTTTTAATGTACTAATTATTGGATACGTATGGTAATACCTGATTACATTTAGTTAAATGAGTATCTACAATGTATCGCTTATGTCCATGAGATGGACAGTCTAAAATAAGGTGTTCAACACTTTGTTCATAATTACCCCAGGATCAGATATATCCATTTTGAGATGGAATATGAAACCTTTTTAGATAATATTTACCCTATCCATGTCCAGACATGATGTTTCACTGACTATTTATCTCATAGACCGACAAAGTTTCCTCTTCCTGTTGATAAAATTGCCTCTTCTGTTCGTAATGAGTTATATCTCCGCAAATCAACTTATCTGACAATGTTCGATCGATATGGTGCAGCAAAAGAGTCCAAAAGAAGCAACTTCAAAAATTACCAAAAAAAATCGTTCTGTTCCTCTAAAAAATTATTAAATGTCGTATAATGAATCTGCATTATTGTTAATAGTTATTTCTCATTCAATCGTCTGTTATTGATTTTTCTTAAACCAAAAGAGATTTAACAGTAAAAATATGCTATTTATATCTATACAGCCGGCTTAAAATTTGCCCGGAAGTAAGATCGGAATACATAACCTCACATTTGGTAAATATTAAACATTATAATTATTTTTAGCTTCTGGTGTTGTATCATTCGCTAAATAGTCACTCCAAATCCATCGCGAGGTTATTAAATATTCTAAATAGGTCTGGCGTATACGAATCTAACACGTTCATCATCATTGTCCATCATATCATCGGGGAACCGTAACTCCGCTTTCTAGGCGCCCCAACCCCAGAAGTGGGTAACAATTAAACTTATGCCAGGAGAGGAAAACAGGAATGTCGAAACGGCATTGAATAAAATAATGATTTAATTGTAATTGTACGATGTAATAATTTTGTTTATCGTAATTTATATGTAAGAATAGGCCTATTTTTTGTACATTTTTTTAACCTGGTTGAGTTGTAGACAGGTAAAAATAAAGCTGTTATTATTAAATATTGGCTAATAGCTTTAGAAAAGTTTTCTGTAATAAAAATACGGTATGCTTGGTCAGTTTTATTTGTTTATGATTTTAAAACAGTTCTTACAGTTGTGAAACAAAAAAAAAAAAACAATGTTCATTTAGATGAGAGTTCAAAGTAAGCTTATTTTGACCTTTTCTCTTTTCTTTTACTTGTATTATTTTAAGAGAAAAGCAATTTGTACGCTTCAGATCTCTGTATTTCCTCGGTCCAGTGTAACTAATCCAATTCCTTCATTTGAGTTCTCTTACTTTCTCTTTCATTCAGACGAACCGTTCCTTAATTGCTTATAAAAGTTGAGAACATTGAAACAGCTCGTAATCACAGTTTAAATTACTTTTAGACCTGTTGGTACGGACAATTTTGTGAATAAGGAACGATGCAATAAGAGAAGGAGGAAGACAGTATTAAATCTCTTGTAGAAATGCAACTGAAGTGTCAGGGGAATGGAAACCAAAAAGATAATAAATGTAAACAGTCACTTCTTTCTTAATTTTAGTTTAACCTCTCTCTTTTATTCGTATATCAGTGAAAGACATGTTTTCAGCACATCACTTCAATGAGACATCTAAAGAACTTAAGATTGCAAAAAAGAGGTCTCTAAAAAATGATCCTCATACATCCAAGTAATACTTTAGTTGCCTACTAGATGTCTCAATGGTTCAGCATGCTGGCCATATGCTACTCATGTCATGTGTAAGGAAATAAGCGTAAATAAATGTCATTTGTCCAGAAACGACTAAAAAGGAGAGGCTAAGGCTATGGTCAAAGGGTCATACCTGAAGTATATATATTAACGGTCTTACTAATAAAAATCTCTTATATTGGCTTTCAGCAGTTGTTTAGTTATTCAATATATAAGCCTTATGTAGATCATGTATAATTTCCTTACTAATAAACGTTATGCAGGAGCTATATAACAATACAACTGATACACACACTACGTCACATATTCGTCATCATTATGACGTCAGAACATATTACGCGCAGTTTGTAACAGAAAGAAAACGACATCAACTAGTGATTAATTGTGTAAGAAATGAGTATGGGTAAGTATAGAGAGAATTCCCTAATTGGGGAGGTACGGAAAAAAATAAGTGTGTTTTAGTTTATATACATTTTCCTTCAAGCTACGTCAAATATATCGTAGAATTAGTTTCACAGATAATGTGCTGCCATCTAACGTCAAGAATTTCGAACAATTCTTGGAAGCTAATAAGTTTTTCCCATTACTTATGAATTATATGCAGTATTTTAAGATGCGTTAGAAAACGTTCAAAATAGTAGGAAATGTTACCGACAACAGAATAACGCTTTAAGCGAAAACAAAAATTCCAGACCGATCGGGAATCGAACCTACGACCTCACGGACCGTAGTCAGAAGCTCTAACCACAAGACTATCAAGCTAACGTACAAAGTGCTGCAATAATAGTAGGCCCCCTACCTCTATAATGAAATACATTTTTATATCGGTATGTGTATTACGTATTAATGATGCAAGAACGTCTTGTTAAAATAATATTATCAAGCATTTAAACTACATTCATGTTAATCTTGTCTACAGCAACTACTGTAGAACATATTCTTTTGTGAATCAACGTTCAACTTTAAAATATTATTAGGCCTAATCGAGAATGAGTATAACAAAAGGCATTTTATGATGTCTTTATTTTCCTACCGAGAGCTTTATAAATATTATTTATGTCCTGTGCATCCATCAAACAGTCGTTAAAGTTTTGCATTTTGCGTTAAATTTAAGGAAATATTCATCAATATCATAAGAAAACAACCAGTTGATATGAAAGTCCGACATTTTTTCTAGTTATACAATCCTTAAACAAGGCTGGAGGCATGTATAACGATTCCCATGTAATGTTGTACATCTCTTACACACTGAGCAGCTAATACAGTGTTTATTAGTAAGAATTTTCAACTGTAATGTGTATAAACCTTGTATAAAAGTTATATATCGTTTATTAGTAAGAGGGTAAGTGTACAAGATAACTGTATCCAGATAATTGTTCCCTAATTTTTCCATACAATTATATTTAAATCCACATTATTGTGTTTCCACATTGCCAAAGCTTTTTTACATGAATGTTATGCAGAGACGAAGTCAATAATTACAGAAATTACCGGAGAGAATATGGAGGAAATGCACTTGATGGGAAGATCATTAAGACATGGCTTGAGAAGTTAAAAAACGAATCAGGAAGTGCTCGTACACGTGTTTCAGAAGAAAAGATTGAAGAAGTTAGAGCAGGATTTCTGAGAAATCCACAAAATCAATGTAGGCAATGTGTGGCAATGAAAATTCTTTGAGTTTCTGTTTCATTTAATACCGGCCTCATTTATTAATTCCGCATACTTTGTTAGTTATGATTAATTAAAATGTGGGAGGTTTAAATGGGATACTCTGTAATTATAAATTTAGAATTATCAATTTATTTAATAGGAAATGTGCACTGAGTTGAGCATTAGGGACAGCACACACACCCAGACCCAAAGTGGAGATTTTTTTTAAATCCCCACCCTGCCGGGAATCGAACTCGGGTCGCCGAAGTGAAAGGTAGAGAGACTACCGACTACGCCACGGCGATGGACATTATCAATTTAGATACGCCGATTCCCGGTGGACAGGGACCCGCACCACGACTATTCAGCATAGCTGCAGAATCGCAATTGACGCTTTCTTAAGATTTAAGATTTTTAAGATTTAAGATTAATTTAACCTGGTGGAGTTAAGGCCATGTGGCCTTCTCTTCCACTCACCGGGACAAACATATATTACATAAGAATATAACAATCTTAATTAACTCTAATATTAAACACTAAGTAAAAATTTGATCAAAAGATAATATCTAATATACATATTACGATCTATAATACAACCAGTTAATATTAGTTAAAATTAAGACTAAAACTAATAATAAAATGTATACAAGCAAGACATATTAAATTGTCCCTGTCTAGTGTATATAAAAAACAGGAAAATAATGAGATATAGAAAACTAATTTTACGATTATACAATATTTAAAACAAAACAAATAAAAATATTTGTTATTCTTAATATTATTTACATAAATAATTAAATATATTAATATTGCTAAAAGAATACTATCAGTGAGGTGTATAAGTTAGTTTGTTATTAAATAATTCTTTAGTTTGTTTTTGAAGGATGTTATAGTTTGACAGTCTCTGACATAGGGTGGAAGGGAATTCCATGTTTTGGTGACACCGTAAAAGATAATGAATAATATACAGTGTGATGAGGCGGGATATAAAGGACAATGTGCTGATGGGATCGAGTGTCAAGATTATGTGTGTCGGATAGTCTGATGAAGCGGCGTGATAAATAATTAGGCGATGATGTGTGAAGTATTTTATAGAGAAGGGATAGGGAATGGACAGTTCTACGATCTCTTAGACGAAACCACGATAATTGTTCCAGGGACGGTGTAACATGGTCAAATGCGCTATTAGCAATTAGAAAGCTTATAGAACGATTTACAATATTCCTCTATAGTTGGTCATACTAAACAATATCTCTGGAATGACCAAAGATGCTACTGATAAATAATAATAAGTATACAATGAAAGATAAGCCAATAGCAAAAATCGCTCTACAAATAATGCAACACAAGCAACTTCACAAAATATGAAATGGCGCATTAATTTTATATAAATGCGTCTACGTCGTAGACCAATTTTGACGTAATTATACAGGTTCCAACTTGTCATGATTTAATTACTTTTATGTAAGAATGGATTATAAACTGGAACATTATAATGTTATAGGGCCTATACAGTAAATCAAACTAGAAAAATATGAACCAAATATAAAAACAAAAGACAAGAATTTTCCAAATAGATACATAAAATAAATATACTTATACTTACTTACACGCCCATCACTGTGGTCTCGAGGTAGAGTGCTGTTTTGTCACGCAGCGGGCCCAGGTTCGACCCCCGGTCGGGACAAGTTTCTTGGGTGAGGTTTTTTCGGAGTTTTCCTCACCCGTAAGACAAATGTCAGGAAACTTTAAGGCCAAACGGTCCTCGAAAATTATATCACCATCATAATCATCATCTTTCATATTCGCCTTACATTAAGTTTAGAATTAAAGACTCTTCTGGCGCACTACTTTCATCTCCATCATCAATCATATCATCAGGGCAGCGTAACCTCAGAAGTATGTTACAATTACTCCAATGTCAGGAGAGAACGCCAGAAATGTCGAAATGACAACTTGGGGCATTGAATAAAAATATATTACTTACACTCTTTATCGCTCATTTGCGAGAAGAGTGACATAACTATAAAAAAACATAGTTTTACAGGAGATGCATTTAAAGGTTTTTAAATCAATAATACTTTGCCACTATTAGTCATAAATAGCATATTATTATACCAACTAATTCTAGCAACTCGCTTATTTCGTTCTTCCAGAATACAGAACTGAGTTTTGTCTTTCATGTTGTGCCAATAACTCAAAATCAGTAATTTTTTAGTTATGTCGCTCTTCATAAACAAATCCGTTTTAAGCCAGGTCACCTGTGACGGTAAACCTAACGAAGATTGGTCTTGATCTTTCCACCGATGTTTTGGTCTTTCTTGGTCCCTATATCCAGTTGAAGTATTTTGGAATACCAATTTTGGAAGTCTATTTCTTTCCATTATTGTCAGATGATTTTTCCATACTTGTAGGTATTTTTCTACATCTTCATCTAAACCTGGTACTCTTTTCTCTGATAATAATGTTCCTTTGGTGTCCCAGTCTATTAATTCCTACAAGTGAACATAAGAAGAAGAGTCACGACGGTATAATCGTTCCATCAAATTTGGAGGAACTGCCATATTGTGAACGCCTGACTTGCTTGCTCTGCGGATGGCTGATATCCAACCCAGGGGACTTTTTCTTACTCGAAAACCCTAATTAAAGGCTGGAATGATCACACTAATGATGACAAAGCAAGAAATAGATTATATAATATATAAAAATGAATGTTTGTTTCTATGTTTGTTTGTTCGTACTTTATTCGCGGCCATACCGTTGATCCGATTGTGATGTGGTTTTTTGCAAAGTCTTCAAGAGATTCCCGGGATGAACATAGGCTATAAGGGAGTGCAGATACTCAACTCCTGCACCCTAAAAAACACCCTATGTAATGAAAAACATGAAAAAGTTTCTTTTTTACCCCTTAAATGGCTTACGCTGCCTAAACATAATAAAACACAAAATTAATGTACACAGAATTGAATATTTAAAAAAGCTCTACACAAACGTCCGCGACAGCATATGTTTATCTTTTACAGATAACACACAATTGCCATTTTTGTCTTTCATTGATGCCAAGGAGATCGGGTTAAGTAGATTCCCAGGCACGCATAGTAGCGCACGGCGGGTATTCTTTTATGGATAACTCTAAATATCGAATTTTGTCTTACAGCTCATTTATGTCAAGTACATCAGGATGCGTAGATTTCCGGGCAACGCCGAGTAATCAGCACGGGGTATCTAAAAATAATAACGATACAAATGTATATATAAGAAAATGAAAATAATTTGCAGTACTCTTTACATCAATTAAATCAGTTATGCCAAGAATATAATTTCAAAATATCAAAAGAAAAAACAAAAATAATGGCATTTTGGGGAAACGATCATATAAGATCAAAAATCGTAATAGACAAGAAAACTCTTGAACAAGTAACAAATTTTAATTATTTGGGTTGTAATTTTACTATAAACACAAAAACTGAAAGAGACATACATATGAAACTGTCGAAATTTCAAATGATATGCGGAACTATACATAAAACATTAAAGAATAAAACAAGAAGAGATACTGGATTGAAGTTTTATAAAACATTGGCAGTTCCTGCATTACTTTATGGCAGCGAAACTTGGGTAATGACCAAAAAATTGCAAAGTAGAATACAAAGCGCAGAAATGAACTTCCTTAGAAGACCAAAAGGCTGCACAAGATTGGATCGGATAAGGAATGAAGATATAAGAACAGAGTTAAATATATATCCATTGGATGAAAAAATCAGAGAATATAGAGAGAAATGGTTTACACACGTGGAAAGAATGAATGCATCAAGATTACCAATAGAAGCATTCAACTACAAGCCAAGAGGTTCAAGGAATGTAGGAAGGCCAGTGAAAAGATGGACAGAACAACTGTGAGGCGGAACAGGCAATTTGCCTAGCCTGTGAAGTGAAGAAAAAGAAGAACATGTATATATTTCTTTCCTTTTACTCATTTAACAAAATGCAAAAACACATTTTTTATTTAGGTGTAGCAGCACACGCCGGGTATTTATGTGTGTGTATGTGCGTGCACCCTCGCTGTTTCGAAGAGTTGTTATTGAGATATACGTAGAGCGTAGAATGTTGGAGAAGTTAGAGGGCGTGATAGAGTCGATATGATAAGTTGACATTACTGACCCGCACGACGGGTGACTTTGACTGCGTCCTGAATAATTGAAATGGATGGAAACAGGAAGCGCTGAATAAGCAATGCAGGAGCTGCTCCTTTCTGAAGCCGTCAAGAATAATCATGTTTCTCAAAAGAATCTTGTCGATACTCAAGAGGGACGCAATTCCCACATTTTTTAAGTTTAATACAACAAAGACATATGTCGCAACATCATTTTTTTTATCGGGGTACACCGTGCCGTAGGTAGTTGGTTAATTCAATAAGTTACAAGCTGGATGATCAATGGTTCGAGTCCCGATTTGGTCAGGATATTTAAAGAGGCATATATGTTAAACTGAAAATATATAAAACTATTATTCTACCAGTTATATTATATGGATGCGAAACATGGACTCTTACCTTAAGGGAGGAAAGGAGATTACGAGTATTTGAGAATAAAGTACTTAGGAAAATGTTTGGACCAAAGAGAGATGAACAGACAGGTGAATGGAGAAGACTACATAACAATGATCTAAATTGTCTTTATAGGAAGCCAGGTATAATAAGAAGAGTTAAGTCTTGTAGATTGCGATGGGCAGGACATGTGGCACGTATGGGGAATGAAAGAGGTGCATGGAACGTTCTTGTAGGAAAACCAGAGGGAAAACGCCCAGTTGGTAGACCAATAATGAGGTGGGAGAATAACATTAACTATGATTTGAGGGAAGTAGATTATACAGTGAATGATTGTAAAGCATTAGCTCAGGATAGGGATGTATGGAGAGCTTATGTCCGCGCGGCCATGAACCTACGGGTTGGATAGTGCCAGTGAGTGAGTGAGTGATATTAGATTATTATTATTATTCAATGCATTTGTAACCCTTTTATAGGTGATCGTGGATTTTGTTTGAAATTGACAAGTTTATAAATGTATATACTCTTATTTATTTTATTGCTTGCTTCAAGTTCATTCTAAAATAGTATAATAAAAAAGAAAGTTTCGTTGAAGTTTTTCATACAGCTATAAACGTAGCAATATCCTCTGCTTCAGATAAATATTAGCAACATCTTGCAGTCTCCATCTGCCATTTTGCTTCACTGTTCCCTTTATCTTACTTTCTGTCGCCTGTGAATTTGGGTTTAATCCACCATTTTACCATTACTATAAAAAATCTTATTGTCTTATTTTTTTACTCCCTACCAGACCCGTTCCACTTTCATTATTGTTTTCTGCAGACAAAAGACTACTTAATCCATTTTGCCCAGCGGTTCCAGCAGTTTCTGGTCTGTTGACCCTTTGTAGATAGTCACCCTACAGCGGACATTTCCTTCCTCGCTCCCTTATTCTAGTAATACGAGAAGTAGCAAAGTCAAGTTGCGGTTAGAAGTAGTTCCTCTTGAATTGAGGAACAAAGTTGACGTCACGATTTTGTAGCTTTGCAACTAAACGAAATTATGATGTGGTAGATTTAAGCTACTCATGTGTGCATTGACTATTGTTTAGTAGGCAGGCCTAATGTTTAAAAACACAAGATGTTACATAACTAACTCACCAGTATTATTGAATCCCTAGGTTCTTGGTCTCGTGGACATAAACTCCCCTTACATCGCAATCTTAGTAAATCTTTTCCGTTTATATTCTGTATGATCTGCTTCGCACCATATCATGGTTAATGTTATTCTTCCACCTCATTCGTGGCTTACCTACTGGTCACTTTCCCTCTGTAGTTTCAAGGAGTTCGCATGACCCTCTTCCATTCGAGGACAAAATGAAATTATGGTATAATAATTTTATCCTACACATATGTATGCTAGCCCAACGCTGTGGTCTCGAGGTAGCGTGCTGCCTTGTCACGCAGCGGGCCCGGGTTCGATCCCTTGGTCGGGACAGTTTTTCTGGGTGAGGTTTTATGGGTTTTTTTCCTCACCTGTAAGACAAATGTCAGAAAAAACTTTAAGGCCCAAAAGGTGCCAAAAATCATATGGCCATTATCATCATCATTATCATTCTTCACCGGTGTGGAAAGTAACGGGAAGCTACCACACCTATAATTCCCTATTAAACTGCAAAGCATAGTATGAAAATGCTATGATTGCACTAAAGGACCTGCATTCAGGCATAATTGCTATGGATGGATATATACGCTAATGTTTAGTAGGAAATGCTTAAAATCACAAGATGTTACATAACTAACTAACTAGCTGGTACTATCAAACTCGTATATTCATGGCTGCGCGGTTATAAACTCTCTATACATCCCAATATTGAGTTAATGTTTTCCACTCAATTCCTGTATAATCTACTTCCCACCATATCATGGTTAATTTATTTTTCAACCTCATTCATGGCCTACCTACTGGTAGCTTTCGCTCTCGTTTTCCTACAAGTAGTTTCCATGACCCTCTTCCATTCCCCATTCGTGTCACATGTTCTACCCTTCGCAGTCTACGAGACTTAAATGTTCTTATTATATCAGATTTCCTATAAAGATCATGTAGTTCACTGTTATGTGGTCTTATACGTTGTCTGTCTGTTCGTCTCTCTTTGGTCAAAAAATTACATTCTTCTGAAGAAGATGCAATGTATTGAATAGCTGTTACGAGTGTTAAATAAAATAAATATTTGTGGAAATAATATGAAACTTTAATAGTTTTATTTATTAAATGCGTAATGGATTTTCATCAAGCAAACGCCAAATCAATTGTTTACAAAAAGAGACTGTTACATAAACCGATCAACATTGCAATAAATAAATAAGGTTAATTATTATGTGATTTTTAGATAAATGACGCAAAATCATTAAAAAATGGAAAAATTGCTGCTGTAGAATGTAGAAGGGTTAGGTTTTTAGATGCGCACCTTTTTTGTATAACGAATTTTAGTTCTGTGGGCGAATACATTGAGTGAGATGTTACTTGAAAGTAGGATTGCGAGCAATTATATATTATTTTCCCATCCCTTTCCTGAGACCATTAGCCTTGTTTTCTCCTTTTTTTGTCCTATTTGCCCATTTGTCCATTATTGTCTTTAATCCTCTTTTTCTGACATTATATATATATATATATATATATATAATGAGTCCACCGCTGTGGTCTCGAGGTAGCGTGCTGCCTTGTCACGCAGCGGGCCCGGGTTCGATCCCCGGTCGGGGCAGGTTTTCTGGGTGAGGTTTTTATCGGGATTTTCCTCATCTGTAAAACAAATGTCAGGAAACCTTGAAGGCGCAAACGGTCCCCGAAATCATATGACCGTAATTATCATTATCATCATCCTCATCCTCACCCTTATCACCATCCTTCACCGGTGTGGAAAGCAACGGGAAACTACCACACCTACAATTCCCTAGTAAAACTGCAAGCGTAGCATGAAAATGCTATGATTGCAGTGAAGGATCTGCCCTCTGGCAGAATTACTATGGATGGATATATAATGAATTCTGCCATTTAATTTAGGCCACATTTACAATGTTCACTATATATATGGGATGCAGCCAACATTTATATATTTATCGAAACTAACCTAACGTAATTTAAGTACTCTAACCTATGAAAGACTAACCTAAAAGCTAACATAACGCAATTTAAGCACTTTAACCTGTGAAAGAAAGCAACGCCCAAAAATAAATAGTAAGTTGTGAAATTCTGAAGTATGTGTGTACACTTAATTAATACATATTCTATGTTGGCTGCACTGGAACACGTCTTTGTTGTTGCATAGAATATTCGCTAAAATCAATATGGCTGCCACATCTTCATGCTACATATGTAATTAAACATCATACAGAATTATATTGAAATAATCGTTAGAAAAAAATATATAAATCATTGTAAATGGTGGAAAATGAAATCCTAATACTATTTGACAAGAATTTATGAAGATATTAAACAAGTAGTGTCATAGTTTGTAAAATTTAGTATATTTTTTTAATGCTACCGTTTGTCCTTTCATGACATTTCTGGCATTTCTGGCATTCTTCTCTGGATTCGGAAGACATGTAATGCATTTCTTAGGTTGGGGCACCTGGAAGGAGGAGTTACGTTACCCTGATGATACTATGGGTGATAAATGATAATGAAGCGATAGGAGAGTTCTTAACCTAAACTTAAATATGGTTTGTCGCAATTTGTACCACACAATTTGATTAACGCTTAAATTGGCAATGTGTCCTAGCTATAAGTTATTTAGTTTAGGTCTAATTTATGTAATAAGCCTATTTAAAAAAGTAACATAATGGAGTTATGAAAGTAGATTTTATTTAAATTTGTGTAAAATTATCTAACATATAAAAATGAATGTTTGTTTGTTGGTTGTTTTGTTTGTTTGTTCGTACTTTATGCGCGGCCATACCGTTGATCCGATTGTGATGCGGCTTTTTGCAAAATGTTCAGGAGATTCCCGGGATGAACATAGGCTATAAGAGAGTTGTGATACTCAACTCCTACACCCTTAAAAATCGCCCTTTGTAGTGGAAAACGTAAAAAAGTAGTTCTGTGAACGCTTAAATTGCTTACGCTGTCTAAACCGTAACAAATACACAAAATTAATGTACACTGAATTGAATATCTCAAAATGCTCTGCACAAAATTCCGCGACAGCATATGTTTATCTCTTACGGTTAACTCAGAATAAGAATTTTTGTCTTTCATTCATGCCAAGAAGATCGAGACAAGTACGTAGATTCGTGTGCAAGCATAGCAAGCAGGTATTCTTTCACGGATAACTCACAATAACGATTTTTTTTGTCTTTTAGCTCATTTATGCCAAGAAGATCGAGATAAGTAGATTCCCGGGCAACACCGGGTAATCAGCACGGGGAATCTTAAACTAATTACGATATACATTTATCACGGGGATCCAAAAATAATTACGATATAAATTTTTGCTTCCATTTATTTAACTCAACATAAAACACATTAATTTTCATTTATTTAGACGTAGCAGCGCACGCCTGGTATTAGCTAGTACAGTATATAATTACGTATTAACTTATGGCTGTTCTTGTTTTCACTTCAGTATAACACTTTCAAATAGGCTAGCAAAAAATATTTAACAAAATAAATATATATTCCGTAAACCAGCAAAATGGGACCATCATTTGTACTTCCTCGGTAATTCGCTTCGTTGACGGAATTTTGTGTTACGAACTGTAGCTGGATTATAGAGGACGGCTAATGACAAATGAGGGAAATTTTGAGGAAGTGGCTGAATTCAAATACCTAGGAACAATAATCACACATAGGAATGAGATGCACAAAGAAATTAAACATAGGTTCAATTCTGCAAATGCGTGCTATTATGCATTGCAGAGACTCTTGATGTCCCAACTCCTTTCGAAAAACGTTAAACTGAAAATATCCTTTCGAAAAACGTTAAACTGAAAATATATAAAACTATTATTCTACCAGTTATATTACATGAGTGCGAAACATGGACTCTTACTTTAAGGGAGGAGAGGAGATTGCGGGTATTTGAGAATAAAGTACTTAGGAAAATTTTTGGACCAAAGAGAGATGAACAGACAGGTGAATGGAAAAGACTGCATAACAATGAACTACATGGTCTTTATAAGAAGTCAGATATAATGAGAACAGTTAAGTCTCGTAGACTGCCATGGGCAGGACATGTTGCACGTATGGGGAATGAAAGACTTGCATGGAAGCCTCTTGTAGGAAAACCAGAGGGAAAACGCCCGAAATTTCATTATATGAAATTCAATCTTAAGTACTCTTCACAAAGAATTTAAGACATTAATTGGGTACAAAAATATTAACAAGGGAAGAACATTTATTTTTATTTCCCCAGTTGGTAGACCAAGAATGAGGTGGGAGAATAACATTAACTATGATTTGAGGCAAGTAGATTATACAGGGAATGATTGGAAAGCATTAGCTCAGGATAGGGATGTATGGAGAGCTTATGTCCGCACGGCCATGAACCTACGGGTTCGATAGTGCCAGTGAGTAATTAAGTAAGTAAGTAAGCTGGATTATAGAGTTGCATTCTCAGTCACTCCATGTAGGTTTTTGGTGGACGAAGCGGGTATTGGGCTGGTTTTCTCAGCATTTATCCCCTTTTTCCCCTTCCACAAATTTAATTCACCATCTATCCACGCTCATATCATACATTTAATTTAATTTACCCTTACGATGGTCGTTGGCCAGCACCCTTATAATTAACAGTACTTCAATGTAGATGGCTTCATCGCATCTGATCCCTCGATCCGGCCCTAGATCTGACGCAAGTTGAGGAGGGTTTGATTATTTCATTATGAACTGTAAGAAAAATTAGAAATACTAAAATCAGAGAAATGATAGGTGTTCAAAAATATGTTCTACAATTTATTGAAGAAAGAAGACTGAAATGGTTAGGCCTTGCAAAGAGGATTTCAGATGACAGGATACCTAAGTTTATATTAAATTTTGAAGCGGAGGGCAACAGAAGGAAAAGGAGACGAAAAGAACAGTGGATTCAAGGAGTTCCTAGAAGTATGGTGTGGAGAGGATTAATAGAGACTGATGCAGAAAATAGGGGTTTATAAAGGAGCAAAATTTACTACTTATTGTAAAGGAATCTAATATATAAAAATGAATATTTGTTTGTTTGTTCGTACTTTATGCGCGAGCATACCGTTGATCCGATTGTGATGGGGTTTCATACAAAATGTTCAGGAGATTCTCGGGACGAACATAGGTTATAAGAGAGTTGAGATACTCAACCCCTGTACCTTTAAAAAACACCCTTGTAGTGAAAAACGTGAAAAAGTATTTTTTTTACCTTTAAATGGCTTACGCTGCCTAAAGCATAACAAATACAAAAAATTAATTTATATAGAATTGAATATCTCAACAAACTCTACAAAAAAGTCCGGGACAGCACATGTTTATTTTTACGGATACCTCACAATAGCCATTTTTGTCTTTCATTGATGCCAAGAATATCGGGAAAAGTAGATTCCCGGACAAGCGTGCACTGCCGATTGTGATGGGGCTTTTTACAAAATGTTCAAGATTTTCCCGGGAAGGTTATAGGCTATAAGAGAGTTTTAATGCTCAAGCTCTTTACCCTTAAAATCACACTTTGTAGTGAAAAAGTAAAATAAAAGTGGCTTTTTGTACGCTTAAATGATTTCGCTGCCCGAACCATAAGAAATGCCGCAAATTAATGTAAACAGAATTGAATATCTCAAAAACTCTATAATAAAGCCAGCGACAGCATGTGTTTATATTTTATGGATAACTCACAATAACCCTTTTTGTCTTTCATTGATGCCAAAAAGATCGGGATAAGTAGATTCCCGGACAAGCAGAGCAGCAGCACGGATAACTCGAAATAACGAATTTTGTCTTTCAACTCATTTATGCCAAATACATCGGGGTACGTAGATTTCCGGGCAATGCCGGGTAATCAGCGCGGGGTATCTAAAAATAATGATATAATTTTATAATTATATTTCCTTTTGCTTATTCAACTAAACGTAAAACATATTATCATTTATTTAAGCCTAAAGCTAAAGGCATAGTTAAGAAGACAAACCATAAATAAGCTGAAATATATTAAATATTATAAAATTATAGCTCCCTACTAAAAAAAGACAATAAAATTAATGCCAATCTTACCTCATAAGAGATTGAGCAACCTCCCGTAACCCTCCCAATAAAGAGTAATTAGAGTTAGAGGCCCACCCAGAAATTATTACAATATGAACACCTAATCTAGTACAATTAAAAAAATAGAAATCCTAACTCAAATGAATACAGGCCTCTTAGATATGGAAACATTATTCATAAGAATAATTCATAGCAGCGCACACTGGGTATTAGCCAGTTCTTAATAAAAAAATAACTGTTAGTGTATTGATCCAAGTACTGTTTTGTAGATATCCAATTATGAATATTATTAGCGCGGGAAGGGTTCCAGATGTCAATTATAGCATTATTAATGACTCGTGGTTAAGCAAATTAATTAAGGGATATTTTGAGTTATTATAGGTCTAAAGATAATTTAACCTGTTTAAACTTCGACCCAGTAATTAATCATTGCTATAACACGAAGCAAAGCCATATCATATGCAGGCATTGTCTAAGTGCAAAAGCTTCATACGATAATATTTACCCAAGATAATGAGTCAGTGCAGCAAATGCGTAAACTAAGCGAGTTCTTCCAAAACTTTATGGCGCGACGGGCCTAGAAGACCCTCCATGGCCTACCAGCCAGTTGCTAGCGTCACATGTACTGTACTTCCTGTGAAAGTAAGTCCCCACGCGGGGATGATTGTCTATGCGGAAAGGGGGTGTCAAGTTTACATGCAGGTGGATTCCTCGAATACCATTGGCTAGTGATGACGTGGCGATTATTGTATTGTTGTACTACACATAATAAATTAGATCAGTTGGTACATATTCCTGCTATCGAGCAAGATTTATTGCGTTAATTTGACTTTTACACTCATATGACGTCACACTAGTTTTAACCAATACATAAGGACTTTATTAAACTAAAAGTATGAAACATACAATGTTATTTATAAATATGGGTCGCACGGGCAGTAAGCCGTACGTGCTGTTGAGAGTCCGTTACAATAAGTTGATGTTTGTTAATAATATACTTAAAACAAAAAAAGAAAACACAATAATATTACAATTAGATAACAATACAATTACATTATACATTAACTTAGTTATGTAAAATTATTAAGCATTAATGGTATTGCAATTTGTTAACATATTTATTTATTCATTAATGCGTGTTGTTCTTTTTATATTAGTTACATATAAATGGGATTATAATATTATTTATGATTTGAGGGAAGTAGATTATACAGGAGTTGATTGGAAAACATTAGCTCAGGACAGGAATGTATGGAGAGCTTATGTCCGCTTGGCCATGAACCTACGGTTTCTTTAGTACCAGCGATTTAATTAGTCATATAAGTTATATATATTACTCGCTAATACCCGGCGTGTTCTGCTACCCCTAAATAAATTAAATATGATTTATCAATTTTCGTTTTAAGTAAAGTCCTACACCCCATGTTTTTTTAGAGTATAATAGCAGCAAAACAGTCGCAGTACCTGATTATATAGTGTAGGCCTATACAAAGTTATAAATTGCGACGAACTAAACATGGCGGTTTGCTATAGTCATTTTTTATTTTCCGATTTCAGGTAAACCCCCGCTTCTAATGGTAAGATTTCGCTTAGTTTTGGATACTTACCTAGGTTTATTTAATAGCATATACTGAGTTTCGTTGTGAAGTCTCAAAAATTGCGCCTTGCTAGAGCGACGTTTTAATTTTCGTTTCAGGTTAACTTCTACACCTAACAGTTTTAGAGCATAATGAATAGCGACTAAACACTCGCCATATTTGAAAACATGTACGTAGAAATTTTCATGAAGATGGATTGAGAGGTTTACAAGTCTGTAGTCAGAAACAAAAGAAGAATATATTCTTATATATAAACTAGCTAATACCCGGCGTGCGCTGATACACCTAAATAAATAATAATGTGTTTTTATGTTTAGTTGAATAAGTAAAAGGAAAAATAATTATAAATTTGCTCTCTTCGTTATTGCAGCTAAAACAACAATAAACTAATTAATTCTATTTCCAAATTACCTTTCATACAATCCAAATAGTAAATAAAATTTCATCTTCCAAAATTTAATAATCAAGCAATCGCTATAAGTAAAGCCATATCGTAATTATTTTTAGATACAACGTGCTGATTAATCGGCGTTGCCCGGGAATCTACGTATCCCGATGTATTTGGCATAAATGAGCTGAAACAAAAATTCGTTATAAAAGAATACCCTCCGTGCGTTGCTATGCTTGCCCGGGAATCTACTTATCTCGATCTTCTTAGCATAAATGAGATAAAAGACAAAATTCGTTATTGCGAGTTATCCGTAAAAGATAAACATATGCTGTCGCGGATTTTTTGGTAGAGTTTTTTTGAGATATTCAATTCTATATACATTAATTTGGTGTATTTGTTACGGTTTAGGTAGCGTAAGTCATTTAAGCGTCAAAATAGGGACTTTATTTCACATTTTTCACTACAAAGGGTGATTTTTAGAGGTGTAGGGGTTGAGTATTGCAACTATCTTATTGTCCTGTGATCATCCCGGGAATCTCCTGAACATTTTGCAAAAAGCCCCATCACAATCGGATCAACGGTATGGCCGCGCATAAAGTACGAACAAACAAACATTCATTTTTATATATCGAGGTCATGAAATTCAAATATTTAGGAATATAAATAATAACAGCAACAGAATTACAGATAAAATCGTCCATCAAGCAAATAATGCAAACAAAATATCGGGTTGTTTAAACAATAGTGTTTGGAAAAATAAAAATTTAAGATAGATATAGAAGTAAGAATTTACAAATCTGTCATAAGACCAGTTCTAACATATGATTGTGAATGCCGAACAGAAACTCAAAAAACAAAACAAATCAATGAAACAAACGAAATAAAAGTTTTAAGGAAAATCATAGGAAAATCGCTCAGAGAGAAAATTCGCAGCTCTGTTATTAGAGAAGAATGTGAAATTGAACTTCTGGATAAACGATAGAAGATTAAACTGGAACGATCATATGGATAGGATGGAGAACAGCAGATTAGTGAATAAAGTACGTGGCTGGACACCTCAGCAGAAAAGGCCTTTAGGACGACCACAACTAAGATGGAAGGACGTCACCATACCCCGAACCTGTAGTGAATGAACACGCAACAAGCTGCCAGCTTTCATGCGTAGAGGAAGAAGAAGAAGAATAAGAAGATTAGATATATTATTTTTTAATTATGCTTACAGCACATTGCCAAACTATGTTCTCGAAGTGTAAAATACAGCCTAGACTAGCGTGATGTTCGGCTCAGCCGCATTCCTTCTTGAGACTTTCTTTCTCTAGGAGCCACCCTGATCTAGCCAGTATAGAAGTGACATGTGGTCACGATGTCGGGTCCCCCCTCCGTTATAGCTGGTTTTATCCACCTGGAGTCGCTATTTGTTATAGAAATCAAAATTCCTCGCGATTCTGGGTTAGCACTGATCCCGTATTGGCCGAAATTCCATGAGAAACTATCTTTCTTCATGGAGACTGGAACCAGTGCAGTCCCATAGCTCTGCACCATGGCATCATGCCTTAAACAACTAGGCTACGGCGCAGGAGAAGCGAATTCCTCAACAAGTTGAATGTATAACCCGATTTATCTGATTTACGGATTAACTTACTTTTATTAGTTAATTCGTATGAATTCGATTTAGTTGCGATAAAAATATGACGATCTGCAGTGCGAATTCTAAATATCGCTTTCAGATAAACCCCCATAACTTCTCCCAAAAAAAAAACATTAAACTGTAAATATATAAGACTATTATTCTCACAGGTATATAATATGATTGCGAAACAAAGACTCTTACTTTAAGGAAGGAGAAAGAAATAGGAAATTTTGAAAATAAAGTTCTTAGGAACTTTTTTGAACCAAACAAAGATGAATAGTCAGGCAAATGGAGAAGTATTTATAACTGTTAGCTACATGATCTTTATAGGGAACCAGATATAATAAGAATACCGTAAATTTGTCATGCAGATATTTTTCGAGGTTTTATCAGAGTTCTCCCGTTTCTCGAATTTCATCCTACTCAACACTCTCCGTTACTCTTGCCTCCCCATTATGCCATTTCATAACAACTTATTCATTTCATATCATGTTAAGTAAAAAAAATAATATGGTTCGCAAACCACAGTTGTTTAAAACATTACGATTATGGCGATATAATGGGAAAACTCTTTTACTTCATGACTCCGAGCCTATATATCAACTTAGGGCGGAATAGGGCCAAAGGAAGGGGTTTGGAGCCCGTCCTCAAGCCTTGTACCCAAACCAAATATATGGGAGTTCAAGTCTCGATGGGGGACATTTTTATCATGAAATTTCGGTCAATATGGGACCGGTACCCACCCAGAATAGTGAGGAATTTGGGTAGCTACAATAAGTACCGGCTCCGTGTAGAGAAAAGTAGCTATAACGGCTGGGAGTATGCTGACCACATGTCACCCCTATACTGGCTGGATGATAGTCTACCTCTGTGATTAGCACATGTGGATGTGAGGCCAGCTAGTAGGCCAAGGGCCTTCTAGGCCTGTCTCACCGTGGACTTATGAGTCATATGTGTGAATGATTGATGTGTGTCGAACCAGAAACAGATAACCTATGTACGTATCAACGTAGAGTAGATTTCATCTCTTTCATTCCATAATGTAGTATATAGTAGTAATAGGACTTTATTATACTAAAAGTAAGATATTTACAATATTATTTACAAATATGAATCGCACGGGCAGTAAGCCGTACGTGATGTTGACAGTCCATTACAATAATGTAATAATTGGTTATAGTATAAAGAAAAACAAAAAGAAAACAATAATATTACAATTACATAAAGAAAACACAATAATATTACAATTACATAATAATATAATAACATTATACATTAATTAAGTTATATATAATTATTAAGAATTAATAGTATTGCATTTTGATAACATGTATTTATACATGAATGAGTGTTGTTCTTATTTTCCGCGTTTTGTCCAGACATTTACCCAATTTTTTTCAATTTTCTGGATTTACCAATAACTCGTAGCATGCTCCATAATGTAAAGATGGGTAATCCCCATAAGGTTGATGTGTTAGGGTCTTAAAACTCTCACTTATATTTACTAATCTAATCTAATCTATGCATTAGGTATGAAGTAACATGAATTTATTTGGCTTGTTCCATGCATACATAAACAGTGAACAAATAATGGTTTCCCTCTCATATCATGGAGAATACTTTTGCAGTAAAAAATATATAATTAATTAAAATGGTTGGAAGAGATGAATTTGCAATTCAAATGCTTTGTTCAATATCTGGAGAGCATGTTGACTTTTAGTTTCTCTGGTCTTATCGTGTTTGTACTCTTCTAGAGTCTGAAGACTAAAACTAGACCTTCTTGTGCAGATAAATTAATCTTGTGCCAAATTTAAAACGTGAATCAACATTGTATTCAAGAAGATACGATATCTCTTGGGTTCGTAAAGAATATTTCAGTCTTCTTACCAGAATATCAGCCAGTGGCGGTTCCTACCATAAAAGTAGCTTCGTGGGTCACTATACTATTCTTAAAATTATATTTAAAATTAAGTTAATATTGTGCATAAGCAAATTGAAATACTCAAATGCTTATCGGAATGGCCAAAATGCATTACACAGAGATATAGAAACCAATAATAATAATAATAATAATAATAATAACAATTTTTATTAGTAGTAGTAGGACTTTAAATTTTTATTAGATATATTCCACAATAGAGTGTTTCTCCTTCAACCCAAAGTGATTTGTCGCCAGAGGTTCCTGTCTAAAGCATCTTCTTCCCTCAAAACTCTAGCTTCCATGCTTCTCTTTACTCCATCTATCCAACATTCTCTAGGTCTGGCTCTTCCACTTCTTCCATTAGCTTTCCAATTAAGGTTCTCCTTTGGTATTCTCTCTTCTTCCATTCTTATGAGGTGTCCATACTATTTCAAACGTTTTTTTCTATTTTTTGTAATATGTTATTTTTAACTTACATGACTTCCCTTATTGTGCTGTTTCTGACCTTATCCCTTCTTGAAATTCTTGTCGATCGCCTCCAAAAATCCATTTCTACTGCTAGCAGCTTGTTGGCTTGTTTTGTACTTACTGTCCAGGTTTCGGACCCATATAATAAAATGCTTTATAACAGAACTTGAAATATAGTTTTCTAGTTCTGTATATAATAATACATACATTACTACTCTCCGAAACCTAAAAGAGGAAAGTTTACAGTGTGTGAGAGACCTTAACATTGAACCTAGTGACATCAATATTAACACTCGAAGTCTTCTACCAGATGCAAAGAAACTCAGGGAACAACTAAGAGACAAAGAAGCAGTTCTCTGGAGTCAACTTCCTCATAAAGGAAAAGGCGTTGTTCTCTACAATGAATATACACCGGCAAATCAATGGATTCGTGACCATCAGGGATTGTCTTGTTCCGAATGGAGAGAAGCGATTAAAATGCAAGCCAATGTATCGGCGGTGTGTTCTTTGCCGGGCAGGTCTAGGGACGATACCCTCTGTAGACGTTGTCGCAGAGAGCACGAAACCCTTGCACACGTCCTTGGGGCCTGTCCATTTGGAGAATCACTGAGAAATATTCGGCACCACACTATTCGAAATATGATGGCAGAAGCCTTGCGAGATTTTGGATACACAGTTTATGAGAAAGTATATGGTGTGGTCATTAATGGGAGTAACAGACGAATAGATATTATTGCATTTAGACCATCCTCTAAAATTGGTATGATATTAGATCCCACAATTCGTTTTGAGACTCATAGTGGCCAACCTGAGGAAGTTGACTCTGAAAAGAAAGCCATATATGAGCCAACAATTGACTATTACAAAGATAAATACCAACTAGATAGTATAACTGTCACAGGATTGATGATCGGGGCAAGAGGTACTATACAAGGATTCTTAGCCAAATTTTGGAATTCCTTAGATTTGGACAGAGTGTATCTTTGTAGAATTGCCATCGCTGCCATTAGAGGATCAATTTCAATTTTAAGAAACCATATTTACAAAATTACTTTATAGTACGTATACTCGTATGTATCTACAAGTTGAATTTTTTAAAATATATTTACAAAATGTATTTCATCAATTACAAAAATTAATTGTCTGTATCACTTTGTCCTTGAGGCAATCCTCTAATGAGGAAAGTTTTATATAATAAAAAAATATTTCTATTCCAAAGTACTGAGTTCGACATACCAATGATTCTTCTTCCATCAGTTATTCGTCTTTCAATTTGTGTACTTGAATTCTCATTTTTATCTAAAGTAGACCTTAATATTTAAAATTTATTAAAATATAATAATAATTCATATTTGAAGAGAAAAATTATACGCTCAGACCGGGACTTGAACCCGGGACCCTTGGTTCTCTAGACCAAGTGCTCTACCAACTGAGCTACCTGAGACAAGTACCGATCTAAACGCAAATCTTTCTCTTATACATTGTAATTCCCTTCCAACAAATGCTCTGAAGCCATGCTTCTATCTTGCAAATGTCGGCTCCTTTATTAAGAAGACATATTTGGGAATTATACATTACAGCCAGTACGGCTTTTTTCATGTTTTAATAATTGATTTCGTACATCTCATTGATGGATAAATCATATTTGAAGAGAAAAATTATACGCTCAGACCGGGACTTGAACCCGGGACCCTTGGTTCTCTAGACCAAGTGCTCTACCAACTGAGCTACCTGAGACAAGTACCGATCTAAACGCAAATCTTTCTCTTATACATTGTAATTCCCTTCCAACAAATGCTCTGAAGCCATGCTTCTATCTTGCAAATGTCGGCTCCTTTATTAAGAAGACATATTTGGGAATTATACATTACAGCCAGTACGGCTTTTTTCATGTTTTAATAATTGATTTCGTACATCTCATTGATGGATAAATCATATTTGAAGAGAAAAATTATACGCTCAGACCGGGACTTGAACCCGGGACCCTTGGTTCTCTAGACCAAGTGCTCTACCAACTGAGCTACCTGAGACAAGTACCGATCTAAACGCAAATCTTTCTCTTATACATTGTAATTCCCTTCCAACAAATGCTCTGAAGCCATGCTTCTATCTTGCAAATGTCGGCTCCTTTATTAAGAAGACATATTTGGGAATTATACATTACAGCCAGTACGGCTTTTTTCATGTTTTAATAATTGATTTCGTACATCTCATTGATGGATAAATCATATTTGAAGAGAAAAATTATACGCTCAGACCGGGACTTGAACCCGGGACCCTTGGTTCTCTAGACCAAGTGCTCTACCAACTGAGCTACCTGAGACAAGTACCGATCTAAACGCAAATCTTTCTCTTATACATTGTAATTCCCTTCCAACAAATGCTCTGAAGCCATGCTTCTATCTTGCAAATGTCGGCTCCTTTATTAAGAAGACATATTTGGGAATTATACATTACAGCCAGTACGGCTTTTTTCATGTTTTAATAATTGATTTCGTACATCTCATTGATGGATAAATCATATTTGAAGAGAAAAATTATACGCTCAGACCGGGACTTGAACCCGGGACCCTTGGTTCTCTAGACCAAGTGCTCTACCAACTGAGCTACCTGAGACAAGTACCGATCTAAACGCAAATCTTTCTCTTATACATTGTAATTCCCTTCCAACAAATGCTCTGAAGCCATGCTTCTATCTTGCAAATGTCGGCTCCTTTATTAAGAAGACATATTGGGAATTATACATTACAGCCAGTACGGCTTTTTTCATGTTTTAATAATTGATTTCGTACATCTCATTGATGGATAAATCATATTTGAAGAGAAAAATTATACGCTCAGACCGGGACTTGAACCCGGGACCCTTGGTTCTCTAGACCAAGTGCTCTACCAACTGAGCTACCTGAGACAAGTACCGATCTAAACGCAAATCTTTCTCTTATACATTGTAATTCCCTTCCAACAAATGCTCTGAAGCCATGCTTCTATCTTGCAAATGTCGGCTCCTTTATTAAGAAGACATATTTGGGAATTATACATTACAGCCAGTACGGCTTTTTTCATGTTTTAATAATTGATTTCGTACATCTCATTGATGGATAAATCATATTTGAAGAGAAAAATTATACGCTCAGACCGGGACTTGAACCCGGGACCCTTGGTTCTCTAGACCAAGTGCTCTACCAACTGAGCTACCTGAGACAAGTACCGATCTAAACGCAAATCTTTCTCTTATACATTGTAATTCCCTTCCAACAAATGCTCTGAAGCCATGCTTCTATCTTGCAAATGTCGGCTCCTTTATTAAGAAGACATATTTGGGAATTATACATTACAGCCAGTACGGCTTTTTTCATGTTTTAATAATTGATTTCGTACATCTCATTGATGGATAAAATCATATTTGAAGAGAAAAATTATACGCTCAGACCGGGACTTGAACCCGGGACCCTTGGTTCTCTAGACCAAGTGCTCTACCAACTGAGCTACCTGAGACAAGTACCGATCTAAACGCAAATCTTTCTCTTATACATTGTAATTCCCTTCCAACAAATGCTCTGAAGCCATGCTTCTATCTTGCAAATGTCGGCTCCTTTATTAAGAAGACATATTTGGGAATTATACATTACAGCCAGTACGGCTTTTTTCATGTTTTAATAATTGATTTCGTACATCTCATTGATGGATAAATCATATTTGAAGAGAAAAATTATACGCTCAGACCGGGACTTGAACCCGGGACCCTTGGTTCTCTAGACCAAGTGCTCTACCAACTGAGCTACCTGAGACAAGTACCGATCTAAACGCAAATCTTTCTCTTATACATTGTAATTCCCTTCCAACAAATGCTCTGAAGCCATGCTTCTATCTTGCAAATGTCGGCTCCTTTATTAAGAAGACATATTTGGGAATTATACATTACAGCCAGTACGGCTTTTTTCATGTTTTAATAATTGATTTCGTACATCTCATTGATGGATAAATCATATTTGAAGAGAAAAATTATACGCTCAGACCGGGACTTGAACCCGGGACCCTTGGTTCTCTAGACCAAGTGCTCTACCAACTGAGCTACCTGAGACAAGTACCGATCTAAACGCAAATCTTTCTCTTATACATTGTAATTCCCTTCCAACAAATGCTCTGAAGCCATGCTTCTATCTTGCAAATGTCGGCTCCTTTATTAAGAAGACATATTTGGGAATTATACATTACAGCCAGTACGGCTTTTTTCATGTTTTAATAATTGATTTCGTACATCTCATTGATGGATAAATCATATTTGAAGAGAAAAATTATACGCTCAGACCGGGACTTGAACCCGGGACCCTTGGTTCTCTAGACCAAGTGCTCTACCAACTGAGCTACCTGAGACAAGTACCGATCTAAACGCAAATCTTTCTCTTATACATTGTAATTCCCTTCCAACAAATGCTCTGAAGCCATGCTTCTATCTTGCAAATGTCGGCTCCTTTATTAAGAAGACATATTTGGGAATTATACATTACAGCCAGTACGGCTTTTTTCATGTTTTAATAATTGATTTCGTACATCTCATTGATGGATAAATCATATTTGAAGAGAAAAATTATACGCTCAGACCGGGACTTGAACCCGGGACCCTTGGTTCTCTAGACCAAGTGCTCTACCAACTGAGCTACCTGAGACAAGTACCGATCTAAACGCAAATCTTTCTCTTATACATTGTAATTCCCTTCCAACAAATGCTCTGAAGCCATGCTTCTATCTTGCAAATGTCGGCTCCTTTATTAAGAAGACATATTTGGGAATTATACATTACAGCCAGTACGGCTTTTTTCATGTTTTAATAATTGATTTCGTACATCTCATTGATGGATAAATCATATTTGAAGAGAAAAATTATACGCTCAGACCGGGACTTGAACCCGGGACCCTTGGTTCTCTAGACCAAGTGCTCTACCAACTGAGCTACCTGAGACAAGTACCGATCTAAACGCAAATCTTTCTCTTATACATTGTAATTCCCTTCCAACAAATGCTCTGAAGCCATGCTTCTATCTTGCAAATGTCGGCTCCTTTATTAAGAAGACATATTTGGGAATTATGCATTTGTTGGAAGGGAATTACAATGTATAAGAGAAAGATTTGCGTTTAGATCGGTACTTGTCTCAGGTAGCTCAGTTGGTAGAGCACTTGGTCTAGAGAACCAAGGGTCCCGGGTTCAAGTCCCGGTCTGAGCGTATAATTTTTCTCTTCAAATATGATTTATCCATCAATGAGATGTACGAAATCAATTATTAAAACATGAAAAAAGCCGTACTGGCTGTAATGTATTAATTCCCAAATATGTCTTCTTAATAAAGGAGCCGACATTTGCAAGATAGAAGCATGGCTTCAGAGCATTTGTTGGAAGGGAATTACAATGTATAAGAGAAAGATTTGCGTTTAGATCGGTACTTGTCTCAGGTAGCTCAGTTGGTAGAGCACTTGGTCTAGAGAACCAAGGGTCCCGGGTTCAAGTCCCGGTCTGAGCGTATAATTTTTCTCTTCAAATATGATTTATCCATCAATGAGATGTACGAAATCAATTATTAAAACATGAAAAAAGCCGTACTGGCTGTAATGTATAATTCCCAAATATGTCTTCTTAATAAAGGAGCCGACATTTGCAAGATAGAAGCATGGCTTCAGAGCATTTGTTGGAAGGGAATTACAATGTATAAGAGAAAGATTTGCGTTTAGATCGGTACTTGTCTCAGGTAGCTCAGTTGGTAGAGCACTTGGTCTAGAGAACCAAGGGTCCCGGGTTCAAGTCCCGGTCTGAGCGTATAATTTTTCTCTTCAAATATGATTTATCCATCAATGAGATGTACGAAATCAATTATTAAAACATGAAAAAAGCCGTACTGGCTGTAATGTATAATTCCCAAATATGTCTTCTTAATAAAGGAGCCGACATTTGCAAGATAGAAGCATGGCTTCAGAGCATTTGTTGGAAGGGAATTACAATGTATAAGAGAAAGATTTGCGTTTAGATCGGTACTTGTCTCAGGTAGCTCAGTTGGTAGAGCACTTGGTCTAGAGAACCAAGGGTCCCGGGTTCAAGTCCCGGTCTGAGCGTATAATTTTTCTCTTCAAATATGATTTATCCATCAATGAGATGTACGAAATCAATTATTAAAACATGAAAAAAGCCGTACTGGCTGTAATGTATAATTCCCAAATATGTCTTCTTAATAAAGGAGCCGACATTTGCAAGATAGAAGCATGGCTTCAGAGCATTTGTTGGAAGGGAATTACAATGTATAAGAGAAAGATTTGCGTTTAGATCGGTACTTGTCTCAGGTAGCTCAGTTGGTAGAGCACTTGGTCTAGAGAACCAAGGGTCCCGGGTTCAAGTCCCGGTCTGAGCGTATAATTTTTCTCTTCAAATATGATTTATCCATCAATGAGATGTACGAAATCAATTATTAAAACATGAAAAAAGCCGTACTGGCTGTAATGTATAATTCCCAAATATGTCTTCTTAATAAAGGAGCCGACATTTGCAAGATAGAAGCATGGCTTCAGAGCATTTGTTGGAAGGGAATTACAATGTATAAGAGAAAGATTTGCGTTTAGATCGGTACTTGTCTCAGGTAGCTCAGTTGGTAGAGCACTTGGTCTAAGAGAACCAAGGGTCCCGGGTTCAAGTCCCGGTCTGAGCGTATAATTTTTCTCTTCAAATATGATTTATCCATCAATGAGATGTACGAAATCAATTATTAAAACATGAAAAAAGCCGTACTGGCTGTAATGTATAATTCCCAAATATGTCTTCTTAATAAAGGAGCCGACATTTGCAAGATAGAAGCATGGCTTCAGAGCATTTGTTGGAAGGGAATTACAATGTATAAGAGAAAGATTTGCGTTTAGATCGGTACTTGTCTCAGGTAGCTCAGTTGGTAGAGCACTTGGTCTAGAGAACCAAGGGTCCCGGGTTCAAGTCCCGGTCTGAGCGTATAATTTTTCTCTTCAAATATGATTTATCCATCAATGAGATGTACGAAATCAATTATTAAAACATGAAAAAAGCCGTACTGGCTGTAATGTATAATTCCCAAATATGTCTTCTTAATAAAGGAGCCGACATTTGCAAGATAGAAGCATGGCTTCAGAGCATTTGTTGGAAGGGAATTACAATGTATAAGAGAAAGATTTGCGTTTAGATCGGTACTTGTCTCAGGTAGCTCAGTTGGTAGAGCACTTGGTCTAGAGAACCAAGGGTCCCGGGTTCAAGTCCCGGTCTGAGCGTATAATTTTTCTCTTCAAATATGATTTATCCATCAATGAGATGTACGAAATCAATTATTAAAACATGAAAAAAGCCGTACTGGCTGTAATGTATAATTCCCAAATATGTCTTCTTAATAAAGGAGCCGACATTTGCAAGATAGAAGCATGGCTTCAGAGCATTTGTTGGAAGGGAATTACAATGTATAAGAGAAAGATTTGCGTTTAGATCGGTACTTGTCTCAGGTAGCTCAGTTGGTAGAGCACTTGGTCTAGAGAACCAAGGGTCCCGGGTTCAAGTCCCGGTCTGAGCGTATAATTTTTCTCTTCAAATATGATTTATCCATCAATGAGATGTACGAAATCAATTATTAAAACATGAAAAAAGCCGTACTGGCTGTAATGTATAATTCCCAAATATGTCTTCTTAATAAAGGAGCCGACATTTGCAAGATAGAAGCATGGCTTCAGAGCATTTGTTGGAAGGGAATTACAATGTATAAGAGAAAGATTTGCGTTTAGATCGGTACTTGTCTCAGGTAGCTCAGTTGGTAGAGCACTTGGTCTAGAGAACCAAGGGTCCCGGGTTCAAGTCCCGGTCTGAGCGTATAATTTTTCTCTTCAAATATGATTTATCCATCAATGAGATGTACGAAATCAATTATTAAAACATGAAAAAAGCCGTACTGGCTGTAATGTATAATTCCCAAATATGTCTTCTTAATAAAGGAGCCGACATTTGCAAGATAGAAGCATGGCTTCAGAGCATTTGTTGGAAGGGAATTACAATGTATAAGAGAAAGATTTGCGTTTAGATCGGTACTTGTCTCAGGTAGCTCAGTTGGTAGAGCACTTGGTCTAGAGAACCAAGGGTCCCGGGTTCAAGTCCCGGTCTGAGCGTATAATTTTTCTCTTCAAATATGATTTATCCATCAATGAGATGTACGAAATCAATTATTAAAACATGAAAAAAGCCGTACTGGCTGTAATGTATAATTCCCAAATATGTCTTCTTAATAAAGGAGCCGACATTTGCAAGATAGAAGCATGGCTTCAGAGCATTTGTTGGAAGGGAATTACAATGTATAAGAGAAAGATTTGCGTTTAGATCGGTACTTGTCTCAGGTAGCTCAGTTGGTAGAGCACTTGGTCTAGAGAACCAAGGGTCCCGGGTTCAAGTCCCGGTCTGAGCGTATAATTTTTCTCTTCAAATATGATTTATCCATCAATGAGATGTACGAAATCAATTATTAAAACATGAAAAAAGCCGTACTGGCTGTAATGTATAATTCCCAAATATGTCTTCTTAATAAAGGAGCCGACATTTGCAAGATAGAAGCATGGCTTCAGAGCATTTGTTGGAAGGGAATTACAATGTATAAGAGAAAGATTTGCGTTTAGATCGGTACTTGTCTCAGGTAGCTCAGTTGGTAGAGCACTTGGTCTAGAGAACCAAGGGTCCCGGGTTCAAGTCCCGGTCTGAGCGTATAATTTTTCTCTTCAAATATGATTTATCCATCAATGAGATGTACGAAATCAATTATTAAAATAATAATAATTATTATTCTAATATAATAATAATGTATAATAATATAATAATAAATTAACCAGGAAAAATAAATTGCAAGTATATAATTCAACAGTGAGGAATGCTGTCACATATGGAGCTGAAGCAAGGAATTTGAACAAAAATGTAGAACAAAAACGTATGTCGATGGAAATGTATTTCTTGAGAAGAGCAGCAAGATGTTCAAAATTGGAAAAAAAAAGTAGGAAATAAAGTCATACGATAAAAAATTATTATTAAATATTTAATAGTAGATTATATAAGATACAAGCAATTAAATTGGTATGGACATGTACGAAGATTACAAGAAGAAAGGCTACCCAAAAAACATTGGAATGGTGTCCTCCTGGAAGAAGAAATAAAGGAAGACCTCGATACTCATGGATGCGAGTCATAATATGTTATATATATATATATATATATATATATATATTATTCCAGAAAAAATCTCTAAATGAGGGAAAATAACTCATTAAAATCCATTAAATAGTTTTGAATCAATAAAGGATAGACAAACAGACGACTCATGCCATTTTTATGTATAAAATCATTAGCATTTTTTCGTAACATCCAGGATAAATACGATTTTTTAGCTTCATAAATGTTACTATATATAAAATAAATATAAATATCCTCAACTCGTGTCCAACTCAGCGTCGGGTCGAGGGATGGGAAGAGATGAAACCCCTTATATAGAGGTCTGTGAATGACAAGGGTGCCGGCCGACCACGTCTGACGCACCATCACAGGGGCAGATGAACTAAATGATACGAAATGGATGGGATGAGTATGGAGAAATGGTGGAATGAAAATAAATATTACTATGACTATTTAACTCATGCCCCAAATGGTAGTCAATGACCAATCACGTTTCAATGAATTTTGTTTTACAACCAATGACTGTCGTGTTTCACCTCGCTTTTTGTCGATTCCTCTTTATCAGCTCCTACTTTTCTGATAATGAAAGTTCCTCCTTTTAAAATTCAGGACAGGTCAGAGCATTATTTTGCAGTGATTGACTTTCTAAGAAATAATACTTTGAATATAACAAATAATGAACAAATTCCTTGATTTTACTGAGTTGTTCACTAAAAAAATAAATTAATAACATAATGTTAGTTATAATACACAGTTTGATGTGTTTAATTACACTGGTCAACATGATTTTTCTCTAACGGGTACCAAAGTTGTACTTAATGCATTTTTTATGGTGTTTTCAAATATGTATTCGGAATTTCTCCATCACCCACAGTTTTTTTTATTTCAATTTCAATTAATGGATTTAAATAATTACTTTTTTAATAAACGTTTATTCGTCTATTTGTCCATTGTAAAATAAAACGGGGAACACTTTCATCAGGAGATTTCAGCTATGGAAAAGATATAGAAGGCAAATGGAATCCTAATATGTTGGCCGATTATTGTTGGACCATCAAGAGGGATGCTTCACAGGCGAAATATAGCAGAAAATCGTAATTTCTTACTTTCTAGGTAAGTTAGAATGTTCGAATATTGTGTAGTTACGAATGTAGAAAATATTAAAGTGTTTGAAATTATAATTGCCTGTCTCTCGGAAACCTTGCGTGATGGAGAAAAACCGATATCATATTTGAATTCAGGAGAACAAATACTATCAGAATCACATATTTATCTTTCTGAGACACAAAAAACGTTTATTTTTTGTTGCTCGGTGTTATTTATCCACTAGGGTGTATTCTTAAAATATTGCGATCGTATTTGACAATACATAATATGATCAAGTTGTAGTGAATAAACATAACTTGACATTTCTATTTGTTTTCAAACATCGCCGTTTACATTAAATATATACATATTTTAAAATACCGGCAACTATATTTAAATAACGATTTCCGAGTGCAATTTTTATTCGTTAAGTAGTCCTAACAAATGCCACTCTTGATTTCCAAATCCTCTGGATGAATTCACTCGTCACTTCGTGACTCATGAATTTATAGATGATTACACTCGTGACATTACTTATGACATGAAAAACAAAAAATTAAGAAATGTTAAGGTACATATTGTTGGCTAGTTTACAGACTGGTTGATCCTTCACCTCTGTAAATGCCAGATGTGAATGTGGTGCCATCAGCCGGCTGACTGTTGTATTACGTATCGCTTTCATTATACGTATGATGGTTCAAGGTATAAAAATATCCATTGTGATACAAAGGCAAGCGTATTTATACTTTCACTGACAATTTTACCTACATTTTCAAGTCAATGATTTTAAAGCGTACTTGGTAAAGGAGCAGTATTCCGCAAGAGTAGCTCGTATCTGGGAAAATATTCACGTTGTCATGGGAACTGCTTTGCTTTATTACGATATGGACGATATGATAATTGACTCTTGCAAAACGCCTGTTGATTACCAACACAGTACGTTATTCCGCGTTTAATAAAATCAACACGTGTATACGACAGACTGTTTCTGTTAGTGTATATACACTGTTTGCTTACTGGCAGCTACCTAAATATTGAACTTTGCCTTGTACATTAATATTTGTATGTGTGAAAAACTTGACAATGAGAGAAATTTTAAAGAAGTGGCTGAATTAAAATACCTAAATAACTAACCAACTCACTGGCTTTATCGAACTCTGGGCGAACATACGCTCTCTATACATCCCTATCCCGAGCTAATGTTTTCCAGTCATCCCCTGCATAATCTACGTCCCTCAAATCATGGTAATGTTATTCTCCCACCTCATTATTGGTCTACTAACCGGCCGTTTTCCTCTGGGTTTCCTACAACAAGCTTTCATGCACATCTAGCATTCCCCTTTCGTGCCACATGTCCTGCCCACCGCAGTTTTCGAAACTTAACTGTTCTTATTATATCTGGCTTCCTATAAATAGTCTGTAGGAACAGTAATTAAAAATAGAATGAGATACATAAATAAATTAGAAATATGCTCAATATTGGAAATGCATGCTAGTATACATGACACAGACTCTTGTTGTCCCAAATATATGAAACTGTTATTCTCCATGTTATAGCCTATTATATGGATGCAAAACATGGACTCTTAGTTTAAAGGGAGGAGAAAATATTACCAGTATTTTAGAATAAAGTTCTTAGGAACATTTTTCGACCAAAGAGAGGAGATAATCAGAGAAGTCAATCAGAGAAGACTACATATCATTGAGCTACACGATCTTTATAGGAAACCAAATGTAATAAGAGCAGTTAAATCTCATAGACTGAGATGGGTAGGACATGTGACACGAATGGGGATTGAAAAAGGGACAAGAAAACTTCATGCAGGAAAACCAGAGGTAAAACGCCCAGTTGGTAGACCAAAAATGAGGTGGAAGATTAACATTAACCATGATTTGAGAGAAGAATATTATACTGGGAATTATTGGAAAACAATTAGCTGAGAATTGGTATGTATGGAGAGCTTATGTTCGAGCGACCATGAACCTATGGGTTCGATATTGCCAATTAGTTATGTAACAAAATTACTTTGGTCGAAATAGTAACGATCATTCGCTATACAAATAAACCGTCAAGAAACGCGGACATGGGTTCCACTGGGGTAAATTTTTCCGGAGTTAAAATAGTCCCTCATTGGATTCTCCGGGCGGAGACTACTTCAGGGAATACATTACAAAGATTCAAACACTGGGACATAGGAACATGGGATATTAGGAAATTATATAATAGTGGGACAATGTGTGTGGGGGGGGGGTTGTGTGTATAGGATCCCCCGACCTAAGGCCGGGCTAGCAGGAGAAGCGCATGCGGCCGTTCAGTCCTCACTCCGCGTCACGCGGCAGAGCAACTGCACGACTCTTTTCCTACTTATTTTACTTCGTTCGTGCATGATCATGAAAATAGCGAAAATAAGTTACGTACCTTATGGCAGGAGATGTAGAAAATGTTATCTTCCTACTTGCACACATTTTCGGCACCGTGCTAAGAAACCCTCATTCACACGCATTAGTTCTGTTCTGTTACTTACTTACTTACTTACTTACTTACTTACTTACTCACTGGCACTATCGAACCCGTAAGTTCATGGCCGCGCGATTATAAGCTCTCCATACATCCCTATCCTGAGCTAATGCTTTCCAATCATTCCCTCTACAATCTACTTCCCTCAAATCATAGTTAATGTTATTCTCCCATCTCATTCTTGGTCTACCAACTGGGCGTTTTCCCTCTGGCTTTGCTACAAGAAGCTTCCATGCAAGTCTTTCATTTCCCATACGTGCAACATATCCTGCCCATCGCAGTCTACGAGACTTAACTGTTCTTATTATATCTGGCTTCCTATAAAGAACATGTGGTTCATTGTTATGTAGTCTTCTCCATTCATCTGTCTGTTCATCTCTCTTTGGTCCAAACATTTTCCTAAGTACTTTATTCTCAAATACTTGTAATCTCCTTTCCTCCCTTAAGGGAAGAGTCCATGTTTCGCACCCATATAATATAAACTGGTACAATAAGTTCTGTTCTGTTATTGAGTTTGTTCCCGCCCTGATATAATCTTTCAAATCGTCTAATATGTGGGGGTTTCTTGCATACACTTATTTTTTTAAGTACCCCCACAAATGAAAATCACAAACAGTTAAATTTTTAAAAATTTCACTAATTAATTTTAACGAATCTTTAGTTGTATGTACAGTTACAGAGTCTTGCTGAAAATATCAATTTCAGAATCACGTGGCAGGAGTTCATGCATTAGATTTAGTTTTGTATGGTCTCAAATGTAAAAGTTTTGTAGCTCGCAATGCTGACGACTTCGAAACACCAGTTTCTTGTGCGTCTTCTTAGGGGTTTTGTTGGTGTATGTTTCAATCTTTCTCCTATTTCATCTAATGTTTTCTCAGTAAGCACAGTTTTTGTTACCTTTGGCTTCTTATCGAGCGCAGAACCCGTTTCTCTAAATTTGTTTACAAGTAGTCGAACGGTATCTCTATTTGGAGGATTTAATTACGGACATTTGTTCGAAATCATCTAACGACTTCTCTGCAAAACTCTGTTTTCACATAATTATCGTACATAAATACCCTATGCTGTACTATAAACACAGATCGAGGCGTAATAACTATGAACTAAGACCACTATTACGAGAATGCACAACGCGTGTTTCACCTCACAAACCCGAACTCAACTGCCTCGCCAGTACAGTGTGCATGTTGGTCTTTAGTATCTCCTCGCTGTCGTATAATAATACTATATCATCCTCATAACTAAGAACTTATGAATATAACTGAATTTAGGCCTTATTCATTCTCTAAATATCTGTTGGTGTGCTCCAGTACATATCTCTTGATTGTATATCGATGGTGGACACTGAAAATCTCGTAACTCCATTTTCGTAAATTTTACAGGAACAACAAATAACTATTTTAAATACTTATGAACATTGATACAGCAATAGTTCCCACATATTTTACTACAAAATGCAAGTAATGTTATTAATAAATTTGTAGTCCGTGTACTCAACAGGTTATGCATCACATATTTCTGTGCTGGCTATTGGAGTTATGTGGTTTTCAATGACTGATGGAGTTACGAGGTTTTCATTGCCTACCGTCGATATAAGATCTGATATAATGCATATTTTCCTGTAAGGAATTTGGTACCGGCTAATATTCCCGGACAACAACATGCAGTCAGCTAGTAGGATATTTTTTATGATAATCCTGCCGAAATTCAAGAAAGTACTATGTTAAGAACATTAGCTGTGGTGAATGACCTCCCAATTTCTGAGAATTTGATGGAGTACTTTGGTAGGGATTTAGCATGCTGATTAAGGTTTTGGCCGTAGAAGCAATATATTCAAGTGGGGAGCGTGGGTGGGTAAAGTAGAGTGAATTTAACGGGGAAGAGATTGAATGTATCTGATGGAGAAGAGGATAATGCGATAGAGAGTAGATGGAAAATGGAATTACGGCGGGAGATTAAGTGCATGAACCGGTGGCGAAACCAACGTGAAACTAAAATCTTCTCTATTTCTATCTGCTTGCTCAGATATTTTTAAGTACGTATCGGATCTGCAGATTTCAATGTACTTTACACAGAATAGACTTGTTATTGAAGCTCTCACCTTTAATAATGTAGTGCTGCTTCTCAGAAATTTTCATCTTGAGGATTGGTTAAATACAGTGGTCATCAACACCATTATCATCATCACTCCAAGGATTAGGCAATTACCCGTTCCGACTTCATAATGCATCAGCCCAACGTGTTCTAAGTCTTCCGACATCATGTCTTCCTCTTGCTTGAAAATTTCTTGCTAGCAGTGGATATCTCTCCTTACTCATTCCATTCATGTGATCAGCCCAATTTTATCTATAAATCATGACTTTATCCAACAAATGCTGCAATTTTAATTCTTATTTTATATATTCATTTTAATTCTATCTAGTTTTGTATTAGACTTACTCCCTATATTGATGACATTCTAGGAGATCATCAATGTGGATTTAGAAGAAAAAGGTCTACAACAGATCAGATTTTTAGTATAAGACAGATTTTAGAAAAGAAATGGGAATATAATGGTACCGTACATCAACTATATGTAGACTTCAAAAAAGCATATGATTCAGAGGAACCTCTGTATTCTACCTTTCTGTTTTTTTTTTTTTTTTTTTTGGAGCCCAAGTTTTACATCCATACAATATTGTGGGAATTGTCGTAACTTTAAACATTTTTATTTTTGTTTCCTTTTTAACTTTATGTGCAGGATTCTGAATCTTAAAAAAAGTAAATCTTCATTTATTTGAAAAAATGAAACAAAAATCAGACCATAACAAATGGAATGATTTCTAAAATAGAAAATGCTAATATTTCATTGCAAAATCTTGAACGTCCTTTGTATTGTTCCATATACCATCTGAAATTTATTTATTTTGAAATCAATATTTCTTTCCATATTGAAGCTAATATTGCAGAGCAAATAGTAGAAACTAGACATATGTCCTATACTTTCGTTTTCTAAATTAATTTTGGATCTCACTGGATCTTTTCCTCTAAAAGCCATAATCTTTGTTTATGTTATCATAGTGATCTAACGCTAAATTGTCGGCCACGGTCTAGTTGGTTATGTTCCATGGCTCTTGTCCCGAGAGTCGCGGAATTAGTGGAAAAATTCAAGAGATAAGTCCACTGGGAGGAACTTTAAGCCGTGGATCCCTAGTCTGATGATTGTCGAGTCATTAAAATAACCTCAATCTGAAAAATACATCTGAGCAAAACTGACCCGACCTTCATCTATTCGAATAATATCTTAGTTTCCTAGGAGATGTCTCTTCGATTAAATGTACCAATCACGTGACCCTCGCTGACATCTGTAGGGAAGTAAGCGTATCAATTAAGAAACTTTCCACAAGGGTAGCGTTATTCGTGAAGCCAATGCGCCACATGGCAGGAGCCGGGGGATCGAGCACCGGCGAGTTAAGAACTTTTATATTGACCTAAACGTTTTGGCGGCACCATGGCCCAGGAATAGATTCAGTCTCTAATAGTAATGAGTTCCAGAGGCCTGTTCCTGGATTAGAGACGGTCGTTATTCAGATCACATAATTTAGTATGAATACATGGGTGAAGATGGTGGAGGTATTCTGGCATTGAGCTGATCACTCATCCAGGGAAATTCTTCATTGTATTTTTGTGGCCAAGAAAGTATGCAGGATCTAGGGTTCATAATAATCTCCTGACAGGCTATGTCGCTGTGTGGCCAAGATATCGGGGGGGGGGGGGCATGTAAATATACCTACAGAAGGAGATGTTAAAATAGGGTGAAGAAAAAACAACGGAAAGGAATTGAATATATCTTATGAGCGCTACAGTCTCTTTATAACGACGTAACGGTCTGCCCAAATATATATTGCCCATTTTTTACCAATGTCATCTGGTTGTCTTTATGACATTTCTGATATTCTCTCCTGGCATTGGCGGTAACCTACTTATTAAGTTGGAATGTCTGGAAGGCGGATTTACTTTATCCGATGACTTGATAGGTGACGAATTTTAATGAAGCACCAGTTGAGTCCTTAAATCTAATTATAATTATAAAATGTTGAATATTTGATCAAATGATCAAAGTTTAATTGATTTCCATAAATATTTATTTTAATTAATATTCATGGCAGCTGTTTCGATACACTGTATCTTCTTCAGATGTATGTCACAAATACATATAATTTTTTTTATTTATATAAACAAGTGTAACTAGGCAAAATTAAACAAGAGCAATGTATAAAATACATCAATTTTATACTATAAATTTAAGAGGCGATTCATTTAAATCAAATTGGGAATTAAATAACTAATTAATCTTCTTTAATTCATTTATTTCTAAAATTTCTAAAATATCTAGCTCTTTTCCTTTGTAGTCGTTTCCATATTATTGTTCATAATCATCATCATCACCACCATCACCCTTCACGGATTAGATCTTTGCCTGTTCCGATCTCACATCTGTTCAACTCAGCGCTTTCTTGGTCTTCCCACCGATCTTCGTCCTACAGGATTATACTTATTATTGTTATTGTTATTAATATTAATATTATTATTATTATTACTATTATTATTTTAAGCATTTTATTATATGGGTCCGAAACCTGAACAGTAAGTAGAAAACACGCCAACAAGTTGTTAGCAGCACAAATTGATTTTAGGAGGCGATCGACAAGAATTTCAAGAAGGGTTAAGGTCAGAAACAGCCCAATAAGGGAAATTATGCAAGTTGAAAAAACATATTAGAAAAAATAAAAGGAAAACTTCTGAAATGGTATGGACACCTCATAAGAATGGAAGAAGAGAGAATACCAAAGAAGATCCTTAATTGGAAAGCTAATGGAAGAAATGGAAGAGGCAGACCTAGAGAACGTTGGATGGATGGAGTGAGGAGAAGTATGGAAACTAGATATTTGAGGGAAGAATATGCTCTAGACAGGAACCTCTGGCCATAAATCACTTTGGGTTGAAGTACAAACACTGTATTTTGAAATATCCCTAATCATTTTTTTTATTTTTATCATTATTATTATTATTACTCTTTGCTGAAACTCAAGGCTGTCAAATCAGATTACCTGCAAACAGTGAATCAAACAGGGTATGTTCGAACTTAATGAGCAATACCAACTCACTGACGCTATCGAAACCGTAGGTTCATTATTGTGTGGACATAAGCTCTGTAAACATCTCTCCTCAATTAATGTTTTCCAATCATCACCTCTATAATATACCTCCCTCAAATCATGGTTCATATTATTCTCTCACCTCATTCTTGGCTTTCATTATGTGTGGTTTCCCTCCGGTTTTCTTACAAGAAGTTACCATGCCCTCTTTAATGTTCCATTTGTACCACACGTAACTGTTTTTATTGCATCTGATTTCCCATAAAGGTCATGTAGCTTACTGTTTTCCTTAGTTTTCTTCATTCAACTGTCTATTTGTCTATCTTTGGTCCAAATATTTTCTTAATCAATTTATCTCAAATACTCGTAAAATTTACTCCTCCCTTAAAGTAAGAAATGATATTTCGCATCCATATAACTGGAATAATAGCAGTTTTATATATTTCAAATTTCCCCTTTTTCTTGTAGGAAGGACAATTTGGGATAACATGGGAGTCCTTGTACTTTATAATAAGGTTCGTTTTCATAGTTTTGCCTTTGTTTTATTTCTGTTTACACATAATTCCTGTTTCTAATCATTGTTCCCAGGTATTTGAATGTAATAATTTCTTCAATACAATACGTTGCAATTTATTTATTTTATCTTGTAATTAGTTTAGACACTTCAATATTTATTTCATTCATTTCCATTAATGCAGTTTAATATCTCACCTTTTAGGCAATTTTACATGCCACTATAACCTCAAACGTTTCCCTTATTTTAATTATAATTTGGGATTTCTTGAAGAAGAATTTCGGGCTGTAGTCCGTGGTCGTGAGGCTTGTAGTTCTCCGACGTTTCGCCACAGACTGCGTCTGGCATCCTCAAGGGTTGTATTGAGGATGCCAGACACAGTCTCTGGCGAAACGTTGGGGAACTACAAGCCTCATTTAACCGATTATTAAAATCATTTATAATTAATATAATCATTATATAAGTTACGACAGCTAAAATTATAACATGGGCATGATCATGAAAATAATTAATTTACTAACATGAAAAATTATATTATTTAATTGGTAAAATTCCACTAATTTTTTTAATCTAATTTTTTTTTAAATCTTCAGAAGCATCAATTCCATTGACCACGGACTACAGCCCGAAAATCTTGTTCAAGGTCATCATAGCAATTCCGGCCGTGAAAATGTACGTGAATACATTTGGGATTTCATGTATTTAATTTTTAATTTAAAAAGTGACATTAATGAATCCAAGCTAATGATTATTATTGAATAATGATAAAATATGATGAATAAATATATTTATAACATTGATGAAAAGAATAACAATCATTACGTCATACCTATTGTGATAAACAATAGATATTGAAATGTACTGACAAATGATTATGACAAGAGAATGTTTAAATAATGTGGGCTTGAATCGGTGGAACATAACATATATGATTGGGGAATTGAGAATGGAAGCGAGCGAATTAAATATAAAATATTGATAACTTTAATCCTAATATACCATTTTGATAGTCATCATATTTAACAATCGATACAAATATAACAAGTTTCATCTTCAATTTCAAAACTTGTTTGTGAACAATAAAATAATTTAATAAAGAAGAAATATATTTCATTCAATAACAATATTACTCATCAATTGTGATAAGATATAGCAACTCCTGAGAAGTGAGGTAATACGTTTACTCCACAAGCCACCCATTCTTGCAGTGCCACGACCTGTCGGGAGATGGATTTTAAACTATGGATCAGACACACACAAGCAGATGGAGCGGCTCCACGAATGATGGATCAGCTCAATGTCGGGTCCTCCTCCGAGACAACACAACATTAAGACGAAACACAGTATTCAAATTGACATTCATACTAAAAATCGCGAACATCATAATGATGGTTATGATGACCAGATGACTGGAAAATCCAGGTGAATAACACCTGCAAGAAAGTGTTCTCAATTCTTCACTCCCTAAATAGTTTTAAAAACTTCCTTCCTACAACATTAAAATGAATACTGGTACAGACTCTTATAATGCCACACTTCGACTATTACTGACTAATCTGACAATTGATCTATCTGACAGACTACAGCGTGCTCACAATGCGTGCATTCGATTTATATTCAATCTCCATTGTTATGACCATCTGTCTCCTTCATTTCAGGCCTTATCATGGCTACGCCTAAATGACAGAAGAACTTTACATTCACATACCTTACTATTCCAAATTCTGCACACAAATTTACCAAGTCATTTAACAACACGTTTTCAAAATTTATCGGCTCATCACAATTTAGGAACAAGATCACAAGACTCTTCTTTACTTTTGATACCACAACACAGGACATGTCTATACTCTGAATCTTACACAATATGTATGATTAGAGTATGGAACTCACTTCCCAGTCATGTCAGGGACTGTCAATCGCTATCATTATTTAAATCCAAATTAACTGATATCTTAAGTTTGACACAACTATATACAACATTCTATAAATAATCATCTAGGAAGCTAATTACTTAATTTTATATAATTTTAATTGTATTATATTCTATGTTTTTGTTAGTATTAGCTAGTATTAGATCACATCATCATTGCATTTTGTTTAGTCTGTATTTTAATAATATCTGAAAATTGTAATATGTATGTAATTTTTGTATAATTCTACTATTCGCTAGTTGAGTGGAAGAGAAGGCCTTATGGCCTTATCTCTGCCAGGTAAAATAAAGCATTATTATTAATATTAATATTATTATAATTAATATTAATATTATTATTATTAATATTAATATTAATATTATTATTAATATTATTATTATTAATATTAATATTATTATTATTAATATTATTATTATTATTATTATTATTATTATTATTATGTTCAGAGACCGTTTGGACCTTAAAGTTTCCTACATTTTTCTTACAGGTAAAGAAAAAAACCTGAAAAAAGCACCACCCGGGAAACTTGTTCCGATCGGGATCGAACCCGGGCCCATTGCGTAACGAAGCAGGGACGCTACCCTGAGATCACAGCATGGACTTATTATTTACAACGAGACTACCGATAACGTAAATTAGAAATCAGTAGATATTGATCAGTTAAGAATATTACACTATTGTGATGTTCATGTGTATTCAAACGGTTAACAGTTTGAATTAACTGTTTTTTTTTCCCCTCTATTTACATTACATGTTGCATACTCACACGCAAACAAGAATACTCACGGAAAACAGTTCGTCTAATTATAATAATAACATAACAGTTCTAACGTGAATTATTAAGGGGAATAACTAAAGGGTCTAAGCATTATCCAAGAATATTAAATTTTCATTCAAGTCAGTTTAATATGTTGTTCACATTCCCATAATTTATGTAACCAAACTTGAGATACATCATCATCATTATAGTTGGCTCGACAGCCCTCTTAGGGTTACAATCTTCTTCAGAAGTTCGTGATTTTTTTCTATCAAGCCCTTACTTAGGCTACTTACTTATTGTCTGTACGGCCCTTTGAGTTAAGCCATAGCCTCTCCTTTGTTAAGAGATTTTAGACGAAGCTAATTACTTACGCTTATTTCCATACAGATTTAATGAATTAGCATAACTTACTAACTATGCCAAGGGGATGTTTATAAATAATGCATGTGGTCAGCATACCAACCGAATTAGATATCTAGTAAGCAACTAAGGCATTACTTGGATGATGAATGTAGACAAATTTTCGTCAGAGGCATAATTTTTTCATGCTTATGATTTTTTACTTGCCTGAAAACCTTCACATTCGGGATCCGCTGTTTTTTACCTTTCCACTGTTCGAATAAGTTTTTATATAAAGGTAATTGGTCACTAGATTTCATCACATATCCTTCCAATTTCAGTCTTTGTAATTTGGTACACCACGTGATAATGCCCTTATCTCCGTGCAGATTATATAGCTCCTTCTTATATCTAATACGCTATTCTACATCTATATTTATTGGGTCAAATATGAATCTCAAAATTATCCTTTGGAAAATATTAAGGCGTTCTTCATCGTTTTTGCTTACGGTCCCATGTCTTGAATTCGTAAATTAGTACATGTTTAATCAGAGGTTTAAGCACCTTAATTTGATACTTAATCAGTACCGATGTGTCCTAATTTTTTTTTTGTATAAATACATCTGTTAGCTTAAAAATTTCACTTTTTATTTTTTTTTCTGATCGGTCATAGTTAAGAATATATCGAGAATAACTTTTAACTTTTTTTGTGAAAAGTGGAGATTACTTGTTCCTTTCCGTTAGAATATTGTTTAATATTTCAAGAAACATTCCAAAATGTTCATGCTTATAGGACCCTTCAACTATTTATGACGTCATTTTAAAACATTTTTTCATTTATGTTTATATAGTTACAAACTTCTAAAATAAAATTTATTTCCTTCAGTTTTTAAACAACTTTCTTTACTTAAAATGCTACTCCATTCCAAAAATTAGTAGAAGGTGGTAATGATTTTATTAGGATTCTTCTGTTTATACAACATTAATAATAAAATCCATGGTAAAACTCCGTTCAGATAATAGTCACAAAATAAAATTTTAATGTAAAACTATAAATTTTTTTTATCTCGCAAGTCCGTCTCATCAATTTTTTAAAAACCCGTTGTAGGCCTTTCGGGACTAGTCGCATCGTCAGTAGAAGAGGCAGGAGGTAGATCTGTATCAGCTGATATTGATTACAATACTGGTTATTAGTAGTGAATTAATATTTTCATTTATCATTCATCGAGGGATATATAAAAATAAACAAATGAAATAATAAATAACTTTGTCAATAAAAATTCATCGGAGAACATATTGTTTAAACAACTCACCTCATAGGATTCATGCTTCCATGATATCGCGATTTCAAACATAGTCATGTTCATCGTCAGCCATAACTCCGACTGACGAAATTCTTCGGCCGTCAACTATTCTATTGTCGCCATCTTCAGTGCTGCCATCTATGGTTGAATTTATGAACTTCGAAATCAATGTAATTTCGTTAGGGATATCAAAATCCATTGATCTATTTTTGTTTTTCTGAATGTATATTTTTTCCCAAACTGTCAATTCCAAAGGTTTCTCTACTTGTTTTAAAAGTTTAGCTTCTCTTCCAATTTTTATGATGTTCTAATAAACTATGTGCAGCAATTGCAGATTTTTCAATTTCACAATTTTTAATATTTCTGAAATGTTCTTTTGTCCGAATTTCCAAATTCCTTTTTGTTTTTCCTATACTTACTTACTTACTCACTGGCACTATCGAACCCCGTAGGTTCATGGCCGCACGGACATAAGCTCTCCATATATCCCTATCCTGAGCTAATGCTTTCCAATCATTCCCTGTATAATCTACTTCCCTCAAATCATAGTTAATGTTGTTCTCCCACCTCATTCTTGGTCTACCAACTGGGCGTTTTCCTTCTGGCTTTCCTACAAGAAGTTTCCATGCACGTCTTTCATTCCCCATACGCGCAACATGTCCTGCCCATCGCAGTCTACGGGACTTAACTGTTCTTATTATATCTGGCTTCCTATAAAGACCATGTAGTTCATTGTTATGTAGTCCTCTCCATTCACCTGTCTGTTCATCTCTCTTTGGTCCAAAAATTTTCCTAAGAACTTTATTCTCAAATACTCGTAATCTCCTTTCCTCCCTTAAAGTAAGAGTCCATGTTTCGCACCCATATAATATAACTGGTAGAATAATAGTTTTATATATTTTCAGCTTAACGTTTTTTGAAAGGAGTTGGGACATCAAAAGTCTCTGCAATGCATAATAGCATGCATTTCCAGAATTGAGCCTATGTTTAATTTCTTTGTGCATCTCATTCCTATTTGTGATTATTGTTCCTAGGTATTTGAATTCAGCCAATTCCTCAAAATTTCCCTCATTCGTTATTAGCTGTCCATTTCCATTATATAATGTATTTCTACGTGTAACCATATATTTAGTTTTACTGATATTTACTTCCAGTCCCAATTTCTTAGTGTTACTCAATAGTGTGTGCGTGTTGGCCTTTAGTATCTCCTCGCTATTTTTCCTATATAAACTTTATTGCAATCTTCACAATTTATTTGATAAATTCCAGATTTCTTACTGTTTGGAACATTGACTTTTTTATTGGTACTTAGAAGATTACCCAGACTAAATTTATTTATTGGTGCCAAAGAAATGTTGTATTTGTCAAAAAAATTTTGAAATTTCCTAAACTTTGTCAATACTTACCCATTTTTTCTCTTTTGTCCCCAGGTGAGTTGACTGTCTTTATCTTCAATTTTCGCCACTTACTGTGATCATCTAAGAGTTGTGGGAGGCATGACGTAAGTATATCTGTAAATAAAGTATTTGAATAGTATTATTAATTTTGTTAAATATGTAAATTCGTTAACTAATGAGTAATGAACAAAAGGGATTTCTAGCTGTATAAAGTACAATATTGAGACAATAATCAAATTTAGTACCAACCGCAGTTATATTCACATCCAAGAGAGTGAACAGCTAATATCGTGCTCATACTGTCCACAGATCAGAAGAAAGTGAGCACAAGGAATGAATTGAGAAGCATATTATGTCATGAATCATAATAAATAACCTTATATCAGTCGCCGAGCGGGTGACCTTCCGATTCTGATAGATAATTCTTAGTAGAATATATCCGAAGTAAATTATACAGATGTGTGACATGTGCATGTTCCTGTATTTCTGAACGAGTTTGTGACGCTTTTAATTCCCGCTGCTTCCCTCATACTTCACTTACATTCGTCTGATCATCGGACTGTCTTAGTAAACAAAACAGTTGTGTCGTTAAGATTGTAAAGTAAAGGTCATTCAACTAATATATAGTGTGTCCCGTTGAATCACTACCAACAATGCAATCTGAATATATCCTAAGCTAATAGTGACAGAATAACCTGACTTAGATTTTATGTTAGAAAAACTCACCAAATTTCAAAGATCTCCACATGTGCGGCTCTGGTGGCTCGAATAATATCAAGACAGTATTCTATCTCCCTTCATGTGAACTGCAGCATTATAAGTATGACGGAAGCACAAGCGTCTCTTATTCGCCTTCGTAAGTCAACCTAGGTCCTGTATATGAGTTCGATGAACGATACCTTTTACATATCAAAAAAAAAAATCTGAGTGGGTCAAATCTGGTGATCTTCGAGGACATTCAATCGGACATGATCTTCCGATCCACTTGTTTACAAATGCATATTAATATAGTCTTGAACTTCATTGGCGTGATGTGGAGGGGCTCCATCTTCCTGGAAGAAGAGATCATCCGGTAATTGAGGGACTGCATAGTTCTCCAACATATCTAGGTATCATGTCCCTGTCAGTGTCGTTTCATCAAAGAATAGATGTCCGATCACAGTATCACAAGTTAAAGCACACCACACGTTCACTTTGTGGCTATTATGTTCATATTCCATTAGGATATGTGGGATTTCTTACTCCATATTCTAGAATGCTCCAAGTCGCAATATTTATGAACAATATTGTGAACAGGTTACTTCGGAATACCTAGCTTTAATTTGACTCGTCTAATTGATTTACTTGCACTGCGCTGAAACGCTTTCCTGACATCTTCAACTTTACCTGCAGTCACTGCGATTTGCCCCTTCCCTTCTTCCTTAACAGATCCTGTTTCAAACAGTTGATTATACCATTTCGCAATGGTATGATTCTCTGGAACATTTTTACCTTAAACCGATCGTGCCATTGTGTGTAAGTTGGTACCGTCAACATTTCGGCGTCGTGACCCTTATCTTTGAGTGCTTGTAAGTGTGTGATTTGGTAGTTTCGTTTTGCTTAAGAAAGTATGCCTCTCTTAGTTTTTTTTTTTTTTTTTTTTTTACTATGTGCCGAGGAAAAATGCTAAAGCTTTTAGGTCATATATTTCCTGGGGTATATTTTTTATTGTGTAGTGTGTGATAGTGCTGTATAATGTAGTGTAGTGAGAACTTGTGTTGAGCCTTTGTATGGAGCTTATTAGTTTATTGCTGCTGCTGCTCCGGAGTGATGAAAATAACTATGAATAGCTCAGGGTGCTGCATCTGGAGCTTTATGAACTCCATAACAGCCAAATTCCCCTATTTATCAATATAGGGGTTCACTCACTTGGTCAGATTCTTACGGCGTTGATGTTGTGCCTTTGTGTTGAGTTGGAGTTGGTTTTGAGATGAGGTGTTCCACCTATCCAAAGCAGGGCGTCGGACACCGTGCCGCCGGACAAGGAGAGAGTCCGAAAGCCAGCGACACAGAATGAGCCACGCTATTTTAGCTGGTATCGCAGCACTCATCTCGTATATCTGGATCCATCCGTTGAGGGGATATGCATCGATGAACAGCAGGTTGCTGTAGCATATGTCCTATATTGCAAACAATTGGTTATCATGATTGGTAATAACATATTACATGTTATTTACTTTCTCTTCAATTGTAGTCGCAATATAGGGCATTTGTGCTAGGTTGTGCAACTCTGCGATCCTCGTATATAGTGGGGCCGAAAATATAATTTTGAGACATTTATTTTGAATGGTCTGAACTTTCTTTTTGTGGCAAGCAGCGAGGATGCTCCAGGCTTCACTACCATACAACAACATGCTGCGGATCACAGCTTTGTAAAGTGTAAGCTTGATCCGAGTAGATAGAGTGGTCGACTTTAAAATTGATATAAAAGTGCAATTGCAGCATTAGCTTGATGTTTGAGATACTGAATATGAAATTAGAATGTAACCTTGGAATCCATGTGTTAAGTATGAGTTAGTATCGGTCTGTTTACGTGCCGAATGTCTGACGAATACATGTATGTACGGTAGGTCCGAAACATCATGGAGTAGGGTAGGATCATTTGAGGCTGTGTATCCGCACAAGGAAATTAAACATAGGCTCAATTCTGGCAATGCGTGCTATTATGCATTACAGAGACTCTTGACTTCCCAACTCCTTTCAAAAAACGGTAAACTGAAAATGTATAAAACTATTATTCTTCCAGTTATGCTATATGGATGTGAAACATGGACTCTTACTTTAAGGGAGGAAAGGACATTACGAGTATTTGAGAATAAAGTTCTTAGGAAAATGTTTGGACCAAAGAGAGATGAACAGACATGTGAATGGAGAAGACTGCATAACAGTGAATTACATGGTCTTTATAGGAAGCCAGATATAATTGGAACAGCTAAGTCTCATAGACTGCGATGGGCAGAACATGTGGCACGAATGGGCAATGAAAGTCGTGCATGGAAACTTCTTGTAGGAAAACCAGAGGGAAAACGTCCAGTTGGTAGACCAAGAATGAGATGGGAGAATAACATTAACTATGATTTGAGGGAAGTAGATTATACAGGGGATGATTGGAAAACATTGGCTCATGATAGGGATGTATGGAGAGCTTATGTCCGCGCGGCCATGAACCTACGGGTTCGATAGTGCAAGTGAATTAGTTAGTTAGTTAGTTAGTTAGTTAGTGCTTATTTGTGTTACTTGAAGAGTCTGTATATGGGTTTGGGCGGCGAGGCGTGCCCACAGGATGGACTAGTGTAGGTCATAAGTGTTCTGATGAGAGTTTTACATAATTTTCATCATAATCCTGCCTAAATATTCTTTGCGCTGGAATTTGAAACTTCAACTCGGCTAACAAATAATATTTCACTTTCTGCGTACCGTAAATTCCGCCATTTTAACTCTATGTTGTTAACATACCTGTGCATGCGCACTAGAGTCTTAATGTTCACTGTTACCAAACTTGGAGAGATTTTGCGTAAGACAAGTTGAGAAACGTATTTATAAATTGACTGAGTGACGAGATATCTACATTTCTTTGTGTTAGTGCATCAGCGGGACAAAATGCACTTCTTGGTTTACATCGAAAAGCTTGAAAATTGCTATGTACTTTCTCGTGTCGTATTTTCTTGACAGTGACTGACCTACACGAGTGTATATACTATGTTCCGCCGTTATTTACGACTATTTAACTCATGCCCCAAATGGGAGTTAATGACCAATCACGTTACAATGAGTTTTGATTTACATCCAATCACAGTCGTGTTTCGCCTACTAAAGTTTATCATAATAAAGAAAACACATCCTTTTTAACATTCTGAATAGGTCATAGCATTATTTTGCAGTGACTGACTCACTAAGAAATACGGCTACCAGATTGTATCTATACTGCATGAATGTCAACACATACCGCATGCGGGAGTTAATATAAAAACATTTGTAGCAATTGATTATACCACCAAAAAAAGAAACCACTGTTTGCACTTTCTTAAATGTATTTTTTTCCAGAAAAATATAATTGTCATATTTACATCATAGGACATCAGATATGAATTAATATACAGTTTGATGTGTTTAATTTTTTCTCCACTAGAATGTATTCTTGCAATATTGCGTTCCTTTGGCGATAAATAATATGATCTGGTTGCAGTGACAAACAAATGAAGCAAATAAAGCGTACCAATCGTTTTTCATTTGTTTTCAAACATCGCCGTTTACATTAAATATATAAATATTTTAAAACAACTATATTTAAATAATGATTTGTGAGTAAACAGCTTAATTTTATTTGTTAAATAGTCCTAACAAATGCCACTCTTGATTTCCAAATTCTCTAGTTAAATTCACTCCTCACTTCGTGAGTCGTGAATTTATCGATAATTTGGAAATCACTCGTGGCATTACTTATGACTATTTAACTCATGTCGCAAATGGTAGTCAATGACCAATCACGTTTCACTGAATTCTGTTTTACACCAATGACAGTCGTGTTTCACCTCGCTCTTTATCGATTTCTCTCTATCAGCTCCTGCTTTTGTGATAAAGAAAGCTCCTCCTTTTTTAATATTCTGAACAGGTTAGACCAATATTTTTCTCCAACAAATACATTGAATATAGCAAATAATGAATAGATTTTACTCAGTTTTTTATTCAAAATATAAATGATTAACCTGTAATGTTGATTATAATAGTTTGATGTGTTTCATTATTTCTCCACTAGAGTGCATTCTTACAATATTGCGATCCTATTTGGCAATAAATAATATGATCGAGTTGCAGTGAATATACATAACCTCACATTCTAATTTTTTTCAAACATCGCCGTTTACATTAACTATATAAATATTTTAAAACACTGGTAACTATATTCAAATACTTATTTTATAGTAAAGAGCTTAATTTTATTCGTTAAATAGTCCTAATAAATGCCACTCTTGATTTCCAAATTCTCCAGATAAATTCACTCAACACTTCGTGAGTCGTGAATTTATGGATAATTTGGGAAATCACTCGTGGCATTACTTATGATAATTCCATGGCGAGACAGGCCTATTATATATCTGGCTTAACTTGGCAAAACGAGAGATGGAGATATAAGGGTAGATCCTTGACCGCTTTCGTGCAGTTACAAAAGAAATAACCCACCCTGATGTCAGTTTTCGTCTTCCCCCGTACCCCTATTAACATCAGGTGAAGAAAGTGTAAAAACTGGTGCGAGTGAGAGAGGTGAGCACGGCTGTCTCTTTCTACAAATTTCTTGCAAAGTTAAGCCAGACGAATAATAGAAGGCCCTTGGCCTATTAGCCAAGTGCTGGTTTCACATACACATGTGTTAATCAATGAAGTGGATGATCATTCAGCCAGTATAGGGAAGGTATATAACTCTCTTTAGATAGACAAATATCTCGCATTCTAATTAGTGACGCGCATAAATCGATAAACAAGATTTTCTGTGTCATTACCTACTTTCAAATGTCGGATTCCCGACCGTCACAGCTCGGTTCTCAAATAGCCTACCCAGACCCTTGAAGTCATAATTACATATATCATACGTGCAATAAATTTCGAGCAATTAATGATTTCATACATGGCTTTATAGTAGGCCTACTCAGCCGACAATTTTTTACAGATTATTCAGAGTTGCTAGTTGAGTGTTTTCTTCTTCTTCTTCTTCTTTTTCTTCTTCCTCTACGCATGAAAGCTGGCTGCTTGTTACGTGCTCATTCACTTCAGGTCCGGAGTATGGTCACGTCCTTCCATCGTCGTTGTGGTCTTCCTAGTAGCCTTTTATCCTGAGGCGTCCAGTCACGTATTTTCTTCACTAATCTCCAGTTCTCCATTCTATCTATGTGATCGTTCCAATTTAGTCTTCTATCATTTATCCAGAGGTTTACAGGTTTAATTTCACATACTTCTCTAATAACAGAGCTGCGAATTTTCTCTCTCAGCGATTTCTCACGATTTTCCTTAAAACTTTCATTTGTTTTTTGAGTTTCTGTTCGGCATTCACAACCATATGTTAGCACTGGTCTTATGACAGATCTGTAAATTCTTACTTTTATATCTATTATTAAATTTTTATTTTTCCAAACAGTATTTTTTATACATCCCAAAATTTTGTTAGCATTAATTGCTTGATGGAGGATTTGATCTATTATTCTGCTACTGTTATTAATATATATTCCTAAATATTTGAATCTCGTGACCTGTTCTATACTTTTCCTTTCTATTTCTAACTTAACACGGCGTGGGTCCTCGAATATTGCCATTGATTTGGTTTTTGAGTATTCTGATATAAGGAAATCATAGTCTCCTTTGACTTATTGCTAAGAAAATTGTTGAAGTGAATGAATTACACTACAACTAAAGAGGAACATTTCTGTCTGAACCGGGATTTGGACCTAGAATCTCCTATCTTGAGCGGTAACACTCTTCCTTTGAGCTATCCAGACATCGGTGGACAGACATGTCTCGTTTTAAAACTCCGAGGTTGTGTATGAATGCCTGGATAGCTCATAGGAAGAGTACCAGAGCGCAAAATTGGAGATCCTGGGTTCAAATCCTGGTCCAGGCATATTTATGTTCTAATCAATTGATTTATGTTTACTTGATGAAAATCCATTATGTATTTAATAAAAAAACTGTCAGAATTTTATATGATTTTCATAAATATTTATTTTATTTAACATTCATAATAGTTATTTCAATACATTGTATTTTCATCAGACGACTGCCATTTAAAAATACATTTTATACACATAAACAGAAAACTTATGTTGTATTTATGGCATTCATATGATGAAGATTCGGTGTATTGAAATAGCTGTTATGAATATTAATAAAATAAATATTCATAAAAATCATATAAAACTTTCAGAGTTTTATTAATTAAATACTTTTTTCTCTCTTTAGCTTAACAATTGCATGCAAATGGCAAATGTGAGTACATTAATTTCAATTTTGAATAACACTGATCAACATATTTAAACTTTTTTTCTTAATCTGGTTTGTAATGGTGTGGGTTTACATACTGCTGATGTGCTGGATTTACCCATAAAATCAGTATTTCTCTATAATGACATATTTTCCACATTCCCTAATGAACTGGTGATCAGGGCTTCTAATTACAGTTCATGGAGTTCTGGGTTCGATTCCCATTCAGACCACAGGCCTTTTTTTTTCTTAAGGGAATGATTCTTGTTGTCACCCTTTGTATGGAATTTAGATTAAGTTTAGGTTTAAGGACCCTACTGGTGCTACATTAAGATTCATCACCTATCATATCATCGGGATAACGTAACTCCGCCTTCCAGGGGCCCCAAGAAGTGGTTTTCAATTCCTCCATTCCAGGAGAGAATACCAGAAATGTTATAGTGACAACCTGGTGGTACTAGTAAAAAGAATCAAGATTTAAAACACAATACAAAATCAGTATAGGTAAACTAACTTACTAACTCACTGGTGCTATTGAACCCGCATTGACATAAGCTCTCCACATATCCTTATCCTGAGCTAATTTTTCCAATCATTCCCTATATAAACTATTTCCCTCAAATCATGATTAATGTTATTCTCTCACATTCTGATCTACCAACTGGGTGTTTTCCCTCTGATTTTCCTACAAGAAGCTTTCATGCACGTCTTTCATACCCCATTCATGCCACATGTCCTGCTCATCACAGTCTACGAGACTTAAACTGATCTCTTTATATCTGGTTTCCTATAAAGACCGTGTAGTTCACTGTTATGTAGTGTTCTCCATTCACCTGCGTGTTCATCTCTCTTTGGTCCAAAAATTGTCCTAAGAACTTTATTCTCAAATACTCGTATCTAATTTTCTCCCTTAAAAGTAAGAGTCCATATTTCGCATCCATATAATATAACTGGGAGAATAACAGTTTTATATATTTTCAGTTTAACGTTTTTTGAAAGGAGTTGGGACATCAAGACTCCCTGTAATGCATAATAGCTCTCACACAGTATTAGATACAAATAAAAAGAATGTATACTCAGAAATCGGTAGTGTTTTTTTTCATTGGATATATGGTGCGAAAAGAGAGTTTAAATTAGATACCTTAAATCCTTTAGATATCTTAAAATTTAATTATCTTTTTTTTTTTCTACGTACCAACCATGTTACAACCAAACTTTTATTTTGAAATATGTAACTCGAAAACACAATTTTCACAATTATTAAATGTTATTAGATTAGATTAGATTAGATTTATTTAGCCTGATGGAGATAATGCCATGTGGCCTTCTCTTCCACTCACCAGGACAAACATATACGTATTACATCAGAATATAACAATTTGAATTAACTCTAATTAAATACTAAATAAAAATTTGATCAAAATGATAACTATTATATTACGATCTAATTGCAATCAGTTAATGTTAGTTAAAATTAAGACTAAAACTAATAATAAAATGTATACAAGCAAAACATATTAAATGGTCCCTGTCGAATGTATATAAAAAACAAAGAAAGATAATGTGATATTGTATTGTAAGCCTATGTTTTTCCCCTTACAGAGATTTAGGCGCTTTCCCCCTACAGGGAAGAATTTGAACCATACTAATTTAGTTACACTTGTTTTCGTATAGATGTCATTTTGAGTGGAACGTGGTCAGCGTTCCGCCTCATACTGACATCTAGGAAACCAAGGTAGTACTAGGACGGGAAAATTCGGTAAATTTTGCTTAGAGGCCTCTTCATTCGGACTTAAGGATTTTTTACGAGCCTGAAAATCTTCAGACTCGGGACCCACGGCTTAAAGTCCCTCCCGGAGGACTTGCTCCTTGGATTTTTCCGTCCTAAAATATCCATCGACCACGGCCAGGTTTGAACCCGCGACCCTCGGGACCAGAGGCAAGGAGCATAACCACTAGACCACCGCGGCCGATTAATGTGATATAGAAAACTAATTTTACGATTATATAATATTTAAAACAAAGCAAAAGAAAATATTTGTTAATCTTAATATTATTTTCATAAATAATTGAATTTATTAATGGTTAAAAGAATACTACCAGTGAGGTGTGTAAGTTAGTTTGTTATTAAATAATTCTTTAGTTTGTTATTGAAGCCTGTTCGAAAAATGTAACAATAATTATCTTCATTTGCATGCCGTTTCATCATTCACTCTAACAAGAGCAGAACACTAGTTGTGTATAGTATACGCACAGTCCATCGCATCGCCACGGAGATCTCAGTGGAATGCCTACCATTGACTCCGACACCTGGATTTCATTCTCAGCCGCATGGGCTATTTGAAATATCAAACTTTGATCTTAGTGTGAACCCTAGCATTGTGATTGTATATGTGAATAACGTAAAATGTAAACAAATCCAAAATAAATACAAAAACCAGTGTAAAATAAGGAAAAATAGAGGAAAACAAATAAATCGATGAAAATCCATGATATTTATTTACGTAGCGGAGCGGTTAAGGTAGGAAGCCTTGGCGCAGAGCTACGGGACTTACGCTGGTTCGAGTCTCCATGGGGGAAGAAATTTTCTCATGGTATTTCGGCCAGTATGGGACCGGTGCCCACCCAGCATCGTGATGCAAGTGGGTAGCTACACTTGCTGTTGATCATCTACCTCTGTGATTGACACATGTGGATGTGAAGGGCCAGCAGCCGGCTGGTAAAATGGCAACCGCTGAAAAGTGGAAAGACCCTCAATCGGAACGTATTTAGGTTGAGGAACCAGCTATAACGGCTGGGGGACTCGACATGCTAACCACATATCACCCCTACACTGGCTGTTGATCATCTACCTCTGTGATTGACACATGTGGATGTGAAGGGCCAGCAGCCGGCTGGTAAAAGGGCAACCGCTGAAAAGTGGAAAGACCCTCAATCGGAAATAAAACTATCAAAGTTTTATATGATTTCCATACATATTTATTTTATTCAACATTCATAACAGATAAACTGTATCTTCTTCAGGCGAATGTCATAATACTATATTACGATGCAAGGTTGGCAAGTGGTATTTACAGAATCGAGGAAAATGTTTAAAAACTGAGGGATAGCGAGGTTTTTAATTTTCGAGATTCTGTAAAACATTTCACAAACGTGCGTTCTACATTTGCGCGATGGTTTTTTTTCAAAATAATAAATAGTAGTAAAATAATATTGAAAATGTATTGAAAATATATGCGTTCGTTATAAACAATTGAGTAACGTTAACTGTGTGGGCAATGTTTATTAGTTGAAACAACAGGAGGCCTAGAGACCATTAATATTGATAAAATGGCCGCAATTAAGTATTTATTGCTTTATATTGTTTCAAATAAAGTTCAGTTCATTTAAAATGCAGTGATTTGTTTCGTATAATGTATATTAACACTACATTTTGGATATTTTTTGTATATACATTGTACATAGTATACATAGAGGGCAGTGGTTTTACTTCCCGCACATGGATGTAAATGTAATATTGCAGTATAGTTATTTAGGTTGGCAATCCCGAAATGTAGGAAGTTAAACTTTAAATCATGATCGCCATTGCTGTAAGTACGACAAAACGCACTATCGCGCAAAAATATGTTTTTTTCTTTATGTGTATACTCAACTATGTAGACAAATATAATTAAGCTATACAATATAAACAAAAGGTAAACAAATTGTATACATTGCTTCATAATTTGTTTGCCTTTTGTTTATATTGTATTGATTATTTACACTTGTTTTCATAGTTCAGTACATACATACATATTTTTTAAAAAAATGTTTGTATTTACGAAATTCGTCTGAAGATGGTATTCAGTGTACTGAAACAGCAGTTACGAATGTTAAGTAAAATAAATATTTATGAAAATAATATAAAACTTTGATAGTTTTATCTAGTAAAAATAAATATAGCCTATAGTATCCATCATGATTTATCGATATGTACTGCCAAGTGATTTGGAATAATCTAGTATTTGAGAATAAGTTTTCAAGAAAATAAATATTTAATTTTAGGAAGTTATATTTTGAGGTTATTTTAATTACATTATTTTTGGTCTGGACATCTTACCTCAATATTAATGTTGATTTGTTCTTGGACATGTTTCAAAATAATTCTGTTTTATCGTCAGCTTTCCCAGACTGGGAAAGCTGACGATAAAACAGAATTGTTTTGAAACATGTCCAAGAACAAATCAACATTAATATTGAGGTAAGATGTCCAGACCAAAAATAATGTAATTTCAAGAAAATGTTTGGACCAAAGAGAGTTGAACAGAGAGACGAATGGAGAAGACTGCATAACAGCGAGCTACATGAACTTTATAGGAAACGAAATGTAATAAGAACAGTTAAGTCTTTTAGACCTCAAAGGGCAGGACAAGTGGCACGAATGGAGAATGAAAGAGGGGCATGAAAACTACTTGTAGAAACACAAAAAAACTGGTTGGTAGACCAAGAACGATATGGGAGAATAATACGAGTATAAACCACGATTTCAGGGAAGTAGGTTATACATGGGATGATTGAAAAACATTAGCTCAGGGTATGGATGTATGGAGACCTTATGTCTGCGCGGCTATGATCCTACGGGTTCGATAGTGCCAGAGAGTTAATCAGATACACCTCCAAGCCCCGTGTTTTTAGTAGTTCATTATACCGCCTAATAATGGAACATTATCAGCATGTATCAATAACTAACCAATACCATTGAGTTGTACAGTGTCTTTATCCTATAAATTATTAGAGAATTCTGAAGATACTAAGCCATTGAGATTGTACACACTACTAGATCACAAAAAAATGAAGACATCTTAGAAGAATTACACATGAAACCTTAAGAAAACAAAATATCTGATTATAGGTCAAGATGGATGCAATATATTCATCCAATGGAAGATCACAGGATACCCAAACAAATGTTGAGATATCAACCTGCAGGAAGAAGAAGACCAGGACGTCCACACAAAAGGCTTCTGGATGGCGTTTATCTTGAGGCCGAAACAGGTCAACAAATGGCCTAAAATTGTGAATGTACTATGATGAAGATGATGAGATTGTACTTATGAAAATGTTTGTAAAAAAATGTTAGCGATCTATAGCGATCCTATCTACGTAGTAGACGCCGAAAATGGCCATGACCGATATATATATATATATATATATATATATATATATATATATATATATATATATCGCAATCAAATTGAAAGAAGAATAACTGATGGAAGAAGAACCATTGGTAAGTTGAACACGGTGCTTTGAAATAGATGTATAATATACAGAACGAAGAAAACTATATTTCTTGCCATGTTACAAAGCATTTTATTATATGGGTCCAAAACCTGTACAGTAAGTAGACAAGCCAACAAGCTGGATTATATGGGTCCAAAACCTGTACAGTAAGTAGACAAGCCAACAAGCTGTTAGCAGTAGAAATAGATTTTTGGAGGCTATCAACAAGAATTTCGAAACAGAATAAAGTCAGAAACAGCACAATAAGGGAAATTATGCAAGTTAAAAAAATAGAAAAATAAAAAAGAAACTGTAATAACAAAATTTATTAATTTGTTATCATGTATGAAGAAGGTACAAGGTACCGAAACAGCTGTAACTAAATTATATTTTAATAAATATGAAAATCACATAATACTGTAAGTTTTGTATTTATTTAATTAAATAAGTTATGGATTTTCATCAAGTAAACACCAAGTTAATTGATTATAAAAATAAACGTTTGAAATTGTATGTACACCTCATAAGAGTGGAAGAAGATTCAATACCAAAGAAGATCCTTGATAGAATAGTTAATGACAGACGAAGAAGAAGCAGACCTAGAGAATGATGGATAGATTGAATGGGGAGAAGTATGGAAGTTAGAGATTCAAGGGAAGGAGATGCTTTAGACTGAAACCTCTACGACAAATCACTTTTCGTTGAAGGAGAACCATTTTAGTGTGGAATATTCCTAATAAAAATATTTAAAAAAGGAAGGTTAAGTTTGTTAACCAGCTAAATTGGACTATTAGATGTAGGAGTTCCCCTAAAATGAAATATCAGTGTTCGTAGTATTCGACATTTCGGCAAGAGGGTCATTATTTGCTATTAAAATAAATTGAGGAAGGTATAAAAAAATCAGCTAAATCCGATCATTAGAAGTTGAGGTATACTTCAAAATCAAAATTAAAAATTTGCTATAGGACCCACCATGTTTGGTTCGTCGCAGTGTAGACTACACCAAACAGATTAATTAGCCCTTAAATTGGCAGCATATCACATAAGATATATATATCATCATCATCATCATCTTCATTCATGGATTAGGTCTGTTGACCCGTTCCGACTTCAGCCCATCTCTTTCTAGGTCTGCCCACATCTGGGGTGCCTTTAGGTTTGTATTTTGTTATTTGTTTTGGATATCTGTCTTCATTCATTCTGTCTATGTGTTGCTTCCATTTTTGTCTATATGTATCCATTTAATCAGTTATTGCAAATATTTCAAGTTCCTGTCTTATTTCTGTGTTCTTGATTCTATATATATATATATATATATATATATATTTTCCGGTTTTAACAATGTTGATACATTTTTCGGGTACCAATGATTTGCCTTCGATTTTGCTTTATAATTTTCCTGAATTCGTCTGTATTATAATACATTTCTTCCTCTATTTCCCAGTCCTTCAAAGTTTCTCTAATCCCTTGGATCCACGTGAGATTTGGTCGTCCTTTTCTTCTCGTTCCTGATGGTGTCCATTCCATTATTTTTTTTGTAATCTTTCATCCTCCATTCGCCTAATATGCCCGTACATTCTAGTCGCATTTCTTGGAAAATATATTAGTTTAATTTATTTAATATTTTTAGTAAAGTAATTGAAAATTGAATCGGTAGATATTATTTACTTTGGTGTCAAATTATACAACAATATCCAAATAGGTAATAACTAAAACTATAAACTTGTGATTATGCAGAGAGCCGCGGCGTTAGGATTATTGCCGAAAATATTACTAATGCAGGACAAGTCGAAAGCGATAAGCCAGACGAAAAAAATGTAACTTCATCGAAAGATTGACTATCTTTCACCGTAAAGATACTCGTACAATCGTCAAGTAACACGGACATGGGTTCCTCTGGGGTAATTTTTTTCGGAGGTAAAATAGTCCACGATTCGTCATAAGCGAATGGAGAAGACTGTATAACAGTAAACTACATGATCTTTATAGAAAACTAGATATAATAAGAACAGTCAAGTCTCGTAGACTGGAATAGGCAGAACATGTGGCACTAATGGGAAATAAAAGAGGGACATGGGAGCTTCTTGTAGGAAAACCAGAGAGAAAATGCCCAGATGGTGGAAGACCAAGAATGAGATCGGAAAAGAACCTAAACCATTTTTTGATGAAACTAGATTATACAGGAAATGATTGGAAAATATTAGCTCAGGATAGAGATGTGTGGAGAGTTCATGTCGGCGAGGCCATAGACCTATGATTTCGATAATGTCAGTGAGTTATTTATGCATGATTTCTTTTCACTGCAGTCTGACACTTTCACATAAGCTGACATCAGGAATTGAGTTTCTCCAACTTGACGAAATAAATATGTATTCCGTAAACCAGCAAAAATTGACCCTAAATTGGGCTAAGTGAGGAATATGTTTAATTCACGCTGTTCCTGCGTGACGGACTTTTAAATTATTAAGATGCTTTATGCAGGAACGTCAGGCGACAAATCACTTTTTGTTGAAGGAGAAACACTGTATTGTGGAATATTCCTAAATAAAAAAGTACTATTACTATTTTTATTATTATTATTATTATTATTATTATTATTATACTTACTTACTTACTCACTGGCACTATCGAACCCTTAGGTTCATGGCCGCGCGGACATAAGCTCTCCATACATCCCTATCCTGAGCTAATGCTTTCCAATCATTCCCTGTATAATCTACTTCCCTCAAATCATAGTTAATGTTATTCTCCCACCTCATTCTTGGTCTACCAACTGGGCGTTTTCCCTCTGGCTTTCCTACAAGAAGCTTCCATGCAAGTCTTTCATTCCCCATACGTGCAACATGTCCTGCCCATCGCAGTCTACGAGACTTAACTGTTCTTATTATATCTGGCTTCCTATAAGACCATGTAGTTCATTGTTAATTATTATTATTATTATTATTATTATTATTATTATTATTATTATTATTATTGGGGGCACGCCGTAGCGTAGTGGTTAAGGCACTGCGCTACAAGTCGGAAGGTCGAGGGTTCAAGTCCCGGTGGGGTCAGGATTTTTAAACTGACCAAAACCTTCTGGCGGCACTATAGCCCTGGGGTCGACTCAGCCTCTAACGGAAATGAGTACCAGACGCTTGTTCTGGGGTAAAGGCGGCCGTCACGCAGGGCTGACAACCCGGCTGACATCAAGTGCCGATTGTCAAGAAAAAGTGGGAGCCTTAACCTCCTACTACCCCAAGGGCCTCCTGAGGCCTGTAGTGGGATCACTTTTTTTTTATTATTATTATTATTATTATTAATACTATTATTATTAATACTATTATTATTAATATTATTATTAATATTATTATTATTATTATTATTAACCCTATAACAAAACATTTTATTATATGGGTCCCAAACTTGGTCAACAAGCTAACAAGCTGTTAGCTGTAGAAATTGATTTTTGGAGGCGATCGACAAGAATTTCAAGATGGGATTAAGTCACAAAAGGGAATTGATGCATCATCATCATCATCATCATCATCATCATCATGAACAAATTCGTTTTAGGCCGTGTGGCCTGTACGGTAAACCTAGCGAAGATGGTCTTGATCTTTCCACCGATGTTTTGGTCTTCCTTGGTCCCTATGTCCAGTTGGGGTATATTGGAATGCCAATTTTGGAAGTCTATTTCTTGCCATTCTCCTCAGTTCTTTGCTTAAGTTTCTTCGAGTAATAGAAAGTCCCCTGGGTTGGTTACCAGCCATCCACAGAGCAAGACTAGTGGTAGGGCTGCTACCTTATAGCCTCTAGTCAGGCTTCAAAATATGGAATTTCCTCCATATTTGATGGAACGGTTATACCGCCGTGACTCGGTACCCATTACCTCGTTAGTTAAAAGCAGGGTGTACCACATACAGGTGAGGTTGACAATTAGGTAGGCGAGGTTATAGAATACACATCACTACCTCTTACACCACAGGGAATTGATGCAAATAGAAAAAAAAAATAGAAGAAAAACATCTGAAATGGTAAGCACACCTCATAAGAATGAAAAAAGATACAATACCATAAAAGATCATTAATTGGAAAGCTAATTGAAGAAGTGGAAGAAGCAGACCTAGAGAACGTTGGATAGATGGAGTGAGGGGATGTGTGGAAGGTAGAAATTTGAGAGAAGAAAATGCTTTAGACAGAAACCTCTGTTGACAAATCACTTTGGGTTGAAGCAGAAACACTTTACTGTGGAATATTCCTATTAAGAAGTATTGTAATTATAGTAATAATTATAATAATAATAATAATTATTATTATTATTATTATTATTATTATTATTTTTACTACTAGTATTATTATTGCTATTATTATTATTATTATTATTATTATTATTATTAAATTTTCACATATATACTGTACAATATCAAGTTTATGAAGTTCTAGGAGTAAATGTTCTGTATTTAATTCATCAGATGATATACTCGTGCCAGCAGATGGAACCTCATCGTACTTTTATTGAAAGAGATAGTTTTTAAATACAGCAGAATGACAGGATTGCATGAGTTCGAGGAGATATGACGACGTTACAAAGAGACAAGCCCTAAGGGAATGAAACTTCGTTACTATCTTTCTTAACAGATCGATCGCTTCTAGGAGTTGAGCGAACGCATTGTACGTGAAATATTAGAGCTGCAAGTAATACAACTTCATCTTTGAGTTGTCGGTCCTGATATGACAGTTCACACTCAAACGAACATTAGTTCGCAGCACTTCAGTACAACAGTTGCCGGTACTCTACACTCATCAAGATCGTTCGTTCAACTGTTACATCAGTTCTTATTTTATTTATCTATTTCTTCTCTCTACCTAACTATGTCGCGATTTCAAACTCGGTCATTGTCCATGGATTTTTTTGGGATGAAAAAAATCCAAGGAAGTACTTCTTCCGAAAGAGACTTTAAACCGTGGATCATGAGTCTAAATATGTTATTTATTTCATTTATTTACCTGGTGTAGTTAAAGGTATATGGCCTTCCCTCCCACTCACCAGGACAAACATACATTACATTATAATATATAAATCATAATTCTCTATCTATCTTCGGGTTTTTACAGCTGCTGCCGTCTTCCCGTGCCAAACCTCCAAAGCCTACGGTCTTGGGCATCTTCGATGCTTAGCCCTCTAGCTTGCATTACTGTCTTCATGTTTTCCTTCCAATTTAACTTTGGTCTTCCTCTTTTCTTCTTTCTGTTCGGATGCCATTCATATAGTTGCTTGAGCCATCGCTCATCTTTCATTCTTAAAACATGTCCTAACCACTTTAATTCCTTCTCCTCAATTCTTTCAATTATGCTTTCGTCTGCTTCCATTATGTTTCTAATTTCCTTATTTGTGACACGTTCTAATTTAGACTTTCTGGCACTTCGTAAATAATCCATTTCTAGAGCTATTAGTCTATTCTTGTATATAATTAATTATAATATTAAACACTAAATGATAATTTGATCAATAAGGTAATATCTATAATATTAACGATAACATAATAATGTTAATGATAATTATAATTAAGGCTAAAACCAGTAATACACACGTACATAAAATATTTTCACTTACGGCGGTATACAAACCATAAACTTAAATATGGTTCAACGTGGGTTATGGGTTATGAGACAGATTCCTCTAAATGGACTAAGATACCACCAATTTCTTTAAGTTTCAATTCAAAAATTTTGTGTATTTTTCGAATTTTCTAGTGCATCAAAATATCCTCCGCATTGAACTTAAAATAATATACTTACTTACTCACTGGCACTATCGAACCCGTAGGTTCATGGCCGCACGGGCATACGCTCTCCATACATCCCTATCCTGAGCTAATGCTTTTCAATCATTCCCTGTATAATCTACTTCCCTCACATCATAGTTAATGTTATTTTTCCACCTCATTCTTGGTCTACCAACTGGGCGTCTTCCTTCTGGCTTTCCTACAAGAAGCTTCCATGCAAGTCTTTCAATCCCCATACGTGCAACATGTCCTGCCCATCGCAGTCTACGAGACTTAACTGTTCTTATTATATCTGGCTTCCTATAAAGACCATGTAGTTCATTGTTATGAAGTCTTCTCCATTCACCTGTCTCTTCATCTCTCTTTGGTCCAAAAATTTTCCTAAGTACTTTATTCTCAAATACTTTTAATCTCCTTTCCTCCCTTAAAGTAAGAGTCCATGTTTCACATCCATATAATATAACTGGTAGAATAATAGTTTAATATATTTTTAATTAATACATTCCAGGCTCATTAAGTAAACTCTAAAAGAAAATTCACAAGCAAGATAAATTAAATTGTTTGGTAGATTGTCCCTATCTGATGTACATAAACAAAGAAAAATAATGAGATGTAATAAACTAATTTGTCGGTTATAAAATATTCAAAACAAACAAATGAAAATAGTTTTAATATTAATAATACTTACTTACTCACGGGCACTATCGAACCCGTAGGTTCATGGCCGCACGGACATAAGCTCTCCATTCATCCCTATCCTGAGCTAATGCTTTCCAATCATTCCCTGTATAATCTACTTCCCTCAAATCATAGTTAACGTTATTCTCCCACCTCATTCTTGGTCTACCAACTGGGTGTTTTCCCTCTGGCTTTCCTATAAGAAGCTTCCATGCAAGTCTTTCATTCTATCCTGAGAGCTATGCCGGCGGTAGCATTGCTGCCGATAGGGTTACCCATGCCGGACTGGTCGAAGGTGATAAACCAGACGAAAAAAGTACCTTGGTCGAAAGAGGGACGATCTTTCACCGTAAAAATACAACCGTCAAGAAATGCGGACATGGGTTCAACTGGGGTAAAATTTTCCGGAGGTCAAATTGTCCCCCATTCGGTTCTCCGGGCGGGGACTACTTCAGGGAACCCATGCCAAAGGCTCAAACATAGGGACATATTCCTAGGAACGTGGAATGTTTAATATTAATAATATTTTCATAAAATAAATTAAATTATTGTTAAAAGAATACTATCAGTGAGGTGTTTAAGTTAGTTTATTATTGAGTGACTCTTTAGTTTGTTTTTTGAAGGATGTTATAGTTGGACATTCTCTGACATAGGGCGGAAAGTAATTCCATGTTTTGGCAAGTGAGACTGTAATAGTATATTACGATGCAAGGTTAGGAAGTGGTATTTACAAAACCGAGGAAAATGTTTAAAAACCGAGCGATAGCCAGGTTTTTAATTTCCTAGATTCTGAAAAACACTTCACTATTTTTTTTGCGCGATGGTGTTTTAAAAATGACAACTATTAGTAAAATAATAACATCTTTGTTGGAAATATGTGCGTTCATTATAAACAATTGAGTAATGTTAACATTGTGGGCAATGTTTTCATTAGTTCAAAGTACAGGAGGCCGTGAGACCATTATTATTGATAACATGGCCTCAAGTACGTATTTATTGTTTATATTTTTCAAATAAATTTCGGAATTGTCATGGCTACATCTAAAAGAGAGAAGAAAATCGCACTGTCTAATTCTCCTATTTAGGAGCAAAGATAATTGCTCCTATACCTCGATTCCCAATTATTTATCATCCCGTTTCCAGTTATCTATCCTCAAACCATAACTTAAACACAAGATCACAACATAGTCTCTTGCTTAATATACCGCAACATAGGACATCACATCACTCCATGTCATATACCATCTTCACTTCTCGCAACTGGAATTCCCTACCACAAGAAATAAGGGGCTGCCGGACATTGGCATCTTTTAAAAGAAATCTAAATTTATATTTGCTCTAAACTCGACTTCATTATTATCCAGTGTAAGGTATATATATTAATTGGTGTTTCTCGTATAATGTATCATATTTATATTATTATTATTATTATTATCGTATCATTATTGTTATTACCCTATAAAATGTTGTTTGTACATGCCATTTACATTGCTACATTATTGTATCTTTAACTGTTTATAATTAGTATAGTGTATATCGGGGAACAGGGGGCAGAATGGGGTAGTGGGGTAGAATGAAGTACGTGTATTTTTCTCCCAGTATGTGGCACGATATATAGGAATTTCTCAAAAGTATCTCTGTAACGTCTCAGCTGCTTGTACAGATCAGTTTTTCGCCATCGGTGAAGTGTTTGTTACTTTTGCTTGTGTGGTCAGTTGTGAAGGGATTTTTGCAATATTACACCTTCTCTTCAGTGCATGCAAATACATCTAAGCTTCATTTGAATAATATCTAACAATTACTGTGTTCAAGATTATTCCATTTTCTTTCTAAACATGTTTACTGCATTAGGTTTTGTTTCAAAATAATCCGATCATAACGTCATAAATTATAATTGAGTTCGTGGAGCACAATGGGGTGGGCCCCATGCGGTCTTCATATTACTGACTGACTATTTTCCTCTGTGTAGTTTCAAAATGGTGAGGAATTATAAAAATAAGACACAGAGAGAAGAATTGTTCCTTGTGTCTATGCTAGAAGCCGTTATTGCGGTTACAAATGGATCAATGGTGTACAAAACGGCAGCTAGTCAATTCCAAGTGTCTCGAACAACTCTGGAACGACACGTGAAGAAAAAGAGAGAAAATGTGGATTACACAGTAAGGAAATCGATGGGAAATTTCTCCTGCGTTTTTAGTGAAGAGCAGGAAACCGAACTTGAATACCTAAAAAAATGGAAGCCCAACTCTTCGGCCTCAGTGTAAATGAATCTCGAGGACTAGCCTTCCAACTGGCGGAACGGGTAGTGTTTAATACGTGCCTCAACAATGGCTATAGCCGTCAATGATTTTCGAAAAAACTGGGATATGGCCAGTTAATGTGAATGTTTTTGATGATGCAGATTTCTTGCCTTCTTCAACAACAGACATTCAGAGCTTCTGATAATAATAGCAAGGCAACACTTCCAAACCTCAGGAACATCTGACGTCAGAAACATTTTCCTTGCCTGAAAATCTAGAGTCGCCAAACCACAGTCATTTTCAAGGTGCCAGCCCAGAAAATATCACACCCATTCCAAAAGGGTCACAAAAGAACAAGCGAGTTTAAAAAAATCGAGGCGAAAGTGCAATTTTGACATCATCAACATAGAGAACTGCGCAACATTCTGAAAAGGATAAATTAGAAAAGAGGCCTGTAAAAAGACGATTTGCTTTACCAGAAAGTGACTCGAAACCAGGACCATACAAAGTTAAGGCAGTCAGGTTAAACCTGCCTAGTTCGAAAAATCATTCTGGCTCTGCCAAAAATGACGTTGATGAAGATGATTGCCTCTATTGTCATGACTCTTCAGAAGAAGGCTGGATTAGATGTCCTTCTTGTCTTCAGTGGACTCACAACTCTTGTGCTGGAGTCGATAGTGATGATGATGATGCCACTCATGTTTGTGTATTTTGTGAAAAATGAATCATTGTGCTATAGTTTATAAGTTTACTGATACATATTATTAATTAGTAATGCAAAATACAAATAAAAAATTAGTACCCCATTCTGCCCCATCCATGGGGCACAACGGGGCAAATGTTTTGCTCTAGTTTTATTGGATGTATATCCCCGAATTTTTTATTAATTTGTAATGTGATTATGTTTTTCTGTTTATTAAATACCAATGAACATATCTATATCAGAGAACAAAATTTTACTCATTTATAATGTAAAATACATTGGATCAAACATTAGATACCCCATCCTGCCCCACGTTCCCCTCTATATTTGTCAAATATTTATTTGTATTTGTGCTGATTGAGTGGAAGAGAGGGCCTTATGGCCTTAACTCTGCCAGAATAAATAAAGTATTATTATTATTATTATTATTATTATTATTATTATTATTATTATTATTATTATTATTATTATTATTATTATTATTATTATTCGGTTCATTTAAAATGCAGTGATTTTTTTCGGATATTTTTTGTATATAGGCCTACATTGTACGTAGTATACATAGAGGGCAGTGGTTTTACTTCCCGCACGTGGGTGTAAATGTAATATTACATTATAGTTATTTAGGTTGGCAACCCCGAAATTTAGGAAGTTGAACTTTCAATCATAGTCGACATTGCTGTAAGTATGACAAAACGCACTATCGCGCAAAAAAAAAGTGAATAATACACAGTGTGATAAGGAGGGATATAAAGGTCAAGTGCTGATTGGAGACACTAATGAAGCGGCGTAGTAAATAATAGGCGGTGTTGTGTGAATAATTTTATACAGAAGCGTTAGGGAATGGACAGTCTTACGATCTCTTACATGAAGCAAAGATAATTGTTCCAGGACGGTGTAACTAACAAACTCACTTGCACTATCGAACCCGTAGGTTCATGGTCACGCGGACATAAGCTCTCCATATATCCCTATCCTGAGCTAATGTTTTCCAGTCATTCCCTGTATAATCTACTTCTCCCAAATCATAGTTAATGTTATTCTCCCACCTCATTCTTGGTCTACCAACTGGGCGTTTTACCTCTGATCTTCCTGCAAGAAGCTTGCATGCACGTCTTTCATTCCCCGTTCGTGCCACATGTCCTCCCCATAGCAGTTTACGATACTTAACTGTTCTTATTATATTTGGGTTCCTATAAAGACCATGTAGTTCATTGTTATGAAGTCTTCTCCATTCACTTGTCTGTTCATCTCCCTTTGGTCCAAACATTTTCCTTCTTCTTCTTCTTCTTCTTTTTCGGCTTTCCCCTATTTATAGGTTTGCCGTCTTCAGTTTCCATTTATCTCTATCATTCCAATCTCCCTCCTCCAAATTCCTATCATCAATTATAGTTCTGACGTAGGTTTTCCATTTCCATCTTGGTCTTCCACGTTTATTTCTTCCAGGGGGTGACCACTGGTATATATGTTTTGGCCATCTTTCCTAAGAACTTTATTCTTAGATACTCGTAATCTCCTTTCCTCCCTTAAAGTAAGAGTCCATGTTTCGCATCCATATAATAAAACTAGTAGAATAATAGTTTTATATATTTTCAGTTTAACGTTTTTTCGAAGGAGGTGGGAAGTCTACAGTATCTGTAATGCATAATAACACGCATTTCCAGAATTGAGCATATGTTTAATTTCTTTGTGCATCTCATTCCTATTTGTGATTATTGTTCCTAGGTATTTGAATTCAGCCACTTCCTCAAAATTTCCTTCATTTGTCATTAGCTCTCCATTTCCATTATATAATGTATTTCTATGTGTGTCCCGCGTCATAGCCGAGTGGTTAAGGCAGGAAGACTTGGCGCAAAGCTACGGGACTTGCGCTGGTTCGAGTCTCCATGGGGGAAGAAATTTTTCTCATGGAATTTCGGCTAGTATGGGACCAGTGCCCACCCAGCATCGTGGGGCATTTGGGTAGCTACAATAAGTAGCGACTCCAGGTTCAGAATACCAGCGATAAAGGCGGAAATTAAGATAATAATGGAATCTAATTTCTTTTTGTTTGTAGTTAAAACTCAACTTGAATCTCTTCTTAAACGGCTGGGGGACCCGACATGCTGACCAGATGTAACCCCTACACTGACTTATGATCGTCTGCCTCTGTGATTAACACATGTGGATGTGAGGCCAGCAGCTGGATGATCAGCCAAGGGCCTTCTAGGCCTGCCGCGCTTGGAGTTTTATTTCTATGTGTGACCATATATTTAGTTTTATTGATATTTACTTCCAGTCCCAATTTCATAGTATTACTCAGTAGTGTGTGCGTGTTGGCCTTTAGTTCCAGGACGGTGTAACATCGTCATATTTGTGAATAACAAAAACAAAACATCCGTTTAAATATAGGTCGATCATTCTTTCCTTTCCCAGGTGGATAATAATAATAATATAATAATAATAATAATAATAATAATAGCAATAATAATAATAATAGCAATAATAATAATAATAATAATAATAATAGCAATAATAATAATAATAGCAATAATAATAATAATAGCAATAATAATAATAGCAATAATAATATATTATTATTATTATTATTATTATTATTATTATTATTATTATTATTATTATTATTATTATTATTATTATTATTATTATTATTATTATATGCATTTGTAGAATTAGATACTATACACAGTGTAAGCTATATAAAATCCCTTCTAGAAGTTTGTAATAATGTTTAGCAGGGCTTAGCACAGTGCTTGGGTAAGAGGATGGATGCAGTTTATGACGGACGAGATGCTGGAAATTCTGTGGATCTCAGACAATATTCTGGCTGATATTTCACCTTAACCACGTCACGCCTGGTCAGCAGGACAAGTTATTACCGGAGATTTTGCTGAGGAGGAAATTTCTAGAAGGGGAGAAAATTGCATAACAATGGTTAGACTTCATGCATCTGCTTGCGGCCAAAGTAATCGATCGATAAAATCTGATTTTACATTATCGTGTAAAGAGCGGAGGTAGAATTCTCAAATGACCACACTCCTGGGCTTGTGGTTAGAGCTTCTGACTACAGTTCATGAGGTCACAGGTTCTATTCCCATTCAGACCACAAGGCATTTTCTTAAAGGGAATTATTTTCATGGTCAGGATTTAGACTAATTGCAAGCTGATTAATATAAAAAAGTATGGATAAATAAATACCAGAGCAAACAGCATATTTTGTTTATTATATGCATAATAGATTCTAACTTAAGTTCTTGCACGGCATTTTTCATGTATTTTCTGATCCTGTAAGGGAATAACCAGTTGTTGATGTCATGAACTTCATCTCGCTTGTTGTGATTCCATAAATGTTCTTATTTTTCATGTGTATTAGAGCAAAAACTTATGTCGATGGAAATGGACGTCTTGAGGAGAGCAGCAAGATGTTCAAAATTAGACAAAATAAGAAATACTGTCATAAGAGAAAAAATGAATATTGGTTATTCAATAGTAGGTTATATACGGCATAAGCAATTAAATTAGTATGGGCACGTACGACGAATGCAAGAAGAAAGATTACCCAGGAAAACATTGGGATGGTGTCCACCTGGAAGAAGGAGGGGAGGAAGACCTCGAAACTCGTGGATGCAGGAAGTAAGAACTGGAATGACAGCAAGAGGACTGGAGGACATGGATTGGATGGAGAGAGACGAGTGGAGAAGAAAAATAAAACTTTAGGCACAGAAAGATGTGTAAGCATTAAAATTTTTGTATATAAATAAAAAATGCCTCATTTCCTAGACTAGTATTACATAGACGTATTCATGTGTTCCTTGGTACTATGGCAAATTTCTATAATTTTGTTAGGTATTGTTACGCTGCTAGTTTTTGCTGGTAATGTAGTAGGCCAATTATTTGGCGATACGCTAGGAGATACAAAATGTCACCATGGACACTCTATTGAGTAACACTAAAAAAATTGGGTTGGAATTAAACATCAATTAAACTAAATAAATTACATACACAGATAGAAATATATTATATAATGGAAATGTACAGTTAATGACATATAAAAGAGATGTTGAGGAAGAGCCTGGATTAAAAGATAAGTTATAGGAACAATAATTACGAACAGGAATTAAGTGCATAAAGAAATTAAACATAGGCCCAATTCTGGAAATGTATCCTAATTTGCATTACAAGGACTTTTGTCGTCACAACTTCTCTAAAAAAATATTAAACTCAAATTATATAAGAGTATTATTTTCCCAGTTACATTATGTGGATGCGAAACGTAGACTCCTACTTTAAGGGTGAAGAAAATATTACGAGTATCTGAGAATCAAGTACATAGGGCCTACGATTTTTTTTGGACCAAAGAAGATGAACAAATAGGCGAAATGAGAAGACTACATTGAAGTGTGCTACATGATCATTTTGGGAAACCAGATAAAATAAGAACAGTTAAGTCTTTCGAAAATGCGAGTCCAGTTTATATATATATATATATATATATATATATAGCAGAAGAAAGCATAATTGAAAGAACTGAGGAGAAGGAATTAAAGTGGTTGTGACATGTTTTAAGAATGGAAGATGAGCAATGGCCGAAGCAACTATATCAATGGCATCCGACCAGAAAGAGGAAGAGAGGGAGACCGAAGTTAACATGGAAGGAAAACATGAAGACATTAATGCAAACAAGAGGGCTAAGCATTGAAGATGCCCAAGATCGTAGGCTTTGGAGGATTGGCACTGTAAGACGGCAGCAGCTGTAAAAACCCGAAGATTATATATATATATATATATATATATATATATATATTTCTTTAAATCTTTAGGCTTTTTAGCATTGTTATGTTTTTTGTGACGAACAGGGAGCTGGCCTGATCCATCAACCCGCAACCTGGAAGACCAGGTGATTTTTGGTCAAGGTTTTCTCCCTCTAGCTTTATTAAACCAATGACGAACTGCAAGGCAGCAGTATCTGTACCCTAGATAAGTGGCCCTCATAATGTACTATTAGCCGGATAGAGACGAGTGGAGAAGAAAAATAAAACTTTAGGCACTGAAAGATGTGTAAACATTAAAAATCTGTATAGAAATAAAAAAAATTGATATATGCCGATTTCTTATACAATGACCCTTACATATTTTATAGATTTATATTTATATAATAATATTTATTTAGCAGGTTTCGCAATGTTTAACAACACCTTCCTGCAGCTTTGCAGTTAAGCGTTCGTCCGTCAGGGCTAAAGGAAAAGAACATGTAATCGAAGTTCCAAGGTTCGGTGTTGATGCATTCCTGTTCGTTTGGGAAATTCTTCTTGTATCTTGTAAGCCCATGTTTCCCTTAACAGAAATTTAGGCGCTCTCCCATATAGGGAAGAATTTGAACCATACTAATTTAGTTACACTTGGTTTCGTATAGATGTCCTTTGAGTGGTCCGTGGTCAGCGTTCCGCCTCATACTGACATCTAGGAAACCAAGGTAGAATTAGGACGGGAAAATTCGGTAAATTTTGCTTAGAGGCCATTCATTCAGGCTTAAGGATCTTTTACGAGTCTGAAAATCTTCAGACTCGGGACCCACGGCTTAAAGTCCCTCCCGGAGGACTTGCTCCTTGGATTTTTCCGTCCTAAAACAATCTATCGACCCCGGCCGGGTTTGAACCCGCGACCCTCGGGACCAGAGGCAAGGAGCATAACCACTAGTCCACCGCGGGAAATTCTAAAACACCTAAGAATGAAATGCAGGACGGATTTAATAAGTAATAATAATAATAACAATAATAATAATCATGAACGTATTAAGTTTAGGTGGTTTGAGCTTGTTTTCAATGAGATTGCAAGATATGGTTGTTCAGGACATCTTCCTTTAACTCGATGTCCTTTAGGTTCATACTGCAATGCTAATTTAGGAAAGCAACCAGTGTCCATTCTTTGGGCATATTGTAATCGGTTGTTCGGATTATTCTGAATTTCCTCAACTATATTTTGAAATTTTAATTAATTGCTTAATAATGCTTATTCGTCGGCCGCGGTGGACTAGCGGTTATGTTCCTTGCCACTGGTCCCTAGGGTCGCGGGTTCAAACCCGGCCGGGGTCGATGGATTTTTTAGGACGGAAAAATCCAAGGAGCAAGTCCTCCGGGAGGGACTTTAAGCCTTGGGTCCCGAGTCTGAAGATTTTCAGGCTCGTAAAAAATCCTTAAGCCTGAATGAAAAGGCCTCTAAGCAAAATTTACCAAATTTTCCCGTCCTAGTACTATCTTGGTTACCTAGATGTCAGTATGAGGCGGAACGCTGACCACGGACCACTCAAAATGACATCTATACGAAAACAAGAGTAAGTAAATTAGTATGGTTCAAATTCTTCCCTGTAGGGGAAGAGCACCTAAATCTCTGTAAAGGGAAAATATAGGCTTACAATACCAAAAAAAAAAAAAAAAGAATTAATTTGACTTACGGCTTCGTACATACTGTTAACATTTATTCTGTGGCAGGAACACTGAATGACTTCATTCTTCGTACTCACTACGAGAATCCCAGGAATTCTTTTTCTCGAGCTTTTGTTACCGGTGCACGCTTAAGAGAGGAAACATACAGCTCGATTCCAAGCTCTGTGTGTATGCGGGGGTTAGTGTGGGGAGTGGGAGGAGGTACACTTCTCTGCTTCTCATAGTACTAACAGCTGAGACAGCAAATTCCTTTCAGGTACTCGGAACAGTAAGTAAGAGTTTGATTATCTTTTCTGTGGCGCTCTTGCATTTCTAATTGTTTACAAATTATTACATTTTATTGTAAAAATGATTTTAATGCTTGTTATACAAGTTTAGTACTGATGAGATGACACAATGATTATGCTTTCAAAGAACTAACATGGTATCCAGATATTTGCTTTACATAATGCCCAGTAGAAATACAGAATCAGATAAAAAAACGAGCAATAAAAAGGAACAATAACGTGAGAAGTGTCTACCAGATGCGATAACATCAACCGAAATCGACAGGTAAAATGACATTCAGGTTTCTCTTAATGTTTTGATTCTTATCAAAATAATTTACACTTGTGAATTCTTTCACAAGGAATTTAAGAAAAGTCTTCTTTCACACGGAATTTCAGCATTGGTATATGTTTAGTGAATTCCGAAGGAATTGGCCTACAGCTAATGAGGGTTTCTTACGAAAATGTTTTTGAATTTGTTTAATAAATTATTGATCTTTCTTATAGTCTATGATAATTTAGTCCGGTAGTTTTAAGGCAGAGAAGTAGTCTGGTTTTTACAAAGAGAAGGGTACTTATCTTTTCCTTCGTTACCATATTATGTCTGAGAGAAGACCAAAACCAGTTGAATTCCGTGCCTGACTAAATAACCACGCGCTGGAATGTGTTAAGAGAATGGCGGTGAAAAAACCCAAGTATTTCCAAGAATTTTTACAAAAGAAGATCATCAGCATCATTTTCTTTGCTTCAAGGTTTAGGCGATTCGCCTGTTCCGAATTCACATTTAGTCCTTCCATCTCTTCCTAGGTCTTCCTACACTCCATAATCCCTTGGTTTATAATGATATGCTATCTTGGGCAATTTTGTGTTTCCATTCTCTGAACATGCTCTTCCCAGCCGACGGGGTATTGTTGAATTCTATCATATATTGAATATATTTTTAATTCACTTCTTATTTCATTTGTTATGTGGTCTAATTTTATGCATCCTTTGGTACTTCGTATTCTACTGGAACTGCTCTTATTTGTTACCCAGGACTCACTACCGTATAAAAGTACCGATACCGCCATTGTTTTGTAGAACTTTTTTTTCTTTCTATCTTTGTCGTTTTCTTTCGTTTACACTGTTATTCCTTTTTTGTTTAACTTTGTTAACCTTTTTTTTATCTTACTCACACATACAAACACAAGACAGGACACACACCCAGACCCAAGGTGGAGATTTAAAAAACCCTACCCCGCCGGGAATCGAACCCGGGTCGCCGGAGTGGAAGGTAGGGACTCTACCGACTATACCACGGCGACGGACAGTTCAATCTTGTAGAACTCAAATTTGTATCCTTCCTTGTTTTATATACAAAAGAAGATCATTGACAATTAATATTGTTGTGAATATAGTTAGAAGGGATGGCACTCAATGTTACAAATGGATAGCTGAAATCAAGACAACTATATGCTCACAGCATGTAGTATATATAGAAAATTACCATGACTATTTAACTCATGCCCGAAATGGGAGTCAATGACCAATCAAGTTTCAATGATTTCTGTTTTACAACCAATCAGAGTCGTGTTTCACGAAATATTTATGTGTTATAATTACCATATTAAAGAAAGCTCCTCCTTTTTAATATTCTGAACAGGTCTTACCATTATTTTGCAGTGATTGAGCCTGTAAGAAATACGGCTACCAGATTGTATATATAGTGAATGAATGTCAACACATGCCGCATGCGGGAGTTAATATAAAAACATTTGTAGCAATTGATTATACCACCAAAAAAAGAAACCACTGTTTGCACTTTCTTAAATGTATTTTTTCCCAGGTAACAATCCAGAAAAATATAATTGTCATATTTACATCATACGACATCAGAAATGAATTAATACACAGCTTGATGTTTCATTTTTTCTCCACTAGGGAGCAATCCTACAATATTGCGTTCCTTTGGCAATAAATAGTATGATCTGATTGCAGTGATAAACAAAAGAAGCAGATGAAGCGTACCTATCGTTTCTCATTTGTCTTCAAACATCGCCGTTTACATAAAATATATAAATATTTTAAAATAACTATAGTTATATAATGATGTGTGAGTAAACAGCTTAATTTTATTCGTTAAATAGTCCTAACAAATGCCACTCTTGATTTCCAAATTTTCTAGATAAATTCACTCCTCACTTCGTGAGTCGTGAATTTATCGATAATTTGGAAATCACTCGTGGCATTACTTATGACAATAACGTAACACAATACTGTATAATTTGTTGTATTATATTATATTACTCGTACATTAGACTGTATTGCATTTTATTGTATTGTATTGTAGTAAATTATTGCGTCTAGTCCCGACGGTCGAGCATTCAAAACCGGACAGAGTCTACGCATTTTTAGCATGGAAGAATCCAAGGCACAAGACTTCCTAGAGGAATTTTAAGCTCTTGGTCCCGAGTCTCAAGATTTTCAAGCTCGTAAATGAACCATAAGTCTAAATTAAAAAAAAAAAGTTCAGCAAAATTTAACCGAACTTCATCCATCCGAATAATACCTTAGTTTTCTACTAGATATCTCCTTGAGGTGGTGTACTAACCACATGTCACTGTCCCTCGGTGACATGTGTAGGTAAATAAGCGTAACTAATTGATCTGATTAAGAAACTTCCCACTAGGTCACGGGTTCGATTCCCGGTCAAAGCATAGGAATTGTTCCTTAAAGGGAATCATTCCTGCAGTTGCCCATGGTCTGGATTTTAGGTTAAGTTTAGGTTAAGAACTCTCACTAATTGATCTGATTAAGAAACTTCCCACTAGGTCACGGGTTCGATTCCCGGTCAAAGCATAGGAATTGTTCCTTAAAGGGAATCATTCCTGCAGTTGCCCATGGTCTGGATTTTAGGTTAAGTTTAGGTTAAGAACTCTCCTGGCGATTCATTATCATTTATTACCCATGATATCATCGGGGTAACGTAACCCCGCCTCCTAGGCGCCCTAACTTCAGAAATGAGTTACAATTAAGTCAATGCCAGGAGAAAAACCAGAAATGTCGAAATGACAACCTGGTGCATTAAATAAAATAAGGGAAGTACCCATGTCCATTAATAATCATCTAGGAAGCTACTTACTTTTTTTATTTCATTTTAATTTTATTATATTCTATGTTTTTGTTAGTATTAGCTAGTATTAGATGACATCATCATTGTATTTTGTTTAGTCTGTATTTTAATAATATCTTAAAATTGTAATATGCATGCAATTTTTGTATAATTCTACTATTCGCTGGTTGAGTGGAAGAGAAGGCCTTATGGCCTTATCTCTGCCAGGTAAAATAAAGCATTATTATTAATATTAATATTAGTATTATTATTATTATTATTATTATTATTATTATTATTATGTTCAGAGACCGTTTGGCCTTAACTCTGCCAGTTAAAATAAAGCATTATTATTATTATTATTATTATTATTATTATTATTATTATTATTATTATTAAACAAGAAACAGAGATAAGAAACAGGATCAATATAGGAAAGTATGCTATATCTACCCTAAATGGAATAGTATGGGACAAACATATATTCAAAGAAACAAAAAAAAACTATTTTTAATACAATAATCAGAAGCATTATTACATATGGAGCTGATGTGTGGGCTTTAAATGCACAAATGAAAACAATTACTCGCCAATGAAATGGACTACTGGAGACGTGCTGCAAGAATATCCAGGAAGGATAAAATCAGAAATTCACATATAAAAGAAAAAATGCAGGTACAATATTCAATATTAGATTTTATAAAGAAGAAACAATTAAATTGATACGGACACATTAGAAGGATGGAAGAAGGAAGACTACCTAAGATAATCATGGATTGGGAACTACAGGGAAGGAAAAAGAAGGGTAGACCAAATATTACGTGGATTCAGGGAATCAATGAAACTAAGAGGGAATGGGAAATAGAAGAAGATATACGGATGAACAGACAAGAATGGAAAAATGTGTTGAAACAAATGTGTAGTTAACTGTGAACATGGGTACCGGAAAAATGTATATTCATTGTAAAAGCCGGAATAATAATAAAAAAAATATTATTATTATGTCACCGAGCGGGACACAAGTACCCATTTGGAGGGGCCAAGGATGAGGTGAGACATTAACATTAACCATGGTTTTATCGACGTGAATTATACTGGGATAATCTTGGACCCTAATTTGATATTTTTTTTAGTATATTGTTTATCTCCCCCTTTATAATCTCAAATCTGTCGGAAGACTTCTATTAGAAAGAAGCTGTTATATAGACACTTTGTTGGAAGGATGCGGCGCGTGAACATGGCCGGTGCTGGGGCAGAACATGATGAGGAGAAGCGTTGTATCCTTGCGATTGGGGATAACATCAGAATGGTTGTAAGGGTAATTGGGTGTGAAGATGCAATTTGGTTGGAATTAGTTCAAGACGTAGACAGATTGCAAGCTTTCCGTTACTCTCACTATGATACCATTATATTGTCTGCCTGCTGTTACTCAGGATTTCCTTCCTTAGTTTGTCAAGGTGTCTACCTCATGTCCCTTTCTCCAGTGAGACAGCAATTACACCACACATTGATACCGACCTATACAGGATGTAACAAAACTCTACCACAACATTTCAGGAATGAATTCCTCACATCAAGAGAAGAAAAAGTTTAGTACAATATAAAACCGGATATTTATCCCCATATAAAAATAATAAGGGTTTTTGTTTTGTTTATAATTATATTTATTTATATGAAGAATGGTCATAAGATTTATTTAAAGAATTCATATTTTTTTATAAGTATAAAAAAATTAACTAGTCAATATAAACTGTTAATACAGTTGGATGTTTTTATAACTGATGCAGTATGTAAAATACTTCAAATATTCAAATTGATAATTTTTATAAAGAAATAAATGGGATTGGTGGAATTGGATAGAAGTTAGCTTGAAAATACTCCTTCCTTTTCTGTTGGACCAATCAGAACCTAGAGGTTATTACATAATAAAAAAGATGGTTACAATACTTGAAGATGGTCGGTCATGTTCAGCGACTGCTCCTTAAAGAATAAGGAAATAATTGTTTATTTTATTGATGTTGGTTGAAAGAAAAAGAAATAGTGTTAAAAGTATGAAAGATCATATAGTGATATAATAGTCATCCATCTTGGTAAAAAACAGTTTCTAAGTGAAAATAATGGATAATAATGACTGGATTGACCGTTAGCATTCGTCATCCATTAAATACATAAAATGGTAATCTTCTAGAAGTGAAAAATATCAACCTAAGCCGGAATCTTTTGGAACTTTTAAATTACAAGATTCATCTTGACCAAAGTGAGAGTTTTAAATAAACTAACTTATCGTTCAACCGTTAATAAAGTGTTGTTATTTGTGTAAGAAACTTTTCCTCATTCCCCTGAAGAGAGTTATTAGTGCCGTGGCAGATTTAAAGTGGTTTAAATTATATCACAAATCTTCAACTTCGAATATCTCACCGAGAAACCCAACTTTAAATGTCTCCACAACGAGGGGTATAAAATAAAATACAGCTTCAAATGGCGCATCAACGAGGGCTCGAATGGGAATCGAACCAGGGACCTGTAAACCTGAATCGAACCAAGGACCACGAGAATGAGGAAAGTAATAAAAATCTTCAAAAGTGAGTACAGTTAAAATTTATATGTGAAAAGTGAATTAGTGATAATAACAATTAATGCTTTTAAGAAATAAGAAAATATTAAAATACCCAACAATGGCCAATAACGAAAATATAACTTGTAAAACTGTTAATATTGAAAACGAACAAATTAATGAAGGCCAAGAAAATTTAATTTTGTGTAACAATGAAAATAATCAAACTAATGATACACCTTCTTGGGTAGCATTATTAATAAATAACATTTCTGATATTAATAATAAACTGGAAAAGAATAGTGCAGAATTAAAAGAAATTAGGAATGACAATTCAATTCTCAGTAGTAAATTAGAAGCTAATGTAACTAATCTTAGCAATAAATTAGAAAAGAACAGTGTAGAGTTAAGAGAAATTAAAACTGACAATTTAAACCTAATTTCCAATCTCAGTAAAGATATAAAGAAAGAAATTAAAGAAAATAACTTGAAACTAGATGAAAATTAGAAAGCATTAGGTTAGAATGCAAACAAAACAATTCTAAACTGGAAAAGAGAATAGTAAATATAGCCAAAGATTGTAAAAATGAGATAGAAAAATGTAATGAAAAGATTGATGAAACTCATAATCAAATAGAAACATCTTTGATTGAGGTAAGGCAAAGTTGCCAAGATAAAATCGAAGAATTAGGAACTAAAGTCGAAGATAGACTAAAAATTTCCGAAGAAAGTGTTAATCTTAGGTAATGAAGAACTTCAATCAAAGATATCAAATGAAGTAATTATTATAAAAGAACAAGTTGAAGGATGGATAACTAAGATTGTTGAACTTGAAACAAATATGTGTCAAAAACTAGTGAAAGGAGATTGAGGTTATGTCAGGACATTCTAGTAATGTTAATAATGATCCTCCTTCTAGTAGTAGTAGTAAAAATGTATGTAAAATTCCTGCTAATCTTTTAGGGGAAATTAACTTACCTAATTTTGGTGATACTGTAGGCCAAAGCCCTACTGATTTCATTAGGGAAATTGAAGAATACTTCGAAATCAAAGGAATAGAAGACAGTTCAGAATGTTCTTCATAAGAAAAAGTTTAAAAGATAATGCAGAGTCTTGGTTTAAGATAGCTTGCCATGATCAATGACTTATCAAACATTTAAAAATGCTTTCTTAGGTTATTACTGGGGACCAGAAAGACAAAACAAACTAAGGTTAGACCTAACTAGTGGAAAATTCTCCAACAATGGTAAACAAGGTTATCTTAATTATTTCTTGGAGAAGGCAAAAATGGCATCATTGTTACAGCCTCCAATAGATGAGAGAACTTTAATTTCTATGTTATCGCATCACTTCCCAGATGAGATTAGATATCATTTGATAGTAGCCAGACCACAAAATGTTTCTGAAATGTTAGAGTTGTTAGCTCTACTAGAGAATAAAGAGAAGTAGATAAATGTAGTAAAAGAAATTTATTTGGGGAAGGGGCAGAGCCCTATAATAAGAAAGGTAATTTTGTAACTAAAAGAAATATGAATATCATAATGAGAATAGAGAAAGAAGTTTCAAACAGGGCAACAATAATAATAGGTTTGTTCAAAATAGAAACAGCCCAAATAAAAATAGGATGACTAATAATTATAGTAACAATAGCCAGAATGGATGGTTCAAACGTAATGAAAATAGGAATGACAGACAAATTAATTATATGGATGTTAACAGAGTAGGAGAAAATAGAAATAGGTATTGGACTTCTCCCTGTAGAGGTAAAAGAAGAAGGAATGCCTATGGTAATGAAAAAAAAGGGTATTTCCAACGACAACAAAATTGTCAAATTAATGAAACTAGTGATAGGACAGAGCAAAATAGAATAGACTCTGTAACTATTCACAACCAAAGTCAAGATATAACCTAGTAATGAAAATGACCACGAAGTAAATCACAGGATACCTCATGCTTTAAACGCATAGAAGGTACATTAAAGACTCCGCAATGTACCTCAATCGTTATGAACTTAGGGGTCCAAAATAGATGCTTTGATAGGTTTCAAAATTTAGAAATTATACCAGCAAATATGAGAGGAGATAGTAAGTTATGTACCTCAAGACAGCGAGATAGCATAATATTGAATAATCATTTGAATATTTATAAGAATCAGGATGCTATGCCTGTTACTAATAAAGAATTAAATGTCATAGGACGACCACCCAAAATTAAAATAAATATTTTTAACAATGATGTTACTTGCATAGCGGATAGTGGCTGCTCAAACACAACAATAGATCAGAAATTTTATAATTTCTTAGTCAACAAAGGGAATAAGATAATGACTGTAAGAATATGTGGAGTGTATTGTACTCTTGCGATAGGCAAGAAGAAACTGCCAATTAAGCTTCAGTGCCTTCTAGATTTACATATCGGAGGATATTACTTCAGTGCAATATGTTTAATTTCTCCATACTTGTCTTGTGATATGTTAATAGGCTGCGACCTGTTGGAGCAATATAATGCCATAATAAATTTTGAGTGTAAGAATATTTCCTTGTATAATGAAGATAATGTGAGAGTCGTTATCCCATTTGATAATGAATATGAGGAGAATAAGAATTTAAGTAAAACGGAGAGTGACATTGCTGAAGAACACATTTTTATAGAGAATATTGTTGTTCATGAGGAAAGTGAACTGGTAAATGGCCGTGGATGCCAAATGCAAGATAATATTGCAGTTAATTGTACTTCTCCGACAAAAATGTCGAGGGCGAAGAAAGCCTTAATAATGAAAATGGTTGTGCTGACGATAATGTCGCATGTAAATGTTGCGATTTAGAATGCGTCTCTTGCAATACTGAGTATGATGAAATCCCTCTATTATATTGTGTGAGTGACGAACTTGAAAAAGACATCTGTGAAATGATAAAGGAAAAAGTTAAAGACACTCATGGCATAAACAATGAACAAAAAGGCATGTTGTATGACATCTTAATGAAAAATAAAAGTTCATTTTCTTCGAAGCCAGGATTGTGCAACTGTTTTAAATATTCCTTTAAAGTGATGGAACATCCACCTATAAATATTAAGAGTAGACACATCCCTATTGCCATCAGAGAGCAGACAGATCAAATGATAGATGACATGTTAATGCAAGGAATAATACAGAAATCTGATTCTCCTTACGCCAACCATATTTGCTGGGTGTTAAAACCTAATGGCAAAATTCGCCTGTGTTTAGACAGTCGTAGGACTAATTCTTTTACTGTCCGGGATAATTATAGGCCCGAGACTATTGAAGCATCTATAGCAAATATGAAAACTGGTAGATTTATTAGTTCTATTGATTTAACTTCTTCATTTTGGCAGATAGAACTAGACCCCAAAGTTCAGCTCTATACAGCATTTTTACGTAATGGAAAAGTATATGAATTTATGTTTATAAAAACAAAGTTATTGTTCATAGTGACCACATCTCACTAAGTTATATAAGTAAATGTAGATTATCCAATAATAAACTGAGTAGGATGATCATGGAAATAATTTCCTATGATATTGAAATAAAACACATAGAAGGAGAACAGAATGTGTTTGCTGACCTTCTGTCTAGATTGAAAAGTGTTGGGAAAATACTAGAAACTGTACATACTCCTAAACACGAAGTAGTAATGTTTAATGTAAAACTGTATAGAGACAAAGAATTTTCATTGTTGATGAAAAACATTGTTGAGCATCAAAAATCTGATATAGAGTTACAACGATTGAAGTATAGTGCGAGAGATATAAATAATGATGACAAAAATGGAATTGATTGTAATAAGAAAATCGGTATAAAGGATGACATTCTTTACAAATTACATGGGAGAAATGTGAAAAAATGGAAAGTTATAATTCCTAATAATATGGAAGTTCCACTATTTAGAACTTTTCATGTCGGCTTAAATCATGCAGGTTGTGAAAAATTAGCTCTCAACATAAGTGAATTTTTTTATGTTAAACATTTAGATAAAAAGTTGAGAAAGTTTACTTCTTCATGCATAACTTGTCAAAAAGCCAAATGTATGAACGTAAAATATGATATAGTTCCACAAAACATATTAAGGAACAAAGTAAATAGCTTAGTAGTAATGGATACTCATGGAGAAATGCCTACTACACAATTTGGTTACAAGCATATTCTTGTATTATCTGATGTATTCTCCAAATTTGTAAAAATATATCCATTAAGAAGTGTAAATAGCAGAGCTTGCCTAGGTAAAATTGTGAGAGATTATTTACCTAATTATGGACCTATTGATGCACTACTTAGTGATAATGCTTCAGTGTTCTCAAGTCCTAAGTTTAAAGATAAACTTACTGCGATAGGAATTAAATTGTACCATTGTAGTAAATATCACCCAAAAAGTAATCCCTGTGAGAGAGTTAATAGGGAAATTACTACAAGTTTAAGAATTTTGACCCATCATAAACATTCTGACTGGTTTAAACATATCAGTGTTATAGAGAATGTTATGAATCATTCAATTAATGTCAATACTGGGGAAGCACCCATATTCCTAATGACAGGTAAACAACCTGACAGGTTAAATGCTAATTTACCATTACCTATCATTGATAAAAGTCAAATCCCGGAGACATCCGAGGAAATATGTAAAAGAGTTATTGAAAGGTTAGAATGTCGCGCAGAAAAGCGCAACAATAAGGTTAAAAGACATAAAAGGAAGTGGAATCCCAAAGTTGGAGACAAAGTTCTCATAAGGGATATTTCATTATCCAATGCTTTAAAGAAACAATATCATAGGATGAACCTATTGTATAAAGGTCCCTATGAAATATTTAAAAATTTTAATGATACTACATATGAGCTAAGAGAAATAGACACTAGAAAAGAAATTGGAAAATATTCCAAAGAACTGTTGAAACCATTTCAGACTCCTATTAATTAGTTGTAGCTGGTGACTTCAAATAGTTCAAAGTGTATTTAAAATATTGTATGTAAATTTTGTAAAATTAATACTTCTATTTCATTATGTAACATGTATTTATTATAATTGTGATGTATTACATTGTATTGATTCTAATACAGATGAATCTTGTATAGAAAGAAACTTGATATTTGGGGAAAGTGATTTATTTTAATTTAGCCTCACACTTAGTTGTAGCTAAGATTAAAATAAATCAGGGGCAATTTAAAACCGGATATTTATCCCCATATAAAAATAATAAGGGTTTTTGTTTTGTTTATAATTATATTTATTTATATGAAGAATGGTCATAAGATTTATTTAAAGAATTCATATTTTTTTATAAGTATAAAAAAATTAACTAGTCAATATAAACTGTTAATACAGTTGGATGTTTTTATAACTGATGCAGTATGTAAAATACTTCAAATATTCAAATTGATAATTTTTATAAAGAAATAAATGGGATTGGTGGAATTGGATAGAAGTTAGCTTGAAAATACTCCTTCCTTTTCTGTTGGACCAATCAGAACCTAGAGGTTATTACATAATAAAAAAGATGGCTACAATACTTGAAGATGGTCGGTCATGTTCAGCGACTGCTCCTTAAAGAATAAGGAAATAATTGTTTATTTTATTGATGTTGGTTGAAAGAAATAGTGTTAAAAGTATGAAAGATCATATAGTGATATAATAGTCATCCATCTTGGTAAAAAACAGTTTCTAAGTGAAAATAATGGATAATAATGACTGGATTGACCGTTAGCATTCGTCATCCATTAAATACATAAAATGGTAATCTTCTAGAAGTGAAAAATATCAACCTAAGCCGGAATCTTTTGGAACTTTTAAATTACAAGATTCATCTTGACCAAAGTGAGAGTTTTAAATAAACTAACTTATCGTTCAACCGTTAATAAAGTGTTGTTATTTGTGTAAGAAACTTTTCCTCATTCCCCTGAAGAGAGTTATTAGTGCCGTGGCAGATTTAAAGTGGTTTAAATTATATCACAAATCTTCAACTTCGAATATCTCACCGAGAAACCCAACTTTAAATGTCTCCACAACGAGGGGTATAAATAAAATACAGCTTCAAATAAGATTCCGGAAATTTATAATTACAGAGTTATTCGAATTTTTATGAATTCATTACATCTATAAGAAAACAAGTGTAACTAAATTAGTATGGTTCAAATTCTTCCCTGTAGGGGGAGAGCACCTAAATCTCTGTAAAGGGAAAACATGGGCTTACAATACAATACAAAATGAATGTTAATACACCACTGAAAATATATATAATACTCAGCACGCTGTAAACCACTGAAAACATACTTCTTACAGTTCAGTTCTTTAGCCACTTTTCAAGAGTCATTGGTGTCTGGTGCGGTAAGAGGGGAAGGCGAATTGCAGATATTGCCAGTAACTACCCTCCGTTTAGAAACCATAATATTTACTATACGTTGAGTTTTCTTATTTACTACTGACCTCCTCCGACCAGTTTAGCGCTGGGAGGTAGGGTATTTTTTTTTTTTTTTTTTTTGCCATTCGGTTTACTTCTCTTGCAGGTAGTTTGTTTTGTTCCAACAGACGAGTCGAAGGGAAGTATTATTCATTCACAAATATTCAGTTTTCAGTTTGCGGTTTCTAAAGCATACTGATTTCGTAAATAGGGCGAATGTTTTAAATATGATTGTATTTCCTTCCTGACTGGTGTTGTCATCCAGTATCCATCCCCACACCACATTCCTTTGAGCGCTAAACTCGTCAGAGGAGGATAATAGTTCTGTGTTAGTGAATATTTTTGTTGTCTAGTAAGACTAGAGTGTTCATTATAGGATAGAGACTGTGTTTTATAACAATAAATTGTATTATTATTATTGTTATTATTATTATTATTATTATTATTATTATTATTATTATTATTATTATTATTATTATTATTATTATTATTATTATTATTATTGTTCGCTAATTGGGATTTCCGGATCCTTGATCTGGTCAAAAACCCTGATGGAACTGATATTTAACATCTGGGGTGAATTTCGGTGAAGTCCTGAGATTCTAATTTAGCCAAATCCACTCTCCTCACCTCCAAGTTGGAACCCCTCGGGACCTTCTTAAGATCTTTTAAAATTTTAAAATGCAAAAGAGAGAGTGGGGTGTGGAATGAAACGGGAAGCTATCACACCTATATATCCCTAGTAAAGCTGCAATCAGATGATAGACACTATTAAAATAAATGGTTTGTATGCACGTACAAAAAGGAAAGCTGAGTAAAGGAAAAAGTGGAGAATGTTGAGTTTGCAGTGAAAGACCTGCTCTTGAGCAGAACACTATGAATGAAATTATTATTATTATTATTATTATTATTATTATTATTATTATTATTATTATTATTATTATTAAGAAACTGTTTTTTTGCTTGGCTACTAGTTCCCTCCAGGGGGCACGCCGTAGCGTAGTGGTTAAGGCACTGAGCTACAAGCCGGAGGGTCGAGGGTTCAAGTCCCGTTGGGGTCAGGATTTTTAAACTGACCCAAACCCTCTGGCGGCAATATGGCCCTGGGGTCGACTCAGCCTCTAACGGAAATGAGTACCAGACGCTTGTTCTGGGGTAAAGGCGGCCGTCACGCAGGGCTGACAACCCGGCTGACATCAAGTGCCGATTGTCTAGAAAAAGTGGGAGCCTTAACCTCCTACTACCCCAAGGGCCTCCTGAGGCCTGTTGTGGGATCACTTTACCTTTACTAGTTCCCTCCCCCATTCGGCAATGTTCCCTCCTGCCACGCACTAAGACGGCTACAGTTATAGAACTGGACTGCATCAACACAATGTAAACCTCTGAAAACATATTTCACAAGCTGCAGCGTTCTTTTAGTATTCTATTGGTGTTGACGACCAGTTAAGCGTCTTGACCTAAGTTGTACGTATTTTGTCTTACGTGGGAAGAAGTCTGGTTTTCACTAGGAGAGTGTCATTTCCTAGTGTATGCATTGGGTACTGAAGGAATGCGTGTTGGAGTCTTTTGTTTGTGTTTGTGTATTTTCCGGCCCTGGGTGCCTTTGAGGTGTTTATCTTTATAGTGTTTTGTGTAGTGGTGTTCTGTATTAGAGTGTAGAGTTGTGTTGTGTGTTGCCTATGGATCGGATTAATCTATTGTCATGTGCTGTGTAAGTTTCGATGGTTTTTCATGTTATTCTTCTGGGTGGGTTTGTAAAGAGATATATATCCATCTCGGGTGGCTTAGTAAAGACATATCTCCAAAATTGTGAAATACGTTATTTAGCTATAAATTGTGGTAATTTAAAAATAATCTGTCATAAAAAGAAAAGATTATATAATGACGAAGGTGATTAGTATGGAATTCAGTTTATTGCCTTTTTTCTAAAGAAAGGAAATACATTTGCATTAACATTGCGCACCCGACCTGCTTGGCCGTACGTGCATTATTTTTCCATGAATAAAAAGTAAAAATAAACATAATACAAACAAATACCTACATGGCTACACACCTACATAAAAATATATAAAAACATTGAATATATATATATATATATATATATATATATATATATATATATATATATAATGTATGACTACACTACCTACACAATAATACATGTCCTATACTCATCCATGAAAAGACCATTTGTAAAGATATAAAAATGTCCCATGTGATTAGTATATTTCATAGTGTATTTCATGGTAACTCATAATTTTGGATTCTTGGTGTGTAAAAATATAAAATTAGAATGGAGGTATATCTCTTTACGCACACCCCCCGAGAATTCTCTCAAAAACATTAAACTAAAAATCTATATAACTGTGATGCCTCTAGTTATATGAATTCCAAAAATGTTTTCTTACTTAAAAATAATGAATTAATTTAATGAATCCTACAGACGAGATTGTAATAAAACTAATAACATTGAGTGCATCGCTTGAACAAAAATATGGAACATGTAGAAATAGAACATACTTACATTATATTGTAATTCCAACACGTAGGCAGCTCTGTTACGTAAATAAAAAAAAATGCAATAGATATATAACTTTTTTACAGAATGTAACAAAATTTACCTTTATATATAGAAATGCATGATATTATGCATTACAGGATTCTTTCCCTCCCAACTTGTCTCAAAAAACATTAAACTGAAAATATATGAACCTATATATATATATATATATATTTATTTATTTATTTATTTATTTATTTATATATAGGATGATGAAACTCAGTTTGCCTCTATGGTCTAGTGGTTGTGTTTCTTGGCTCTAATCTCGAGGGTCGCGGATTCAAATCCGGCCGGAGTCTATGTATTTTTTAGAAAGGAAAAATCCAAGAGTCAAGAGCTCCGGGAGGGATTTTAAGCCGTGGGTCCGAATCAAGAGATTTTTGGGCTCATAAAAGAACCTCAAGCCAAATTTAGTACCTCTGAGAAAAATGTAAATTATTTTCCCCATTCAAGTAATACCTCGATTGCCTACTAGATGCCTCATTGGTGCGAAGTGCTGACCATATGTCACTTACTGACCTCTATAGAGAAATAATATTAATGAAATTAGCTTGGTCATGAAATTCCCGCCAGGGATCATCCATGTCCCCATGAGAGATATACGGGGGCATACAAATACAAAATGAGGAAACTCATAAGTAATTCAACACCTAACTAAATCTCTGGCATTTTCGAACCTGGAGGATCATGGCGGTGCGATAAGTTTTCAAAACGTTCCTATCTGGTTCTAATATTTTGCAGTCATTCCCTGAATAATTTACCTCTCTCAAATCATGGTTAATGTTTTCTCCCACCTTATCCTTTGCTTACCTACTAGGTGCCTTCCCTTTGGGTTTCCTGCAGAATTTCCATGCATTTCTTTCATTTCCCATTCGTGCCTCGTGTCCTTCTCATTGCAGTCTACGAGACTTTACTGTTCTTATTATAGGCCTATGTGATTTCCCATTAAGAGCATATAGCTCACTATTAGGTGGTCTTTTCCATTTACCTGTCTTTTCTTCTCTCTTTGGTCAAAAATAGTCTTAAGCATTTCATTCTCAAATACTCTTAATTTGTTCTTTCCGTTGAAGTAAGAGATCAAAGCTTCGAGCTGCGCGTCCATAGAGTAAAGCTGGAAGAATTCGGGTTTCACATATTTTTGGTTTTAGCGTTCTTTTTATACAGTAGGCCTATTTTATTTGGTAAAAGTCTCTGTAATGCATAATGGCAAGAGTTTCCAGAATTAAGCGTATTTCTTTCAGCAATAATTCTTATTTGTATTTAGGCCCTACTTGAAAAAAATCCTCAAAATTTCCTCATTTGTTTAAAGTATATTAATTGTGTAGGCCTAATACATTGTATTTCAATAGTTTCTAGCAATAAATGATTTTAGATTGATTTTAATTTAATGAATAATTGAATTTATTTACATTTCTAAAGAAAAGAAATGCACTTTCGCTTACATTACGCACGGCATATTGGACCGTACATGCATTTTTTTCCATGAATATGAAACATAGGAATGTATAAACAAATACATAGACCTACATGGCTACACACCTATGCTCATACATAAAAAAGGCATAAATATGACTAAGTCAACAGCACATACACATTAATTCACATCTACACTCATACATAAAAGTACCATATGAATAGATATAGAAAATCTCTCATTTTATACAATTTTATATATATATATATATATCTTGACATTTAGGAACAGATGCCAAATAGGACATGAAAAGAAAAAAAAAATCCTGAAACAGGATTATATATATATATATATATATATATATTATATTTAGGAACAGATGCCAAATAAGATATGAAAAGAAAAAAAAATGCCTGAAACAGGATTATATATATATAATATTTAGGAACAGATGCCAAATAGGACATGAAAAGAAAAAAATGCCTGAAACAGGATTATATATATATATATATATATATATATATATATATATATTATATTTAGGAACAGATGCCAAATAGGACATGAAAAAAAAGAATGCCTGAAACAGGATTTTATATATATATATATATATTATATTTAGGAACAGATGCCAAATAGGACATGAAAAGAAAAAAATGCCTGAAACAGGATTATATTTAGGAACAGATGCCAAATAGAACATGAAAGAAAAAAATGCCTGAAACAGGATTATATATATATATATATATATATATATATATATATATATATAATATTTAGGAACAGATGCCAAATAGGACATGAAAAGAAAAAAATGCCTGAAACAGGATTATATATATATATATATATATATTATATTTAGGAACAGATGCCAAATAGGACATGAAAAGAAAAAAATGCCTGAAACAGGATTATTATATATATATATATATATATATATATATATATGTCAAAATTTAATTATAACATGGAAATATAGAAGCGTCACTGCTATAAAGTAAAAATTCTCTTTAATTTTCTTACTTGTTGTAGGAAAGCCAGAGGGAAAACGCCCAGTTGGTAGACCAAGAATGAGGTGGGAGAATAACATTAACTATGATTTGAGGGAAGTAGATTATACAGGGAATGATTGGAAGGTATTAGCTCAGGATAGGGATGTATGGAGAGCGTATGTCCGCGCGGCCATGAACCTACGGGTTCGATAGTGCCAGTGAGTAAGAGTAAGTAAGTAAGTAAGTTATAGAAGCCACGAGAGGTTAGTGAGACCGTGTTCTCGCTACCTCTCATGATAGATAATTATATATAAAGGCTTATATATCGATGGTCCAGAACCCTACTGTTCTAAGTCCATTTTGTAGAATTCGTGTTATGTTTCCTGCGTTTCATGTCCCGTGTCCACGTGAAAATGAACAGGAATTCGATATTACGGTTAAAAATGCTATACAAAATATCGTATTCCTGTTTTATTCTCACAATGCACATGGACATGGGACATAAAACATTAATTTCATAACAAGAATAATTATTCCACGAGATGGACTTAGAACAATAGGGTTCTAGGCCACGAGATGGACTTAGAACAATAGGGTTCTGGGCCACGAGATGGACTTAGAACAATAGGGTTCTGGGCCACGAGATGGACTTAGAACAATAGGGTTCTAGGCCACGAGATGGACTTAGAACAATAGGGTTCTAGGCCACGAGATGGACTTAGAACAATAGGGTTCTAGGCCACGAGATGGACTTAGAACAATAGGGTTCTAGGCCACGAGATGGACTTAGAACAATAGGGTTCTAGGCCACGAGATGGACTTAGAACAATAGGGTTCTAGGCCACGAGATGGACTTAGAACAATAGAGTTCTAGGCCACGAGATGGACTTAGAACAATAGGGTTCTAGGCCACGAGATGGACTTAGAACTATAGGGTTCTAGGCCATCGATATATATATATATATATATATATATATATATATATACACACAGAAGAAAATTTGAGTGCTAGGATGCCTGGATATCGTAGATGGTAGCGCACTAACTTTTCAAATTAAAGGTCCTGGGTTCAAATCCCGGTTCAGGCATTTATTTTTCTTTTCATGTCATATATATAGCTGGAAAAACTATAATGGACAGAATGTGAAATAAAGAAATAGAGGAAATTATGGGTGTACAAGAGGAGCCGGACATCGTAGACATTATGTAACAGAAAAGATTACAGTGGTATGGCCATGTCAAAAGAATGCCAGAGCAAAGATTGCCTAAATTGTTGTTATGGAATGGATCCCAATGGAAAGGAGGAAGAGAGGAAGACCGAAGAGAACTTGGATAGAAGGGGCACAAGCAGCTATGAATATTAGAGAATTGGAGGAAGATCAATGAATGGACAGAGGGGAATGGCGTTTGGTTTCCGGAAGCGGCGGCAGCTGCCATGATACCGGATGATGATATATATATATATAGGGGTATAGGTTTAAATACACAATTAAATGACAATGCCATTAAATGGACGAGAATACCCTTAGCCTACCAGTGGACTTCTGGTCTCACATCCATATGTGTCAAATACTGAGGTATACGTTCATCTAGCCAGTGAAACGGTGACGTGTGATCATCCTACAGTGTCTCCAGCGTTATGATCTATACAGGCTATTTACTTATATTAGTTGAATAGGTCTCATTTGTATTTGAACAATGGATTGATAGGATGTGTGACCACTGTTTGAAAACTTTTGACTTGTGAGAGAAGTCTGACAGGATGTTTCCGCTCTGAACTTTTTTTTTTTCTCAGCTTCTCCATTTGCAGTGAATGGCAGTAGGGGGGCCTTGATTGGCGTACAAGGTCTATCTCTCTCAGGACGAGATGAACCTCTTCCCAAGATAACCCAACCCCAAACCTGCAGCGAATAAATAGTGCCAGCTTCGTGATTGTGCTTGTGCTCTGGAACAAGATAAAGACGAGGTGGGGATGAAAACCAACACTCTCCCTTCTTTCTTCCTGAAGAAATGCTTGTTTGATGGCAGCGATGCTTTTTTTTTCTCTGCAACGTATCGAGTTACTTGCTTGCGGCCACGCTTCCAGTTATCACGATTATAAAATCTGGTAAACCTATTTTTCTTACATGTTACAAGATAGACTAATAAAATACTTTATTGGGTTTCATTGTAGGACTCTTTATCTCCCTTAATGATAGACGATATGGATATCTTTAACTGTTGAAATAATGATAATAATAGTAATAATAATAATAATAATAATAATAATAATAATAATATCATCACCATCCGGTATCATGACAGCTGCCGCCGTCTTCAGGAAACCAAATGCCATTCATCTCTGTACATTCATTGATCTTTCTCCGATCCTCTGATAATCATAGCCGCTTGCACACCTCTATCCAGGTTGTCTTTGGTCTTCTTTCTTCCTCCTTTCCATTGGGATCTATTCCATAATAAGTTTAGGCAGTCTTTGCTCTGGCATTCTTTTGACATGGGCAATACCACTGTAATCGTTTCTTTTCTATAATATCTATGATGTCCGGTTCCTCTTGTACACCCATAATTTCCCTTATTTATTTATTTTGTATTCTGTCCATTCTAGATTTTCCAGCTGATCTTCTAAAACATCCATTTCTGTACTTAAAATTCTTTTCGTTTCTATGGTAGGAATTTTCCAATCTTCAGCACCATATGTTAAAACGCTTTGAACTATGGTTTGATACATTTTTAATTTTCTATTTTTTTTGTAATATTTCTGCTCCACCAAACATTGCTCGTTTTGTTTGCGCGATTCTGAAATGTTAGTTCAAACGGATTTAAGATAGACTAGGCCTATATATATTAGGGGACACGGCAGACATTGTCCTGCCCGAACGTTAAATTCTCGTGTCATGGCCGGACGATAAAAATATGTTACTTTTTACAATAAAATTCTCTAATTAATAAGTTCATTGTCATATGTTGTGACTCAAGAAGTGTGCATGATGACGTCACATTTTTGTCGTACGAACACGTCGGTAATGCAGTTGACTACACATCTGAAAAAAAAAATCCAGTAATCCGATCGCAGCGCCACCTACCGAGTTCAATTGTGAATCTAAACCATCCATGGACACACTCAAACACACACACAAAAATTTATGAAAATCGGTCCAGTCATTTAGGCAGTTTTTAATTTCGGGTTTCAAGTAAACCTGCACTTCTAATTGTTGGATTTCGCTAATTTTTTGATAATACCTACTTCGGTTTATTTTAATAGCATATAATGAGTTTTGTCGTGAGACATCGAAAAATGTTACCGCTAGAGCGATTTTTAAAATTTCACTTTAGGTGAACTCCTACACCTAATGGTTTTAGAGGTTCCGATTGTGAATCTAAACCATCGAGGACCCAATAAGATGCACAAAAGAAATTTCATAAAAATCGATCCAGTCGTTTAGGAGGATTACAGAGAAAAACACACGTACAGAAGTATTTCATATATATATATATATATACACTTGTGTCCAAAAGTTAAGGATAATTAGTTCATTTGCCGACTTATTATAAAACATTTGTCAGAATAATACAAAATTTGGTAAGGGTATGTCACAGATAATTAGAAACATGGCACGAAAGAAACAATGGCATGAATACGTCATTCACTTGTCATTTTCACAACAAACGAAAACTGCATTTCAGAATTCGAACATAAAAGTTGAACAACAATGGTTCAAATGATTAGTATGGGGTGTGATTACCCCTGACAGCTACACAAGACTCACATCGACGTGGCATGCTAGTGATGAGGTTGTTCAGGAGTTCGATGCTCAGCAAATTCCACTCCTCATGAAGAGCAATGTGAAGGTCTTGAAGTGTCCTCGGAGGAGGCTGACGAGATGCAATTTGTCTCCCTAAGGCATCCCATGCATGCTCTATAGGATTCATATCCGGAGACCTCGCTGGCCACTCCATACGCTGGATATCTTCCTCCTGAAGAAACTCATCCACCAGTTGTGATCTGTGAGGTCGGGCATTGTCATCCATGAATATGAATTCTGGACCCACAGCTCCCCTGAAAAGTCTTACATGAGGTTCCAGGATCTCTTCTCTATACCGCTGAGCATTAACAGTGCCACCTGCGAAGATGTGAAGCTCTGTGCGTGCATTCATCATTATACCTCCCCATACCAGGAGACCACCGCCACCAAATGGATGTCTTTCCATGATGTTCATGGGGTTGTAACGAGTTCCTTGCTCCCTCCAGATAGTCACGCGATGCGAATCACAGTTCAAGCTGAATCTGGACTCGTCTGTAAATAGCACGCTGCTCCACTGATTTAGAGTCCAGTCGCGATGTTCCTGACTCCACCGTAAACGTGCTCTCTTGTTATCAAGGGTGAGTGGGACGCACACTACAGGCCGTCTAGCATACAGACCAGCAGCTCTGAGTCTTCTATAGACAGTTTGTCTGGATACTCTGATACCTGAGGCGGCCGCAAGTTCTGAACTCAGTTGTCTGGCAGACATTGTTCGGTTTCTTCTTGCAGTTAACGCAAGATATCGATCCTGCTGAGGATTTGTAACTCTTGGACGACCTCCCACTGGTCTTCGCCTAACGTCTCCGGTCTCTTGGAACCGTCGCCATAACCTAGATATAACATTTTGTGGCACATTAAGTGCTATGGAGACCTCAGTTTGTGTCTGTCCTGTTTCTAGCCGCCCAATAATTCTACCCCGAAGCAGAGGGTCCAGATGTTGTCTTTGTGCCATTTTACTGCAATCTGTTCTTACACTACATCTGATTATATCATAACTCTCTTTAAAAATGAAGATTTATGGAACAGGGCTTAACTGCAACAATGCAATTTTCATTTATAATTGCTATTAATTTTTTCATTGTTGAAGAGAGATTATAATTTAGTATGTAAACTAAACTAAATGTACTGAGAAACGTTTTGATAAATAATTTTTACTCCTTGCTCCTCTTTAAGCATTTTGATTTTCCGTTTTACAAATTATCCTAAACTTTTGGACACCAGTGTATATATATATATATATATATATATATGACATAAGAAAAAATAAATAAATGCTTGGGCGGGGATTTGAACCTGGACCTCTGGATTGATACTTCAGAGCGTTACCGATTACGCTACCCAAGCACACTGGTTATCAATCCAGAGGTCCGGGTTCAAATCCCCTTCCAAGCATTTATTTTTCTTATCATGTCATATTAAGCTTGCATTGCTCAATGTCAAAAATGTAATTAAACATCGATTTATATATATATATATATATATATATATATATATATATATATAAACATGTATATTTTAAAGCCCACAGTAACATAAAAGTTAAATAATTAAATTCATAGATTTTGATTATATATTATTTTATTTCATTTTATTTTATATTATTTTGATTACGTGCTGTACAACAGATTCCCCCAAACTATCAGATACTTAATGAAGGATTTAATTCTGATGCTTAAAGGAAAAGTAATTTGTTATCTGAAAGAATATTTGCAAATACATTGTGATGAGTCGTAGAAAAAAGCAAATCTTTGCGAGATTTGGCTGGATTCTCGCATTTACATCTGTTTTTCTATCGCCTTTAATGGAGTAAGAAAGAAACAGAGGGAGAACCAATACAAATCCCAGTGCCTTTGTTATCTGTTATAGTTTGTTGCACACATACACACTGCTTTGTAACGTGTTTCCTCGATCTGTCTTATGTACATACAACCTTCCTCTCATACATAAGGACGTCATACACTGTGTTGTGTATCTTAAATAAAATACTATGCGAATATGACATACAAAGAGGAAATTCACAATTAAATAATACAGCCAAATTAAAACATGAAAATCCTTTTTTTGCAAAGCAAAAGCTATGGCAACGTGTTAAAAAAAATGATGAAGGTTAAAATAGAGTGGGATGGAATTATTTTTTAACAAATTAACAAATTTAATTATCTCGGTCACTTAATTTCTGAAACAAAAAATGTTTAGAGTTTAAATTACATATATATACTAGGGCATTCGAAAATTAATGGCAACACTACTGTAACATTTCACAAAATATTATTTAGGTTACTTTTGGCATTACGAACTTCATATGTACTATCCTACCAAGTCAACTATGGCTCGAATCTATGAACGCATTAGACCGTAAAAGTCGTTCTCTGCCTGTACTCTGCTGAGAACCTTGCATCCAAATACGTTTTTGCGTACTCAAAAATCTGCTCATGCGATAATAATTGTTGAAGTTCCTAAGCTACCTGGCGAGGTGACTTAGCAGAGAAACGAATCATGAGCAACCCGATGAGATCCGATGGGAACCGATGGTAACCGATGTAGTTTGAAACCTTGCCGCGTACCTTGCTGCTTTATCCAAGATGTCGGACCTTGAAGACTTCGATCATGTTTCCGGTATACGCGGAGAAGCGGAATTTGATAGAGTCTACCAAAGAATTCAACTGAAAAACTGGAGAATCGGCGTAATATTGCGTGAGGCAGACGTCTTCGTATACGGTATTATTTGCGGGACGCAAGCGTAAATGCGTTCCCCTATCATACAACAATAACGTAAAGTTGTTTTCAAAAAATCGCTGAGAATTCTGGGTAATTTCTTCCTGATCAATTATACGAAAACGACGACCTTTCAATGCATTGCCAGTTAGTGGGTAGCTAATTCGATCTTTGCACTTGCTCAAGGAATGTCAGCTCGCCAATGATTGGAAGTAATTTGAGTAGAGACTAATGTATTTGCATGCGGCCCTATGTGTTGTTAAATCCTTGGAAGACGGCGTATTCCATTTGCAGCATCGTTTCTGGATATCTCTCTCATCTGATCGATAAACAACTTTCTGGAAGTCAACTCCTGATTGAAATCGTAGAAGTTATTTGATCCTTGAGAATAAGTTTTAGTCACAAGAGGCTCATGTCTGATTAATTTGGTGGATGTTCGAGTACATCCCAATTCCACCTTCTAAACATCTACTGAACATCTTTTTAGGACAGTATTACTTACAACAATGTGAGAAACAGTGAATGTATTCACAAAATATTGCTATTTCGAGACTTTCAATGTTACAGAATTATACAACAAAGACTGCTCAATCATATACTGCAAGATTACAATGGTCACTTCTAGGATCTCTTATTTGCAACAGTGTTTCCATTACTTATCGAATGCCATAGTAAAACGGGTCATAAACAATTTTCGGTACTTGCAAATTATAATGCATTGTTAGGATCCATATTAAACTATAGTGTTGAGATCTAAGTATGAGATTGACAGTTTATTCATATTTTGCTGCTGAACAATAAAGTTTTTATTTGATTTAATGGACGACTGAATGTTGACATTATCCCTGTATCATATCTTGTACTGAGACATACTTTTGGATATTGTAAGCAAGAAACAGCCAGTGAGATTTATTAATATTCCATCCATAGTAATTCTGCCCGAAGGCAGGTCCTTCACTGCAATCATAGCATTTTCATGCTATGCTTGCAGCTTTACTAGGGAATCGTGTAGGTGTGGTAGCTTCCCGTTGCTTTCCACACCGGTGAAGGATGATGATGATAATGATAATGGTAAGGATGATAATGATAAGGATGATAATGATAAGGATGATGGCCATATGATTTCGGGGACCGTTTGGGCCTTAAAGTTTTCCTGACATTTGTCTTACAGGTGAGGAAAAACCCCGATAAAAACCTCACCCAGAAAAACTGCCCCGTCCGGGGATCGAACCCGGGCCCGCTGCGTGACAAGGCAGCACGCTACCTTGAGACCACAGCGGTGGACTTATTAATATTAATAAATGAAAAAGCGCACAAGTTGTGCAAGGAACTAACTAAGGTTAGAGTTTTTCTACACTTCGTTTTCACAGTGTTATTAACTGCATGTCTCAATTATTGACTTGGGTAGTTTTTTACATGCTGTAATGTGGTAACGATAGTTCAAAAAGTTCACATACACATGTTGAGTTAGGATCGTGGTAGGTCTTCACATTACATACTTTGTGGTGGTATCCATGCGTTGCTAGGGAATTTACAAAGTGGCGTAGGTCTTGGTTGGTTTCCATCCATGATCTATTTACCATTGCTTCTGTAGAATAAAATTCGGGCCAGATCTCTGTTGTTTTCTGTCTTCTCATAACCATTAGTTTTCCCCAGTTCTCCGTAAATGGTAGGTTAAATTTGATCCTGAGATCTTCTATTAGGAAAGTCTCTCTGGCAAGTTCGTAGACGAGTTGTGATCGGGTGTGTTTGGATAATCCTAGTGCTGGCTTCAGGAACCGGGCTTTCACGGCCTCTATCGTTGACAGGTCTTTTATTTCTAGTTTACAAATGTCTATCACAGACTTAAATCTCATGCACTACGCTACTTTACTTAGGGGATTCTAATTGCTTGTTAAGTATGCTATTTTTCTTACGGGTACTACTTTACTTAATGTTACCATGATAACAACTAGCCTATGCAGGATTCAACTTCCAAACTCTAACGCTAGCTTGTTAATAAGTGCTCACTGGCAGTGAAAAGCCTTCCTTATTCAACCCCGCCCCTTATTTAACCCTACGTCGGATAGGCAGCTTACTTATCAGTTATGTTGTTTCATTGTGAGTGCATCTGTTCGCGGGTAGGAGGGGGCACCGCATTTGTACACTTAGTGAGCATTTATTAACAGCCCTGTTGTATCATTAATATGAATTTTATCAGTGTTATTACCTCAACTCTGTTAGTTTAAATTAACCATTATTATTATTCATAATCATCAACATCCGGTATCATGACAGCTGCCGCCGTCTTCCGGAAACCAAATGCCATTTCTCTCTGTCCATCCATTGATCTTCCTCCAATCCTCTGATATTCTTAGCCTATTGCACACATTCTATCCAAGTTTTCTTCGGTCTTCCTCTCTTCCTCCCTTACATTGGGATCCATTCCATAACAACAATTTAGGCAATCTTTGCTCTGGCATTCTTTAGTCGTCCTAGGGTGTATTTCCGAGGCATGATCTTTCGTTTTTTGGCACGTTTTCTTTTTATGATGAACCAGGAGCTGGCCCGATGCATCAACCCCCCAACCTGGGGGACGGTAATTTTTGTTCAAGGTTTTCTTCCTCTAGCCTTTGATAATACTGTAAGGCAGGAGCGCTAGTTTTGGTCCGCCCAGTACCCGCCGTGTCTCGTAAGCATTCCCCTATCCGCCAACTGGGGAGGCGCCCGATGGGAGACTGGCAATCTACACGGGCCATTATTATTATTATCATTATCATTATTATTATTATTATGTTATTTAAAGACGTGAAATAAAAATCTCGTGTTTTCAAAGTATGTGTGGAATAATCCGAAGAGCATTAAGAAACGAAATCCTATTAAAATTTTATAAAACAATAGCTGTCCATCATTTTTATATGGCAGTGAATGTCGGGTGTTGAATAAAAGGGATGAAAGCAGATTAATTTTCCTCGGAAATGAAATTTTTAAGCATTAAAGCGCTACTCATTAAAATATCACATTAGAAGTGAAGATATGTGTAAAGAATTGCAAATTATGTCCATCCCAGATAAAGTTAAAACTTACAGAACAAAGTGGACTCAACATCTTGATAGAATGGAAGAGACCCAATACCCAAAAGAGCCTGAAAATATGCACCATTAGGCAAAAGAACCCAAGAAAGACAAGAAGGCGGTGGAATGAGTGCCAGAAGGCGTAATCCGCGAAGTTGATGGTATTATTTGCACAATTTTATTTCTAATCCCTTGTACATTCATGTTTCTAGAAGAATAGTCCTTTTTCTTTGCTTATTTCGTTATTTGCATTCTTGGGTTTTAATGGTCCCGCGCCGTAGCCGAGCGGTTAAGGTAGGAAGCCTTGGCGCAGAGCTACGGGACTTGCGCTGGTTCGAGTCTCCATGGGGGAAGAAATTTTCTCATGGTATTTCGGCCAGTATGGGACCGGTGCCCACCCAACATCGTGAGGCAATTGGGTAGCTACAATAAGTAGCGGCTCCAGGTTGAGGAACCAGCTATAACGGCTGGGGGACTCGACATGCTAACCACATGTCACCCCTACACTGGCCGTTGATCATCTACCTCTGTGATTGACACATGTGGATGTGAAGGGCCAGCAGCCGGCTGGTAAAAGGGCAACCGCTGAAAAAGTGGAAAGACCCTCAATCGGAATCGGGTTTTAATGAAGAAGGTGCTAGCCTGATGCGTCACCTCCAACCTGCAGGACCAGGAGATTTTCAATTAATGTTCTCTTACTTTAGCCCTTGGCGAACCAAAGCTTAACAGCAAAGCAGCAGTACCTGTAACAGTAGGCTGCGCACTCACAGCGTACTAGCAGTGAACCTGTTTTTTTAACGAGGTTGTTACTCCTCCCCAACACACTTTTCCAATCTGTCTTGGGACAGGCTTTGCCACTTGGTAGAAGAAGAATACGGCAAAAAATTACGTGGATTGAAGGTGTTTCGAACAGCAGGAGTGAAAAAAGGATTGGACGATGCATATTGGAATGACAGACATATGGAACAGGATGACAGTATATTAACTGGGAGTAGGAAGCTGCTGTGAATTATAGTGAAATGTGCTAAATAAAAATAAATTATTATTTTGTTTTTGCAAGTATATTTTTTTTATTATTGAAAGGATCATCTCATGAGATAGGGTCTCGTTCAGTTCAAATAGAATAGACAAATAGCTCTAGAAATGGGTGTGCCAGAAAGTCAAAATTAGCCAACATGTCACAAATAAGGAAATTAGAAACACAATGGAATCAGAACAAAGCATAATTGAAAGAATTGAGAAGAAGGAATTTAAATGGTTTGGACATTTTTAAGTAGATGGAAGATGAGTGATGACCGAAACAACTATATCAATGGGAACCGACTAGAATGAAGAGAAAAGGGAGACCAAAGTTAACATGGAAAGAAAGCATGAGGATAGCAATGCAAGCAAGAGAGTTAAGCATTGAAGATGCCCAAGATCATAGGCTTTGGAAGTTTGGCATGGGAAGATCACATCAGCTGTAAAAAAAACCGAATATATATATATATATATATATATATATATGGACTAGTGGTTATGCCCCTTGCTTCTGGTCCCGGGTTCAAACCCGGCCGGGGTCGATGGATTTTTTTAGGATGGAAAAATCCAAGGAGCAAGTCCTCCGAGAGGGACTTTAATCCGTGGGTCCCGAGTATGAAGATTTTAAGGCTCATAAAAAATCCTTAAGCCTGAATGAAAAGGCCCCTAAGCAAAATTTACCGAATTTTCCCGTCCTAGTACTACCTTAGTTTCCTAGACGTCAGTATGAGGCGGAACGCTGACCAAGCACCACTCAAAATGACATCTATACGAAAACAAGTGTAACTAAATTAGTATGGTTCAAATTCTTCCCTGTAGGGGGAGGGCGCCTAAATATCTGTAAAGGGAAAACATAGGCTTACAATACAATACAATACAATATAAAGATACCTGACGGAATGAAGAAAATAATTATGGGGACATAGAATGCCAGAGCATTTTCTAAACACTTGTTTTTAGGAGAGAAGTATAGATTGGTGGATATTTTTTTTTAGAGGAGTAGTATTTTTTGTGTGTCTGTGTAAAATTGCATTCTAAACAGAGTATACCGAACAGAGGTTAGATGACAGAGAGTTTTCAAATCTTTTGAAATGCACAAGTAAAAGGTATTTTCTGCTGGATGTACATTTAGTTTCCTGGCAACCCATTCGCATAATGAACAATTCAGCCACTGCCAACCTGACATTTCCATATTTGGATTTGTATTGAGATTTTCTTTTTTCGCTTGAGCGGATTGTATATGGAAATGTCCCTTGATGCCACCTCTTTTTTTGGGAGAAGTGATTACAAGTAACTGCTTTTAACTTTCTCTCTTCTTTCCTCCTCCCAATGTCCTCTTCTAACACGACCAAAACCTTTTCATACTCTTTCTCTTCTTCATATTCTTACCCTGGAACATTTCTTGATTCTAAATCAGCTTTCTTTCTTATTTTTCCCTCTACTGTCGTTAAAAGTTTTCTTCTTAGCATAACTCTTTTGTCTTTATTTCAAAGTTAAGTTTAGTTTAATACCGAATCCGTTCTTTTGTTCTCTAACAATTGAACTAGTTCACTTCAAGTAAACATTCCAATAAACTCGAAAACGAAAATGTAATGAATAGAACTTTGTTTGTTTTTGTAGTAAAATGTAAAAAAAAAAAATAATACTGTCATCAAAAAACTGAATAGCAAAACTAAAAAAAAAAATACACACAAATTGTCGTTATAGAATTTAGTTGCCAACAAAATATATTGTATAATGCATTACAAGGACTCTTGTGTTCCCAACTTCTAAAAAAAACACGTTAAAATGAAAATATATAAAACTCTTATCCTAATTATAGTGTATGGATCCGAAACATGGTACCTTACTTTAAGGGAGGAGAAAGATCACGAGTATTTGAGAATAAAATCCTTAGAAAAATGTTTGGACCAAAGGAAGATGAACAGACAGGCGAATGGAGAAAACTACAAAACAGAGCTACACGATATTTATAGAAAACCAGATATAAGAACAATTAAGTCATGTGGCGCGAATGGGGTTTAAAAGAGGGACCTGAAATCTTATTTTAGGAAAACAGAAGGAAAAAAGCCCAGATAGTAGACCAAGAATGAGGTGGGAGAATAATATTAACCATGATTTGAGTGAAGTATATTATACGGGGGTTGATTACTTACTTACTCACTGGCACTATCGAACCCGTAGGTTCATGGCCGCGCGGGCATAAGCTCTCCATACATCCCTATCCTGAGCTAATGCCCTCCAATCATTCCCTGTATCATAGTTCCCTCAAATCATAGTTAATGTTATTCTCCCACCTCATTCTTGGTCTACCAACTGGGCGTTTTCCCTCTGGCTTTCCTACAAGAAGCTTCCATGCAGGTCTTTCATTCCCCATACGTGCAACATGTCCTGCCCATCGTAGTCTACGAGACGTAACTGTTATTATATCTGGCTTCCTATAAAGACCATGTAGTTCACTGTTATGTAGTCTTCTCCAGTACAGTGAACTACGTGGTCTTTATAGGAAGTCAGATATAATAAGAACAGTTAAGTCTCGGGAGTTGATTAGAAACATTATCTAAGGAGAGGTTTTCACTAGAGCCAAATAGCCAATATGTAAGTATATTTTCTTCTTCTTATTCTTTGAGAGCCATTCGATTTCGTTAACAGTAGGAGTTCCCAGTAAAGTATATTTCCTTCCTTCAATCTTTCTGACAGCTCACCAAATATCTTACTTCTCCTATTATAATTGAGCCCAAATACCTACATATCATCAGGCTTCCTAAGTTATGATCTCCACTCTCAATATTATTGTACCATCCCTTTTATTTTCTTTGAGCAATCATACATTTAGTTTCCATTGATTTATAATTGATTGGTCCCCGTTCGTCCCGAAACAGAACATGGGTGCTTACCTTATGGGAAATTTCTTGGCCAAACTAATATAATTACGGTTATATCCCACAGATGTCAGCGATGGACATGTGAACAGTACATCGCCTCAATGAGACGTAGTATGAAACTAAGGTATACTCGGATGAATGACGATCGATTAAATTTTGCTTAGAGCCCTTTTATTTAGGCTTCAGGTTCTTTCACGAGCCCGAATATTCAGACTCGGGAATCATGCTTAATAACCCTCCCGGAGGACTTTTACCTTGAAGTTTTCCATCCTAAAAATTCATCAAACTCTGCCGGATTTCTATCTGCGATTCTAGTGGCTACTGAGAACATAACCACTAGACCACTAAGGCCTAGTTTTCATTACATTTACAGTTAATCTAAGTTTTTTTACTTCCTATTCGAGCTGTATGAAGTTTTCTTTCAATTATTTTAATTATTAGTTTGTTTTCTACTGAAATACTTATCGGTATAGTAGCTTATAAATTAGGATTACCTTTCTACCTTGCTGATGTAATGTGAACTAATGAGTCGATTGCGTGACCGATTCAACCCCTGCTAGCTGTCCGATATGAACATTCTTATGATTCATGTTTATTCAGAGACCCTTGTTTGTTCTGCTAATCATTTATCATTTTTTGACATTTTCGTTATTTTTTACTACATTTCTCTAATTCAAATTTTGCCTTTTATAAAAGTAATTACTGCTATAAGACTGTTACTGAAATTATTATATTAATTCATGGGAGACGGATCACTGCAAATCGTAACCGTTCGTACTATCGTCAGACTCCTGCTCCACGTATCTATATACCCAAGACGGGTGTGAATAACTGGCTCAATTGGGCCAATACCCCACGACAGCTGTTTCACTCATCCCATTAAAGTTCATGAACGTCAGCAGAAAGAAGAACTATTTCGATCAAAACAACGTAGTAATCTATGGTGGACCATCACAATGACACCATGTATTTTTCATCAAAAATAGGAAAAGTTATTTATTTTTTGGTATAATGAAAAACAATACTATTTAATTAATTTTTATTATTCGTTAACCAGGTTGCGATCTCCAAGCTAGAAGGTTTTGTGAGTGAGTCGTCAGCAAATGTGAAGAACTGAATTATAAAATAAACTGTGAAGAAAACATACCAAAAAAAAAATAATAATATGTGTTAAAGTAGGATGTTATATTGCCTGAATAAATAAATTAAAGTTAATAAATAATTTTGTATTTTTCAAATTCGTTTTAAACTTAAATATTACATTAAATAAAAATAAAAATCTTTCATTGTTAGTTATTATCAAATAAATATCTTATTAATAATAAAACTATTTTAGACTACTAGGTAAAGATTTTTTTAAAAATAATGCTTTTAATTTTTTTAAATTAATTGTTGTCAGAGTTCTATATATTTCTATTGAACTTTGAATAATATTTTTATACTCTCATAATTAAAAGTAAACTAAATTGTGATTGGAATTAAAAAACACTTATCTTTCTTATATGACCAATCGGATTTAACCTTATATTTAATAGAATGATTAACCAATATAAATAAAAATAATAATTTTATGTGACGTAATAATGAACTTAATATAACGTGATAAATTGATTCATAATATTCTGTAGTCATTTGTGTATTTGTTAAACTCATGTTAATTATTAAGATTTGTTGGAGAAAACCCTCAACGATAGGAAAATATTCTCAAAATAATAAAAAAAAAAATGAAATTTATTCATTCTGTAACAACGCTTTGTTCTGAATGGAAACAAGAAGAGCTCATTAAACATAAATTTATAATATCTCCGATTCTAGGATGGTGAAAAATTTCATTTATACTTCAAATGAAAATATTCAGCGTTGTGAATAAGAAGGATTTGTTTTAAATATATAGTAAGGCATATTACCACCGGAAATAACTTTATCTTCTTGGAATAAATCGGAATTATTTCAACAAACAATTTTTTTATGAAGCGTCTCCTGTATACCAACTTCCGGCCCCTGAAAAGAGAATCCAGTTCTACGGCAGTTTACCTGAATTAATCCCGATCTTAATCTAAACCTAACCAGAAATCCTTGTGGGACGAAAATCCCCCATCAGTATACACGAAAAAATAAAGAAAATATTGGAAATTATGTGTAAACATTTGTGTACCCTAGCACCGCTACCCTTAGGATATTATTATTATTATTATTATTATTATTATTTATTTATTTATTTATTTATTTATTTGACATATCACAAATAATATCGCTTCCTATGTTATGTTGTGTCTCTGGTGGAATTTTGAAAGTTGTATTTCACTGGAAGTTTCTTCCAAACGGGGGTGCAGTCGGATTTTATTCAAAACAACTGGAACTAGTTCATGAAATGTTATGGGTGACGGGCTCAAACCTGACTGGATCCCATACTACAAGAAACATTTATTATTAACAAAAATTCAGGAATTGGGAGGAATCGAACTGCTACCATCACCTAGCATTATCTTGCACCTTCAGATTATCATCTGTTTCGATCCATGGTAAATTTCTTGCGTGAAATTTCGAAAACATAGAAAATGTGGTAGTGTGTCACTTTTCATTTTAAAAATCGGAGACTGGTACCGTTGCGGAGTAATAAACCTCGCTGAAGGATGGCTAAAGACCTCAGAATTGAAGTATAGTCTAATTTATGTATTCACGTAGACTTTCACGGCCAGAGTTGCTATGATGATCTTGAAGAAGATTATCGGGCTGTAGGCCGTGGTCGTGAGGCTTGTAGTTCCCCAACGTTTCGCCAGACTGCGTCTGGCATGGATGCCAGACGCAGTCTCTGGCAAAACGTCAGGGAACTACAAGCCTAACGACCACGGCCTACAGCCCGAAAATCTTCTTCAAGATCATTATAGTTTAATTTCTTGTCAGAAAACATTCAAAATAAAATTATTATTATTATTATTATTATTATTATTATTATTATTATTATTATTATTATTAACTAAGAAGAGAATGCAAATTAGAAACTCAGTTATAAGGTGGAGAGGGGTTTATTGTTGGGCCATGAGGTAAAGATTGGATTTAGTGACACTAGGAATATTGAAGGAGTTCTCCATGTGTGAGAACTTAGGTTGCTCGGTTGGTATTCGGTAGAGTTGAGGTTCTTATCTCGGGATTCCACGAGGACTTCGTTGGGCAGAATTAATGTACAAAGAATATCTGGTAAAAGTAGTTTATTCTTGACTTTTATAAACTGCAAGTAATTGTATATATGTGAAGTGAATTTATCTAACTCTCGGAACGCAGTGTTTTTTTTGAGAAGTTACTTTGTTTGATCGTCTACGAGAAGAAAAGTGACGAGGAGAAGCCTCTCTCGCCTATAGGTAAATTAGTTACTCCCACTACCTCGATCACGTGGACCTAAGGTCTGTGCTTAGGCACATATAACGAAACATATAATTGGTTAATGCGCCCTCCTATTTTGATCCCGGGGGTGTTACAAATTTATTATTGGCGATTTACGCCTTCAGATGTTGGACCTTTTTTCCCCGTGCTGGCTTCACGTACAGTCTAGTCACAAACATTAGCTAGGCTTGGGTTTTTTTCTTCTTAGGCTTGGGTTTTTTCCTAGGCTTCCGACGCTAGAAACTTGCCATGTTCCCACACTTTTTGCTAACGATGTTTGTGTCAGGGTAAAACCCCCGCTTGTACATTAGCTAATGGGTTATGGTTATCACGCTAAATCAGTTAACTGGAGGCTTAGAAGATATTTCTACTCAATCTGTCTAGCAAAGGATTATTGTCATTAGTAAGTTATTATCATGTGTCAGCCACTTCCGTCTTCACAAAAGAAAGGGTTACATTACCTGAGTTGTCTGCCTTCTTTAATAACTAATAATTTGATTACATGATGCTGACTTCTTTGGATCATTTTATATGGCCTTTGCTCCTACATAATCAGGTTCTACTCGCTTTCCTGATCAATTTGAATATAAATATGACCTAAGTCCAGTAACTGCTTCATTTAATGTTGTTATAATTTCATCTGATTATTATTGCCGATAGGGATTTATTTAGATTTACACAGGATGCTGTATGAATGGATTGCCACAAATGCCCTATAAACAAATGGAAAAATCAAGGGATTTTTTTATTTGTTTATAATCCTCTCGCGTAATATAATGCTAGTATCATAGCTATAGTGGCCTTTAAAGAAAAATGGCTATAATATTTTGGTAAGAGCACGTTAATCCTGAGAGTGTTGCCAGCACGTCAATTATGTTCAGATTGTAAACACTGATATGTATCCCTTTTACCTGGGATCGTTCTTTGAGGTTAAATAGACTCACTTTCTGCAATATAGACATACATAAATATTCATAAAGAAAAAAAAAAAGATACACCCTTAATATAAATTTGGTGGCCTACTCAAACCATTCATGCTTATACAATTACCATTCAAAACTATTTAGTTGAATACCAGTATAGCATAAATTGCTTCTTCATGTGTAACTGTTTATTTTCAATTTAATTTACACCTTAATATCTACCTACATTATAATGTGCGTCTACAGCTTGGGAATTCATTTGCGATGAACCAGTTTTGTCTACTTCAAACCATATGTCGAATAATACTTCAGTTTTGCTAAATTTAATTTAAATTGAGTCAATAAGACTTATTTACATGGATCTATATCTTTGCGACCAAAATACTAAAATATCGCGTTTAAGCAGCTGTGCTATCGTTATACAATTATTATTGATAGTATTACCCCCTGATATCATTTTTTTTCCCCATAGGTATTGCATACATACGAATTCATCATGATTATTAATCCATGAAATATTCATGATTCTTAATATTTTATTCTCAACATATTCTCGGCCCATTTACTTTGCCAAAGCATAGCTGTCATTACTCAGCCAAACGACGTTATTTTCTTAAGCGTGCAAAATCATTTCCTTCGAATACAGAATCGCATAGTATGTCACATTCGCTTCCACCAGCGACCATGACTCCATCTCATCTCATTATTAACATCGAATACAAATTCGCACAAATTGTCACATTCGCTTCCATCAGCGATCATGACCTCATCTCATCTCATTATTAACATCGAATACAAATTCGCACAAATTGTCACATTCGCTTTCACCAGCGACCATGACTTCATCTCATCTCATTATTAGATAATACGGGATCCCTTGCCCTCAAATATTTTCAACAAAATAGCACGTGTTATACAAACACAGTGACGTGCCGCTTCGGCCCACGTCTACAAATTAAATTCTGTAAATATAATCAACAAATAAATTCCTCACGCTTTATAGGTTCACACCGTCACTCGGCCTTTCAATTAAGGTGCATTGAGCTTCACCCTGTCTCATTAGCTCCTATGTTTACGCTGTCTGATTGTTATTTTGGACAAAAGAGTCATAATCATCATGATATTATTCGTATTCAGATTGTTGTACAAGTTTCTTCAATTACCTATATGTATTAAACAATGACAATGGCCTATCTGGGCTCATTTTAACATTTACTGGATTAAGTAGATACTGCAGCTTCCCGCTCGAGCGATTGGGTTAAAACATTTAAAAATATAGATCCATTCTCCATCGTTAAGTTCAAATCAACAATTTATTAATCACCCTCAATCTTAGCTGAAAGTGGACATGCATGTGATATATATTCACACTAGTTCAATTAATTATATCATATTCATCAATATGGGGGTATTATCACGATTAATATCTAAATCGACATTTCACTTTATTTTTTTTCGCAGTCATTGTGCCCTTTCCTCTCGCGATTAGCGTTTTAATCTAGGCCTATTTTATCACTTTATTAGTGTCATTTATTTTAGTTACTGATTATACCATACAACATTTATTTATTTTTTTCCACTAATACTTTTCATTTATGTCCTAATCTCAGCTAGTATTGAGTTCGAATCCCGTGAAAACTGGTTCATGCATTTAAGTATAATTTATCAGGTCTTGTTTTTTTTTTTTTTTTTCGTTTGGGGATTATGTAGAGCTTATATGTTTGTACCTTTTGTATGTTATATCAAAATTTTGTCGGTATATAACCACTTCCTTACCTGGGTACTGCATAATTTCAGCGTTTACATTGACCTTTATCTCATACCTAAAATCACAGTAGTGTCTACCTGTGCACACAATACAATATAGTACAATGCAAGACATACACACATACGTAATATATCCATTCCGTTGTCATTCTTACGTGTAAAAATCTCTCCCTCCTATTTTTCGAGTGTCATTTTCACTGTCCGTCTATCTACCCTTAATACTATTAGTGTCTAATTTCACAGTCTGTTAACTCGCAAAGGCCTCCTGTACTATTATTATATACATGTTTTGCGATACTACGCCCACACGCAAACAAACTCTGAACACTCGCATGGTAATTTATCGGGTCTTTACAGCCTCAATCTTATCCTTAGATTCACATATGATGACTAGACTTTTGTCAAAATTTTTCAAATGATTCTTACTCCTATCATCTAGGTTAGTATGCGCCACAGAATTACTAGCGATCTCTGGGTTCCCTAGTATCTCTGTACGTGCATATGTTTTGTGATTAGCCGTCGTCCAAGAAACACTCTCCGACGCGTATGATTCATTTTCGGGGTTCCTATCCTTTTGACCTCTACTATTTATGTTCTTTGTGATGACACTTATTTCATCATTTAGTTTGCTAATTTCGTTAGTCACTTTCTGTTCTATATTAGTGCCTAACTCATTAAATCTAGGCTCTACTATCATTTCAATCAATTCAGAGCGTTTATCCTGCTCTGCAATTTTCTGAGCTACTTGGGGCTTTAGTGTTTCTTGTTCGTGGGCTGGCTTTTGTACAAATAGACACATATAATTTACCCTTTTGTCCGAGTTCTCTACACTACAGAGCACATTCTTGTCGACTCGTTTTATTTCCCCTTGTAATTCCTCCTGTTTCTCCCCTAAGTTAGTTTGTAACGTTATTATACTATTGTTCATCTCTGTTCTCATTTGACTTATTACCCTGTTTTCTGTTTTCTCTGAGTCTTTAATAAGTTTTTGTTCCATTTTATTTATCTTTAGTTCTACACACGCTGACGATTCATTTATTTTCGCTTCTAGCATCTCTCATCTTTCTATCTTCTCATCTCATCCCTTAATGTTTCTTTCAACGTAAATACATCCTTTTCCCTGCTTATCTCCATCTGTCCTCTCCAAGTTTCAAATTCCCGTTTCATATTCCTCTGCATTGCCTCTAAATCCATTTTCCTATTTCTATCCATCGTCTCTAAATCCATTTTCCTACTTCTATCCATCTCCTCTATTCTCGACATTAGCATTTCCATGTATTTCATGGTGTCGGTGCTTGGATTTCCCTTGTCCTCTACTTCCCCTCTAGCTTCTACTCTTGCGTTGTTTTCACTATTTTCCCCTGTGCTCTGCTCTAAGTTCTCTCTGCCATCTTCGTTATCCTCTCCCATCCTTGCGATTTCGTTCTCTCCTTCAATCAGTTGCCCACAAGCCTTCTCCCTAATCTCTTCGTGTTTCCTATCCATTTTTTTTTTTATCTTTATTTGCCTGCCTCTTTCTATTCGTACTTCTTAACAACATAAATACACACAGATATATTCTCCGTTAAATCACTGTAATATTTTGATTTCTTATATAGGTAAAAAGTAAAAAAAATGCTTATTCTGTTGTTGTGTGTCACTTACTGCTTCCTTCCTTCAGTTGCTGTCTGTCTGCTTGTTGCCATCATCTTCTCTGTCCTGGTTGCCTCGTGGTCGTGGGACTTAGTCGTTCTGCCGTTGATTTCTATTCGTGTGTTACTTTACGACCTATTCTGCCCGCACGTTAGGGAGCCAATATGGAGAAGGGGTTATTGTTGAGCCAAGAGGTAAAGATTGGATTTAGTGACACTAGGAATATTGAAGGAGTTCTCCATGTGTGAGAACTTAGGTTGCTCGGTTGGTATTCGGTAGAGTTGAGGTTCTTATCTCGGGATTCCACGAGGACTTCGTTGGGCAGAATTAATGTACAAAGAATATCTGGTAAAAGTAGTTTATTCTTGACTTTTATAAACTGCAAGTAATTGTATATATGTGAAGTGAATTTATCTAACTCTCGGAACGCAGTGTTTTTTTTGAGAAGTTACTTTGTTTGATCGTCTACGAGAAGAAAAGTGACGAGGAGAAGCCTCTCTCGCCTATAGGTAAATTAGTTACTCCCACTACCTCGATCACGTGGACCTAAGGTCTGTGCTTAGGCACATATAACGAAACATATAATTGGTTAATGCGCCCTCCTATTTTGATCCCGGGGGTGTTACAAATTTATTATTGGCGATTTACGCCTTCAGATGTTGGACCTTTTTTCCCCGTGCTGGCTTCACGTACAGTCTAGTCACAAACATTAGCTAGGCTTGGGTTTTTTTCTTCTTAGGCTTGGGTTTTTTCCTAGGCTTCCGACGCTAGAAACTTGCCATGTTCCCACACTTTTTGCTAACGATGTTTGTGTCAGGGTAAAACCCCCGCTTGTACATTAGCTAATGGGTTATGGTTATCACGCTAAATCAGTTAACTGGAGGCTTAGAAGATATTTCTACTCAATCTGTCTAGCAAAGGATTATTGTCATTAGTAAGTTATTATCATGTGTCAGCCACTTCCGTCTTCACAAAAGAAAGGGTTACATTACCTGAGTTGTCTGCCTTCTTTAATAACTAATAATTTGATTACATTGATGCTGACTTCTTTGGATCATTTTATATGGCCTTTGCTCCTACATAATCAGGTTCTACTCGCTTTCCTGATCAATTTGAATATAAATATGACCTAAGTCCAGTAACTGCTTCATTTAATGTTGTTATAATTTCATCTGATTATTATTGCCGATAGGGATTTATTTAGATTTACACAGGATGCTGTATGAATGGATTGCCACAAAGGGGAAAATTGAAGACACTATTTTATATTATATTGAAACTCAGCCATTAAGATGGTACGGGCATGTCCAGCGAATGGAAGAAGATCAGCTACCAAAATGTGTTTTGGAATGAAAACCTGAAAGAAGACGAGAAAGAGGAAGGCCTAAAACTTCCTGGAGTCAGGGAATATATTATACATGAGGGAGAAATATCTACAACCAGAAGTTTGTATGGACCGACAAAATTGGCTATTAGGAATCGGACGTTGTCAAAGACATTAAACAACCGATGATGTATCATCTATAATAATAATAATAATAATAATAATAATAATAATAATAATAATAATAATAATAATAATAATAATAATAATAATAGTAATTATTATTATTATTATTATTATTATTATTATTATACAATCCTGGAAGACGAAGATCGGTGGGAAGATCAAGAAAGCGCTGGGCTGAACAGATGTGAGATCGGAACGTGCAAAGACCTAATCCGTGAAGGATTATTATTATTATTATTATTATTATTATTATTATTATTATTATTGTTATCGGCCGCGGTGGACTAGTGGTTATACTCCTTGCCTCTGGGCCCGAGGGTCGCGGGTTCAAACCCGGCCGGGGGGACGATGGATTTTTTTAGGATGGAAAAATCCAAGGAGCAAGTCCTCCGGGACGGACTTTAAGCCGTAGGTCCCGAGTCTGAAGATTTTCAGGCTCGTAAAAGATCCTTAAGCCTGAATGAAAAGTCCTCTAAGCAAAATTTACCGAATTTTCCCGCCCTAGTACTACCTTGGTTTCCTAGATGTCAGTATGAAGCGGAACGCTGACCACGGACTACTCAAATGACATCTATACAAAAGCAAGTGTAACTAAATTAGTATAGTTCAAATTCTTCCCTGTAAAGGAAGAGCGCCTAAATCTCTGTTAAGAAAAATATTGGCTTACAAGGTGATTATTATTATCATTATCATTATTATCATTATTATTATTATCATTATTATTATTGTTATTATTATTGTTGTTATTATTGTTGTTATTATTACTGTTATTATTATTATTATTATTATTATTATTATTATTATTATTATTATTATTATTATTATTATTATTATTATTATTATTATTATTATTATTATTACAATCCATAAGAAGACAGTGTGTGAGCTGATGTGTTTAAGCATCTACTTAGGTAAAAGCAAGAAGATTTATAACGTTCACTCTCTTTACTTTGATTGGATGCTTTTCTCACATGGTACACATAGGAGAATATTAATGTATGTCAAATTTTGTTTCATTTGTAAGTCTCGTTACATGCGCCATGTTCTTCGTGATGAGTTGAGAAGGAAGCGCTAGGGAGCTGTCAAGTTTCCTCGTAACGAGTGTAGGTATTTTATACGATGCCATATTGACAGCCATCACTTGAGGTTGAAGTCTTCTATATCGAAAAAACTTTCAAGATTAATAAATAGCGCTCCGATATTCAAAAGTTCTACATAAAATAATTGTAATAAAGTTACTAATAATAATAACGTTAAACTGAAGATATATTAAACTGTCTCTCCCAGTTATATTACATGGATACGAAACATGGACTCTTACTTTATTATTAGGAGGAGAAAAAATTGCGATTATTTGAGAATAGAGTTCTTAGGAAAATTTTTGGACCCAAGAGAGATGAGCGGACAGGCGAATGGAGAAGACTACATTACAGTGAGCTGCATCATATTTATAGGTAATCATACATAATAAGAACAGTTAAGTCTCGTAGACTGTGATAATCAGGAAATGTGGCACGAATGGGGAATGATAGAGGGGCATTGAAGTTTCTTGCAGGAAAATCAGAGCGAAAACGCCCAGTTGGTAGACTAAGAATGAGGTGGGAGTATAGCATTAACCGTGATTTGAGAGTAGAATCTACAGGGAATAATGGAAAACATTAGCTCAGGATAGGGATGAATGGGGAGCTCACGTCCGTGCGGCCATGAACCTACGGGTTCGATAGAGTGAGTTAGTTAGATGACAATAATAATAATCCATCCATAGTAATTCTGCCCGAGGGCAAGTCCTTCACTGCAATCATAGCATTTTCATGCTATACTTGCAGCTTAACTAGGGACTTCTAGGTGTGGTAGCTTCCCGTTGCTTTCCACACCGGTGAAGGATGATGATGATAATGTTGGTGATAATGATAAGGATGATGATGGCGATGGTGGCCGTATGATTTCAGGGACCGTTTGGACCTTAAAGCTTTCCTGACATTTGTCTTACAGGTGAGGAAAAATCCCGATAAAAGCCTCACCCAGAAAAACTGCCCCGACCGGGGATCGAACCCGGGCTCTCTGCGTGGCAAGCCAGAACGTTACCTCGAGACCACAGCGGTGGACATAATAATAAAAATAATAATAATAATAATATAATAATTGTATTTATATACAGATTTTTAATGTTTACACATCTTCCCATACTTAAAGTTTTATTTTCCTTCTCCACTCGTCCTCTTGTACTCATTCCAGTTCATATTTCTTGCATCCACGAGTTTCGAGGTATTCCTTTCCTTCTTCTTCCAGGTGAACACCATTCCTATGTTTTTCCGGGTAACCTTTCTTCTTGCCTTCGTCGTACATTCACATGCCAGTTTAATTGCTTATAACTTATACAATAACTATTGAATATCTAATATTCATTTTTTATCGTATGACTGTATTTCTTGTATTTTCTAATTTTAAACATATTGCTGCTCTCTTCAAGAAATCCATTTCCATCGACTTAAGTTTTTGTTCTAAGTTTTTGTTGAATTTCCAAACTTCAGCTGCATATGTGACAGTACTTCTCACTGAATTATATATTTGTAACTTATTTTTTCTGGCTATAGGCTATGTCTGTTCCATAAGACTCCATTCATCATTGCTGTTTATTGCTCTACCTGTATTTGTCCTGTACTTAATGCTACTTTCTTGTTTATCCTCTTTATCTACTTTTACTCCCAGATACTCAAATTCTTTACATCCTCTAATATAATAATAATAATAATAATAATAATAATAATAATAATAATAATAATAATAATAATAATAATAATAATAATAATCTCTATCTATCTTCGGGTTTTTACAGCTGCTGCCGTCTTCCCGTGCCAAACCTCCAAAGCCTACGGTCTTGGGCATCTTCGATGCTTAGCCCTCTAACTTGCATTACTGTCTTCATGTTTTCCTTCCATGTTAACCTTGGTCTTCCTCTTTTCTTCTTTCTGTTCGGATGCCATTCATATAGTTGCTTCGGCCATCGCTCATCTTCCATTCTTAAAACATGTCCTAACCACTTTAATTCCTTCTCCTCAATTCTATCAATTATGCTTTCTTCTGCTTCCATTATGTTTCTAATTTCCTTATTTGTGACACGTTCTAATTTAGACTTTCTGGCACTTCTTCGTAAATAATCCATTTCTAGAGCTATTAGTCTATTCTTGTAGTACTTATTGATTGTCCATACCTCACTTCCGTACATTGCAACAGATTCCACCAATGTTTTACCATTATATTTTTTTTTTGTGTCTTTCCAAATATGCTTATCCCACCATATGGAATTTAATGATGATATTATTTTGCTACTCAATTCAATTCTATGTTTTATGTTCTCTTTGCCTATCCGTTCAATGTTATCCATAATCATTCCCAAATATTTAGTTTGTTTCACTTGCTTTATTTGGATTCCTTCTTCCAATATTAAATTTTCTCTTTCATTGCTATTTAATAATAATAATAATAATAATAATAATAATAATAATAATAATAATAATAATAATAATCGTCATCATCATAGCTGGCTGCAAACTTCTAGACAAAAGAAGAAAATATGATATTAGAAATGAGCTATTAAACTTTTAGATGATATAAACCACTCTAGAAAAAACTGGAAAGAACATGTCCAAAGAATGAAAGATGAACGCATACCAAAAATTATATTTAATTTCAAACCAAATGGAGACAGGAATGTTGGTAGACCGAAAATAGATGGATGAAAATTTTTGAATGAGAATCTATGAGACCAGAACAAGACACATTGGCTTAATCCGTGAATTTTGTTGATAATCATAGCACTGATTAAAGCCTTAAAGCCTTCCCTTCCACTAATTTAGTTAGAAAAAAGATATAATAATTAGTGTTATTTAAATTACAGTATACATAAATTAGTCTTATATCTAAATTAAAATAAGCATACATTGTTACATGGTACGTCTACAATAGGGCCTATGTTCATTTACTCTATATTTAAGGTTCAACGAATAAAATATAAAGAGAAAATTAGTGAGAATAAAACTGTGGGTGGGAATGTTGAGTGACTTATTTTTCGTCAAAATTATATAATTGGGCATTATAAACATGTGGGGAAGTGTGGGAGAGATACATGTAGGGAGGAGATATTCTTTCAGTGACACAAATGTCATGTCAGATTCGAAATGTTAATTTTATAGAAAATGAATATTTTAGTTTCAAATAATTATAACATATTTTTAAAAAATACGTTTATTGATGCATGCAGATTTATCTTGTTCATCTCATGTTTTATGCACAATATCTGATATTCTTTCATATTCTGTTCCCTTTGTATGATATGAATGATCAATACCTTTGACATGATAGAATATTCAATTTCCTTTTACATTAGCTATATGCATAGTCGTTTTAATATAAGGAGAGTTGTGTACACAGACTTTGTAAGTATAATATCCTTTCTATTCATCTCGATTCTATTACATCTGATCCAATCTGGATTAAGATTCGCCTCCACATCCTGCTTATATGTTGTTATATTTTAGATCCTATATTTCAATATTATAGCTACTCCTAAGATTATCTATTATTAGTATAATCGATGTATATTCAATTAGGCATATATATATGCTTATAGAGTACTTCCATGATGATCTTACAGAAAATTAAAAAAAGTATCGTGAATTAACCAGATCATAATTTTAAAAAAAGTCAAAATTATTTCCTTAAATTTCCCATTGCTGAAAAATTACTCTCTTTAAGTAACACAGTATCGGTCGCGGAGGACTAGTGGTTGTGCTTCTTGCCTCTGGTCCCGGCCGGGGTCGATGGATTTTTTAGGATGGAAAAATTCAAGGAGCAAGTCCTCCGGGAGTCCCGAGTCTGAAGATTTTCAGGCTCGTAAAAGATCCTTAAGCCTGAATGAAAAGGCCTCTAAAGCAAAATTTACCGAATTTTCCCGTCCTAGTACTACCTTGGTTTCCTAGATGTCAGTATGAGGCGGAACGCTGACCACGGACCACTCAAATGACATCTATACAAAAACAAGTGTAACTAAATTAGTATGGTTCAAATTCTTCCCTGTAGGGGGAGAGCGCCTAAATCTCTGTTAAGGGAAACATGGCTTACAAGATACAAGATAAATAACACAGTGGCAATATCGAATGTAGGCCTATAGGTTCATGGCCGCGGGGACATAAACTCTCCAACATCCCTCTCCTGAGCTAATGTCTTCCAGTCATCTCCCATTTTATCTACTTCCCTCAACGCATCCTTAATATTATTCTTCAACCTCATTCTTGGCCTACCATCTGAACGCTTTACCTCAGATTATTATCCATCAAGGAACATGGTTTGCTATAATAAACTTTTGGAACATGTTATATCTTCGGCTTTTGGAATAATAGGCCTATGATTTCTATTCGATTATTATTCAACAAAAGATTTAAGTAACTAGATTTCTCCTCATAAAGTAGTTTAATTATTGGCTTCTTTTAAACTTTCGATTTCTTCAAGGATATAAAATGTATAGTTGTTGTTATATTTTAGCACGATAGTGCGTTTTGTCGTACTTATTGAAATGGCGACCATGATTGAAAGTTCTGTTTCCTAAATTTCGGGGTTGCCAACCTATAAATAACTAAACTGTAATATTACAAATTACCTACCTAGGGTGGGAATTAAAACCACTACCCTTTATGTATACTACGTAAATGAATATACAAAAATATATCCAAAAGGTAGTGTTAATATAAATTATACGAAACAAATCAATGCATTTTAAATGAACTGAACTTTATTTCAAACAATATAAAACAATAAATATGTATTTACCGCTATTTTATGACTGATTGGTGTCACGGCCTGCTGTAGTCTCAACTAAATTATTTTCGGCATTTATCGTATATACATTATGACAATTGTTTATAATGAACGCAAATATTTTCAAGAAATATATTATTATTTTGAAAACACCATCGTGCAAAAAATAATGTACAACACACGTTTGTGAAGTATTTTACAGTATCTCGGAAATTGAAAACCTAGCTCTCGCTGGTTTTTTAATAATTTCCTCATTTCTGTAAAATCCACTTCCGAACCCCGCATTGTAATATAGTCCTATAAATGTATACTATACGTTAGTTACCGTATTGATTTGGTAAACTGTTTTAATTACGTATAAAGCAAAATTTTATTGTTCATCATTGTATTAAAGATCTCTAAAATGCTCTTTGAATCTTGTAATTTCTTGTGGTTCTGCTGATGTAAAATTTATCACAAATATTACATTTAAATCTATTACTTTCATATAAGTTGGTGCCTTCTATTTTATTTGAAACTAGCTGTTGCCGGCTACGCGTTGCAGTGGCTCAGTCTGCTTAAATGGAAAATAATTTGAAAAGAGATAGCACACGTTTATAATACGTTTAATTTCACAAGGAAGCACTCTGTACTGTATGTGCAATGTGTAGTATTACGTGTGTTACTGTTATGTACAACATTTGGCGTTCCCATTGCCGTAAAATATTTAGTGTAGCGTGTGATGCTTTTACGTTCAACAGTTGGCGCAGTTTTTCATTAAAAAAGACATGTTTTTACCTGTCACAGGTGTGACATCTATATAATATGTATATAAAAACACGCGAGTTTTCGAATGCAACGTTGTGTCAATATTTTAAAGTAATCTTTGAAGAACGTTCGGAGATTTTAAGATTTTGAATAAACTATTCTTTACATTTTTATTTATATAGTTAATATTGCTTAATTTATCGTTAAATTAAAACCGGGTTTTATATTTTTATCACGTTTCATAATAGTGTTTGCCAATTTTATAATTTCATTCCCTGTAAGTATCAGTGTATACTAAATACCACCTACTTTCATTTTCATTCAGTTTTCCATCCAACATAGTTTTATTTTATAATTACAAAGAAATAAACGTTATCTCAGTCAAAGCATAAATTGATTACGTCGACTTTTCAATCTCCTTATGTGAGGTAATTTCCAAGATATGGTTGTTCATATGTATTATAAACAACCATGTCTTGAAAATGATCTCACATAAGGAGATTGAAACGTCGACGTATTACATTTATGCTTTGACTGAGATAACGTTTATTTCTTTGTAATTATAATATTAATTACTCTCAATGAAAAATAATTTGAAAAAAGTATAATATAGTTTTATTTGTTATTGTTCTTAACTTTTTGCTATCTTCCTAATTTTTTAATCATGTCTTCATCGTATCCGTTTATGAATGCCAAGAATGTTATGTAATTCATTACCTTGTTATATTTTTTATTTAAACGTAGTCTTATCATGTCTTTATGAGATTAATAAAGGCTCATTTTTTGCGCGATGGTGCATTTCGTCGAACTTACAACAATGGCGACCATGATTGAAAGTTCAACTTCATATATTTCGGGGTTGGCTACTTAAATAACTCCATCCATAATAATGCTGCCCGAGGGCAGGTCTTTCATTGCAATCATAGCATTTTCATACTATGTTTTGCAGCTTTACTAGGGAATTGTAGGTGTGGTAGCTTCCCGTTGCTTTCCACACCGGTGAAGGATGATGATAATAATAAGCATGATGATGATGATGGCCATATGATTTCGGGGACCGTTTGGGCCTTAAAGTTTTCCTGACATTTGTCTTACAGGTGAGGGAAGAACCCGAAAAAAACCTCGCCCAGAAAAACTGCCCCGATCGGGGATCGAACCCGGACCCGCTGCGTGACAAGGCAGCACGCTACCTCGATACCACAGCGGTGGACTTAAAATAACCATACTGTAATAAAATGACAGTACTGTAATATTACATATTACAAAACGCGTGTGGGAAGTAAAATCACTGCCCTCTATGTATACTACATACAATGTATATACAAAAAAATATCCAAAATGTAGTGTTAATATACATTATACAAAACAAATCACTGCATTTTAAATTAATTGAACTTTATTTGAAACAATATAGAACAATAAACACGTACTTGCCACCATTTTATAACTAAATGGTCTCACAGCCACCTGTAGTTTCAACTAATAAATATTGCCCACACTGTTAATTTTAGTTGTTTGTTTGTAAGCCCATGTTTCCCTTAACAGAGATTTAGGCGCTCTCCCCTACAGGGAAGAATTTGAACCATACTAATTTAGTTACACTTGTTTTCTTATAGATGTCATTTGAGTGGTCCGTGGTCAGCGTTCCACTTCATACTTACATGTAGGAAACCAAGGTAGTACTAGGATGGGAAAATTCGGTAAATTTTGCTTAGAGGTCTTTTCATTTAGGCTTAAGGATCTTTTACGAGCCTGAAAATCTTCAGTCTCGGGACCCACGGCTTAAAGTCCCTCCCGGAGGACTTGCTCCTTGGATTTTTTCATCCTAAAAAATCTATCGACCCCGACCGTGTTTGAACCTGCGACTCTCGGGAGCAGAGGCAAATGTTTCCAACAAATATGTTATAATTTTACTATTATTTATTATTTTGAAAACACCATCGCGCAAAAAATAATATACAATGCACGTTTGTGAAATGTTTTACAGAATCTCGGACATTAAAAATATCGCTATCGTTCGGTTTTTAAACATTTTCCTCGCTTCTGTAAAAACCACTTCCCAACCTGACATCATTATAGGCCTATACTATTTTTGTGAAACATACTATACGAGGTATTAAATGTGTTGTATATAGCTGTTATTTAACTTTTTCTTGTATACGCTTATATGTCTGAATTGTTAATAATGTAGATTTTTAGTAATTTTGAGATCTAGAAAGTTAATCCAATTAATAATCTCTGTTTCATACTATTCCATTAACTTACTTTAATCTCTCACCTTATAGGCACTTTTTACATGCCATACGCCACCCGGACCTTACAGTGGTAGGTCCTGTCGGGAGAGGGAATTTAAAACTATGGATCACTTGCATGATTTTTTTACCACACAAGGACATGGAGGGTCTCCTGTGAATGAGTGATTAGCTCAATATTAAGACCTCCTCTCAGACAACACAACATTAAGACGGAAACACACCATTCACACACACATTAATACTAAACATGGCGAATATGATAATGATGAATATGATGGCCAGATAAAGTTCGGAGACCGTTTGGGCCTTAAAGGTTCTTGGAATTTGTCTTACAGGTGGGGAAAAAGCCAGAAAAAACCATCAGGAAATTTGTCCCGGCCGGAGATCGAACATGTGCCCGCTGCGTACGAGGCAGCGGTGGAGTAATCCCTGTTCCATATGGGAATTACATTTTTTCATGCATTCTGTTTCGTTCTGAGAGTATGTCTTTTATATGGGGTTGTTTTTATTATATATTTGCTAATACCCGGCGTACGCTGCTACGCCTAAATAAATCATAATGTGCTTTTACCTTTAGTTGAATAAGTAAAAGGAAAAAAATTATATAAATTTATATCATAATTATTTTTAGATACCCGTGCTGTTTACCCGGCGGCATTGGCCGGAAATCTACATAGTCCGATGTACTTGGCATAAATGAGCTGAAAGACTAAATTCGTTATTTTCAGTTATCCGTAAAAGAACGCCCGCTGTGCGCTGCTATGCTTTCCCGCGAATCTACTTATTCCGATCTTCAGTGAAAGACAAAAATGGTTATTGTGAGTTATCTGTAAAATATTGCTACAGTCAGATTCAACCCAGTAAGTTACTGTGTATTTGGAATAAGGAACTGGGTTACCATTTTAACGATATTTTCTTGAGAGAAATCTTTAAATAAAACTGAAGTATGCAACACAGCAGGTACAGAGTTGTAAGTTGTAGCCGTCCAAGCCAACTCCTCGTAAAGAAGAATAAACAGTTACCACTTGTCACTGAGCTCGTGTGGACCTGTACTATCCTGTGTGAAAGTGTCGACTTTCATATGCACTATAAAACTAGTCTGCATGCCGTAAAAGAAAAATTATGTTTTTTTTTAATGTATAGTATATAGATTTGAAAAAAGTACTGCTAACCTTGCCCCTCTATATCTCCCTAAACAAACAAATACCGTTATTATGAGTTTGGCAACATCTACTCCCCCCGCCGTACGTAGGAGGACATCAGCTTATCCCGTAAGGTCTGCAGTAACTTCCTGGGTTGAATTAGAGTGTAGAGGGTTGTCGACATATTGTTTCATTAATCTGATATTGAATTGTTCATTTGTGATTAGAATTAAATAACACCTGAATAAAAATAATACAATTGTCCACCAATGTGATATTGGGGTTGTGTCATTGCCTAGCACAGTGGACACGGGTTCGACCCCCCTGTGATTTTTCTTTCGTGGTTTTTCCTCACCTATAATACAAATATCAGGAAACTTTAAGTCCAAAACGTTTCCCGAACATCATTTGGCCATTTTAATCATCATCAACATATTTATCATGTTTATTATGAATGTGTGTGTGTAAATGGCGTGTTTGGTCTTAATATTGCGTTGTCTCGCAGGTGGCCCTAACATTGAGCTAATTCCTCATTCGGAGAAGCCCCCCCATGTCCTTGTGTAGTCAAAAGAGTATTGTGTTTGATCCACAGTTTAAAATACCTTTCCCGACAGGAGGTTCCATTTAGGCCCGTGTGGCGTGTGGCATGTAAAAAACTACCTATAAGGTGAGAGGTTAAACTTAGATTCAGAAAGAAGAAAGAAAGAGAAAAATTACTTCCTGTTTAAAGTAGATTTACTTGATTATATTTAGATCAGTGTTTTCGTTTAACATGGCAGACTTTTAGCAGTTTGTTTTTTGTACTCTATAAAGAAGTTTAATTTATTTAGCCCTTGTTCTTGGAATAGTTTTACTCCTCCTCTAATTACCAAGGTGTAATAAAAACAAGAGTAACACCTTGAAAAAGCTGCAAGGTAATTCACTGATAAATAATTCATACGCAACTTAAGTTTAACACTCATTGGATCGTAAAATGTTATTAAACAGAGAAAGTAGTGAGACTGTATAAAAACAATCACGTGTAAAAAATATGAATGTTTTAATGGAGTTTTACTGTGTTGAAGACAATTATTATCTCAGATAAATGATTATATTATCATTTCAATTTATTTATTGTTTGTAACTATTTGATGATACTTTCATTTTATTACTATCCAATGGGATATTATATCCTTCCAATATCGAACAAATCCCATTTCTGTCGGTTCCAATATTCTTAGCCTATTATTTTTAGTCAAATTCCGACATTCTGATCCATAGAGTAATACATAGCTAAAATTTATAAAATTAAAACTGTTTCCCTGCTGACTTTTTTTTTCTAAGGCTCTTCTAATTATACCACAAATATTATAATAATAAAAGTAAAACATTGTACACAGAATTGACACACGAATGAGCAAGTGATCGTGCTCAGGTGCAATTCGGTTACATAAATAATACATATAGAATGAATATATTACAAAGTTTTAGTTAAAGGAAGAGGGAAAACAAAATATATAAATTTAGGAGACTGTTTCAAGACAAAATAAATTCTGATACAAACAAAACTTTAAAAAAATAGTATAATGGGAAATAAAATAAACAAAACAATACAGGAGAGAATAATACTGAAACAATTGGGATGGGACTGTATCGTGCACACGGTCGTGTTTTAAACGTGTAAGTAACGAGTAATATTTTCTTTGAGTGTATTAAATATATATATATATATATATATATATATATATATATATGTGTGTGTGGTGGCCGCCCCAGCTGCATAAATACTGGTGCCGTGCATCGTTGATCCGCTCGGACTCCTTCAATCTTTTACGATCCCCGCGCCACTTCAATCTGTCAGATAGTGTTTTATGGGAAACATTGTATTGCTCTTCAGAAAGCCCATTCGAACTGTACAGCCCGACGATCTCTATATTTTGATTCGGATTTTTACGAGTATAGGCCGACATTGCATTATTTATTTCATTTATTTTAATTGTTTACTTTAACACCATATGTGTTCACTAAAACCTTTTCACACTAATGTTTTATATACGCAATCGATAGATATTGACAACAATTGACGACTGAAACTCAAACGAATGTCGTAACTTCTCCTAGTCAATCTTTATACTAAACGAAAATTATGTGACGCAGCGAAAATGCCTAAACATGTCGGCGCTCCCCTTCCTCCGCACACCATGCGTCGCAGTCCGCACTCAACGTAACGAATTCTTTGACCCTTTATCTATCGAGTGGTGTAATTAAATTTTAGGTGTAGATGATAGATATGTAGCTGCAACACAAAACTATATCTCCCGATTTTATCATGAATTTTCTGAATTGCCTCCCACAATTCACGTAAATTTAAAGACTATCCACGTCAAAAATTAATTTTATTATAAACTTTTATTATACCACCTGGCTGTGCGCTGCTACTCCTTAATAAATGTTAATGTGTTTTTACCATTAGCCGTGCGATGTTATACTTGCCCGGGAATCTGCTTATCCCGATCTTCTTGGTATCAATGAAAGACAAAAATGGTTATTGTGAGTTATCCATAGAAGATAAACTTATGCTGTCGCAGACTTTTTTGTAGAGCTTTTAGAGATGCTAAATTCTTTGTACATTAATTTGGTGTATTTGTTATGGTTTAGGCAGCGTAAGCCATTTAAGCTTCAAAATAGGGACTTTATTTCACGTTTTTCACTACAAAGGGTGATTTTTAGGGGTGAAGGGGTTGAATATTACAACTCTCTTATAGCCTATGTTCATCCCGGCAATCTCCTGAGCATTTTGCAAAAAAAAAAAACATCAAAATCGGATCAACGGTATGGCCGCGCATAGAATACGAACAAACAAGTCAACAAACATACATTTATTTTTATACATTAGATTGTCTCTGCTAGTCCGTCATCGGAATACTGTTTCTATATATTTTACTTATATGCTGCTTGAATATCAGGAGATCTCAGAATATACGAGAAGGAAATAAGTAATAATGTACAATGTATGATTTATTTCAATCACATATAATTTATACAGGGTTTCCAATATAAAACCGGACACGCCTCACGGGGTTTCACCCGTCAGGCTGCGCTCTCTCCTCGTCCGCATTTCACTCTGCCAGCCGCAGAGTGTCCGGTTTTATACTGGAAACCCTATATAATAAGCATTCAGATCTAGAAAATGTGATACGGAGGCTTAGACTGTACTTCGCGCACTCTAAACTGGCGTGTCCATGACGTCATTGTTGTACTTGGAGGAAACAAGAGGTGAATTTGTACTCTAACTGACTAAAAAATCGAATCATCTCTTATTACTGAAGAGGCACTTCTAATCTGAATTTGTACTTAAAAGTGATTCTAAGTTAAACTAAACTTATAATTAGAGATGGAACAATCCCTTCGTAAACACGATATCAGCGTATGATTGATGCGACCATTATACATGACGTAAGAGAGAAGGGGGGGGGGTTAGAATATTGTTCTGTACCGTCTGGTTACAGCAAATTGCTGAACTGTATTATTTAGTATCAAATGTAGTTATTATATTAATTATATTTCAAACCAAATGTTCAGAACAGTCAGTGCGCAACTTTTATGTTCAAGAGAAGTGTACTTTGTAAGTTTTAAATATGTTCTTGTTTACGTCTGACTGCTTTTCAGAGTTAAAAGTGACCTCTACTGCATGATTGAAGTTTAGTCAACCTCCCATCATCGAAAGTAGAGGTTTCATCTCTACTAATAATTGACTGCATAATTATCTTGTGTAGCACATGAGAGACGCTACAACAACTCTGCTACGAACAAATTAATCAGCGTTATATTTCAGGTGTATAACTTACAAGGGGTTGATATGTAGGGCGAGAGGTAGCCCTTTGGCTATAAGACGACAAATAAACAATGGTTCCCAACCGCCAGCTAAGAGAACGCGAAATATACGTAATGATATTAACTTATGTTTACATCGTCTTCGAGTCAAAGAAATCTCAACATTTTTAATACCGATATTCATTGTTACACAATTGAGGTTATGCATTAAAGTGTTTTAAATAATAATATAGTACCTTTTTATCCGTTTTCCTCAATTAGAATTGATTTCTATTTTTAAAAAAAAACCTGATTACAATAATAAATCACGAAGGCCTTTCAAAAACATGTTTCAACATCGGCATACTAATTGGTACTGATGTGAGCGTATAATTTAGGTATGTGGGTGTGGTCTCGTTTAGAATGTTTATATTCGTTGCTTCTCTTAAGGGGACCGAATGGTGGAAATGTTGCAAAAAATGGTAAAAAATTATTTTTTTGTTTATTTGCCTTTTAATTACTCTGATTCTTTAGGATCTTTTTCATGTAAACATTTTTATTGTAGGAGCAAAATTGATCGCGTGACGTACGAGTTTAAACACCCTTGCGCGTATGGTTAGCGTTACTACTTAAAATTTAAAATACTTTATTCGGTTTCCATTTTTTGACATTTTCCAAAACTTAAAATGTTCCTTACGATGCAATGTTTTTTATACCAAAGTGAAATTTTGTGATTAGACTCTCCAATAAATGCTAATTCAAATTTGCTATACAGATACTAGTCTAAGACACATATGTTCTTTTAAATTGAGATGGAAAAAATAGTAAGGGTGACATTTTTTTAAAATGGAAAATAAGCAGTGTCCCTTTATGAATATTTTTTGCATAGCAAATGGGTTTAGTGGAATCATGAAGACTCTGAATCTCAAATTTCAACAGAGAATATTTAAAAATGCATCGTAAGGAGCATGTTTTAGGAAATATTAAAAAAAATATAATTTTTCTCTTCAAATATGATTTATCCATCATTGAGATGTACGAAATCAATAATAAAAACTTGGAAAAAGCCGTACTGGCTGTAATGTATAATTCCCAAATATGTCTTCTTAATAAAGGAGCCGCCATTTGCAAGATAGAAGCATGGCTTCACAGCATTTGGTGGATGGGAATTACAATGTATATAGAGAAATATTTGCGTTTAGATCGGTACTTGCTCAGGTAGCTCAGTTGGTAGAGCACTTGGTCTAGAGAACCAAGGGTCCCGGGTTCAAGTCCCGGTCTGAGCGTATAATTTTTCTCTTAAAAATTAAAAAAATAGTTTTAAATAATCATAATTCTGAAACCATTCTACATTTAAATACCAAACTTCATAGAAACGCTACTATAATCAAATTCTGAATGTGATGAAAATTTCAAAACGATCAGATGGAAACTAAAAGAAATTTGAAATTCATCATTCGGTCCCCTTAAAATCTCAATGTTTTCATCATCATCATCAACAATCACGGATTAAGCCCATGTGGCTTGTTCCGGTCACATAGATTCTCATTCAAAAGTTGGATCCATCTCTTCTTCGGTTTACCAACATTCCTGCGTCCTTTTGGTTTGTATATAAGTATAATTTTGGGAATGCGATCATCTTACATTCTATGAACATGTACTTTCCATTTTTTTTCTAGATTATTTTATTCTATCTAAGAGTTTAAAGATATTTAGCTCATTTCTAATATCTTCACTTCTTCTCTTATCTAGAAGTTTGCAACCAGTCACACTTCTCAGAAATCTCATTTCAGCTACTTCTATGATCTTCTCTTCTCTTTTAGTTAAAACCCAAAATTCACTACCATACAATAGTAAGGGGACTGCCACTACTTTATAAAGTTTTAGTTTTGTTTCTTTTCTTGTGCTTTTAAATATCCTTTTGATTGTTCCATATATATATAAAATTAAATTTATTAAGTTTCTTAAATACATCTTCATTTTTAAAATAGGAGATTTCATAATAACCCAGGTATTTAAAATGGTTCACTTTTTCAATGGGTTTCCCCTCCAGAATTATTTTAGCTCTTACGGTATCTGATCCCTTAAAAGCTAGGATTTTCGTTTAACTTATTGATATTTTGAAATTATATTTCTGTATAATGTTATTTAACTGAAAGAGCGATTTCTGTAGACTATCTTCTGAACTAGATATTAGAACTTGGTCGTCTGCAAAAAGTAAGGTATCTAACATCTTATTTTGAATTGTGAGTCCAAATTTATCTGCCAATTATATATGATATCGTCAATATAAATATTAATAAGGGAGGATGAAAGCGGACATTCCTGTCTTACACCTCTATTCAATGTTTTCTATGATGCTAAATCTTGATGTTGTTACTCTCTTTGTGTAGGATTGTCATGGTATCTTTGGTTTTGATAAACTGATGACCCGTTTGTAGTATGTTTTTTGCAAAACTATTACTGGTCCTGAAAACACAAGATTCATGGATTTATTTTCCATGATCCCCTATTTTTTGAGCAGTGTAGTAATAGAATGAGAAGTCTCGTTTTTTCTTCTCGTGCAACTTATCCCACAAGTCGTGTGGTGATGTCACTAATGATGATGTATGGAGGATATGGTAACTAAAAGTTACAGTGAAGACGTGGATTTTGATTGAAATGAGGTGCCATTTCTTGGTTGGCTGTACAAAGTCTGGTTTTACTATTTGACAAGACCTTAAAGTCGTACGCATCTGTTGCGCTTTGATAGATGAGTTTGTGGGAAGTTACTAGAAATGATGGAGAAACTGTGAACATTTGTGCTCAAGTCACATGACTCACAGGGGCTTCATGTAACATTTCTGACCACGAATTATAGGCCTATAATTATAATTTACGTTACAAGGGTATAAAGTTACCGGACGAGTTGAAATTAATTCGTAAAACGTTTACAGTTCTGTCTGTGTACATAATTGTATTTCATATTACATCGAACTTTAGATTATGTGTATTTGAGAATTTCTTAGGAAAAGTTTTAGATCAAAGAGATATGATCAGACTGGTGAATGGGTAAGAACACGTGACAGTTAACAACATGATCTTTTTTCCGAAAATGAGATGTAATAAGAACAGTTAAGACTTTTGACTGAGATGAGAAGGTAAGGTGGCACGAATGAGAAATAAAAAGAGGTATGGAAACCCCGTGTAGGAAAACCAGATGGAAAGCGATCAGTATGTAAGCAAAAAATTATGTGAGAGAATAACATTAACCATGATTTGAGGGAAGTAAATTATCATCATTATCATCATCATCCGGTATCATGGCAGCTGCCGCCGTCTTCCGGAAACCAAACCCCATTACTCTCTGTCAATCCATTGATCTTCCTCCATTTCTCTGATATTCATAGCTGCTTGTACCCCTTCTATCCAACTTTTCTTCGGTCTTCCTCTCTTCCTCCTTTCCATTGGGATCCATACCATAACAATTTTAGGCAATCCTTGTTCTGGCATTCGTTTGACATGGCCATACCACTGTAATATTTTCTTTTCTATAATGTCTATGATGCCCGGCTCCTCTTATACACCCATAATTTCCCTTATTTCTTTATTTCGTATTCTATCCATTCTAGATTTTCCAGCTGATCTTCTTAAAACATCCATTTCTGTACTTAAAATTGCTTTCATTTTCCTGGTAGGAATCTGCCAGACTTCAGCACCATATGTTAAAATGCTCTGAATTATGGTTTGATATATTTGTAATGTTCTATTTTTTGTAATATTTTTGCTCCACCAAACAGAGTTTAAAGCATTTATTGCTTGTTTTGTTTGTGCGATTCTATTTTTAATTTCCACTGTGTTATCGCCTGAATGGTAAGTAAATTATATAAGGCATGATTGGAAAACATTACCTCAGGATAGGGAGATGGACAGCTTTTGTCCCCGAGGCCATGAACCTACGGGTTCGATAGTGCCAGTTGAGTTAGTTAGTTACTTATTATACTTACTTACTTACTCACTGGCACTATCGAACCCGTAGGTTCATGGCGCGCGGACATAAGCTCTCCATACATCCCTATCCTGAGCTAATGCTTTCCAATCATTCCCTGTATAATCTACTTCCCTCAAATCATAGTTAATGTTATTCTCCCGCCTCATTCTTGGTCTACCAACCGGGCGTTTTCCCTCTGGCTTTCCTACAAGAAGCTTCCATGCAAGTCTTTCATTCCCCATACGTGCAACATGTCCTGCCCATCGCAGTCTACGAGACTTAAACTGTTCTTATTATATCTGGCTTCCTATAAAGACCATGTAGTTCATTGTTAAGTAGTCTTCTCCATTCACCTATTTGTTCATCTCTCTTTGGTCCAAAAGTTTCCTAAGTACTTTATTCTCAAATACTTGTAATCTCCTTTCCTCCCTTAAAGTAAGAGTCCATGTTTCGCACCCATATAATATAACTGGTAGAATAATAGTTCTATATATTTTCAGTTTAACGTTTTTTGAAAGGAGTTGGGACATCAAGAGTATCTGCAATACATGCATAATAGCACGCATTTCCAGAATTCAGCCTATGTTTAATTTCTTTGTGCATCTCGTTCATATTTGTGATTATTTTTCCTAGGTATTTGAATTCAGCCACCTCCTCAAAATGTCCCTCATTTGTCATTAGCTGTCCATTTCCATTATATAATGTATTTCTACGTGTGACCATATATTTAGTTTTATTGATATTTACTTCGAGTCCTAATTTCTCAGTGTTACTCAATAGTGTGTGCGTGTTGTCCTTTAGTATCTCCTCTCTATCGGCCAATAGTACTACATCATTAGCATAAACTAACAGCTTATTAATACCATTGAGTTGTAAGTCTTCCTCATCCTCTAAAGATTTAAAGGCATGTTCTAGTACACAATTAAGTATTAGAGGAGATAGTGCATCTCCTTGCTTCAACCCATTCTGGATTTCAAAAGTGTCCGAAAACTGTTTGCCTACACGCACCCTATTCTTTGTGCCATTTAGACACATTCGTATAAGTCTAACTAACTTTTTAGGAATTCCGAACTCCAGCAGGATTCTTTTCTAAAATCTGTCTTAAACTGAAAATCTGATCTGTTGTAGACCTGTTTCTTCTAAATGCACATTGATGATCTCCTAGAATGTCATCAATATAGGGAGTAAGTCTGCTTACTAATATATTTGTTAGAATTTTGTATGAAGTTGAAAGTAATGAGATGCCCCTATAGTTGTTGCAATCTGTTTTATCTCCTTTCTTATAAATTGGTATGATAATTGATTCCTTCCATTCATCTGGAAGAGCTTCTTTTTCCAAAATCATACTAAGCAACCAGCGTATCTTGTCCATCAATTTTTCTCCCCCTGATTTTATCAGTTCTGCTGGGATCTCATCTGAACCTGATGCTTTATACATCTTCAATTTTTCAATCGCCATTTCAACCTCTAATGCGCTTGGTTCTGCGACGAGCATTTCTGCTGTCTGTAAATTATCCTCATCAAATGCCCTGTTCTCTATGTACATTTAACAGCTGATTAAAGTAACTTTTCCATCTATTTAAGATACTCCTGGAATCTGCAATCATATCCCCATTTTCATTCCGAATTATGTTTGTTCCAGCCTGAAACCCTTTCTTCTCTATACTAATTCCCTGATATAATTCTCTAATGTTCCTATTTTTTGCATTCATTTCAAGATCATTAATCTTCTCTCTCAAATATTCCCTCTTTTTACTCTTTAGTAACTTGGTGGTTTCCCGTCTAATACTACCCAATTGCTCTAAATTTACCTCATTTGGCTCGTGTAACCATTTCATTTTTACTACCTTTCTTTTCTTTACAATGTCGCCACATTCCTCATCAAACCATTTCTTGTTTTGCCTCTTTTTTAAACAACTATATCGAAAGTAATTATTTTTTTATAAATAGATATTAACATGTCCACCATTGTGGTCTCAGGGTTCATGTTCGAACCTCGGTCAGGATAAGTTTTCTCGATAAGGCTTCTTCCTAAGTTTTTCCTCATGTAATAAAGATGTGAAGAATATATAAGGCCCAAATGGTACCCGAAGATCATCTGGTCATCATTATCATTTATATCATATCCGCCTTGTTTATTACGAATATGTGATCTAATTATGTTTATTGCCTTAAATATTCGTGTTGTCTCGTGGGTGGCTGTGGCATTGAGCTGATCACTCATCCGCATATGTCCAACATTTCTATGTGTTGTCAAAAATTGAATGTGTGGTCTACAGTTTCAATTACGTTCCGACAGCTCATGCCCCTGTAAAAAATGTGATTTGTTGCGTATGTAAAAGGATTTAAAAAGGGGGAGGTTATACTAAGGTAACAGTTCCATGAAATATTAAACATAACCTATCGTAGAACATCTCAATATTCTTCTTCTTTCACTGGCTCACTTTGCCGTTAGTGGAATTCCCTATCAATATAAATTGCCGGATAGTAGCCATTTTCAACCATAAATTAACATTATTCCTGAAAGCTCTATAGTAGTGTCACTTTTATCAATAGTTACTTGATAAATCACAAATTATTTATAACTAGCGGATACCTGGCGTGCATTGATACGCCTAAATAAATGGAACCCGCGTTTTTATGTTTGGTCGAATAAGTTATAAGAAAATTATGGGTTAATTAAATTATAGCTTATGGTATACATTACGAAGTACCAAACATCGCATTTGCTAGAGGCAATTTTTAATTTCGGATTTAAGGCAAATCCCCACTTCTATTGACAGAATTTCTCTGTTTTTTTTGACAATATCTACCTCTGTTTATTTTAATAAGATATATGAGTTTCGTTGTGAAACATAGACAATTATGACCGCTAGATGGATTTATAAATTTTCGTTTCAAGTGAACTCCAATATCTAATGGTTTCAGAGACTAATATATATATATATATATATATGGTGTAAATGAATTATACCGCACAAATTTAACTACGTTTAGTTGGGTATGTCAACAATTTTAGATAATAAACTAATGGTGTACGAATAAAAATGTCAGAGTTATGATTCAATTTGTAAAATGGATGGCACGCCACTCATTATTTCGAATTTAAATGGAAATAACATGATACAGAGACTGTAACTTGCAACAAGTATGCGCCTTTAGCTCAGTGGTATATCAGTCTTACTACCGACGCAAATGTATGACTGATGCATCACGTTCGAACAACGTACAGTATTTACACTTTTTCCCCTTTCTTCCTTTATTATGTATGTCCTGTAAATTACTTACGTACGTAGATTTACTTCTTGTTTAATTGTTTATTTATTATTTTACAGAATACGGTATTGGAAGGTCGAAGCAAAACAATAGTTACATGACAACCTACGTACGAATTGTACAAACAATTGTTTGAAAGGTTGTAATAATAATGCACATATTGTAGAGTACAATAGGTTTCGCAAATAAAATATGCAATTGTACTACACAGTAGTTATGTACTTAAATAAATGATAGTGCATTGATTAGAAGAGTAATAACATAAAGAGATACGGTGTATGTACACATGGAATATATAATATTATTGGGAAATAAGAAAAATACATTTAAGTAAACCATAATAAAAAGTAAAGCACCTGCAGACTCAGTAGAGAAATTGTTCAAATTGATGGCCACATCCATTCTCACAACACAGACATCGGCGACGAAAGGACTCTCGTACACCGTTCAAGATACCAGGTGTCTCGCGAATCACATTGCATGCTGCGATTGTGTGCAACTAACAGTTTATTTGTATCAACAGGGGTCGCATTCAGCAGTGTTTTCAGGTGTTCCCACAAAATAATCAAGTGAAGAGAGGTCTAAAGAGCGAGCTGGCCACACTACAGTTGAACTACCTCTTCCTATATCCAGCGGCCACGATACACTTCATCCAAATGATTTCGCATATTCCGACTGAAATGGAGATCCATTTAACAAACTTAATAAATTTAATTATATATGTGGAACAATCAAAAGGATATTTAAAAGCACAAGAAAAGAAACAAAACTAAAATTTTATAAAGTAGTGGCAGTCCCCTTACTATTGTATGGTAGTGAATTTTGGGTTTTAACTAAAAGAGAAGAGAAGATCATAAAAGCAGCTGAAATGAGATTTCTGAGAAGTGTGGCTGGTTGCAAACTTCTAGATAAGAGAAGAAGTGAAGATATTAGAAATGAGCTAAATATCTTTAAACTCTTAGATAGAATAAAATAATGTAGAAAAAACTGGAAAGAACATGTTCAAAGAATGGAAGATGATCGCATTCCCAAAATTATACTTAAATACAAACCAAAAGGACACAGGAATGTTGGTAGACCAAAGAAGAGACGGATCCAACTTTTGAATGAGAATCTATGAGACCGGAACAATTCACATGGGCTTAATCCGTGATTGATGATGGTGATGATGACCGACTGAAATGGGGAGGAACCTGATATGAAGAGTAACTTCTTCTAAGAATTTCGATAGGACGTGCTCTAAAAAGTCTTATAAATGACACCATTTAATCTCTGGAGAAGAAGGTAAGGGCCAATGATGTGGTCAGAAATTATGCCTACCCATACGTTCACCGAAAATCTCAAAGATGGTATGAGAATTTTCATAATCCCACATATGACTATTCTTTGAGTCCAGAACCAGTCCATCCGTATTTAAAATTGCCTCATCAATGAATGACACCGAGGAAAAGAAGAGCGGTGGCTGCAGCAAATCCCAATTACAAAATTGTATCCGTTGAGCGACGTCCACTGGCTGTAAGGCTTGTACTTTCTGCAGATGAAAGGGATAGAGCTGGTCTTCGTGCAGGACTTTCATATGGTTTGATTGTTTGCGTCCATTACACGTGCGATAGCACGAGTACTATTTGAAGGATCATCATCCACCCTATGAAGAACATTTTCTTGTCTGCAATGCGGCGCGTACGTCTTTCACTGGCGTCTTCTCTGTTTACCTTTAACGTCTCATGCTCCCACAAACGCCTATCAACAGACTAAAAGGTTGTTCCGTGAGGATGGCGTCTATTCGGATACAGCTACATGTACATGGCAGCAGCTATTGCACCATTACCTTGTGCTGCACCATAAATCAAATACATTTCGGCAAGTTCAGGATAACTGTAAAAATGTTCCACGATGCTTTCAAGTTATCCGACTGATATGAAGTAACTTCTAATAAGATATTAATGTAATAACCAATATGGGAATAGGTATTTTGCGCATGTCTATACTGAACAAATTTCAGTGTCAACATATCACAGTAAACACGTAGGAAAAAAAAAAAAAAAAAAAAAAAAAGGAAAGGAAAAAAAAAGTGGCCTGCCGTGATTTGAACGTTCAGTGTTGAAATCTCAAATCCATCGCGTTAACCATTAAGCCACAAGTTAATTACACAGATTCTGCGTGTTTCACTCTGAGCTAAGGCTCACATTGTACCGATTCTATTTTAACCAGTTCAGTGGCGTGCAGTCATCTCCTAAATTCGACATTTTAAGGAATTTGATAACCCAATATTTCATAAACGTTGTTGATGAATAATTAGAAATCAGGATCTCGGAATTAATACTAAGATCTGATGTTATTCTAGTGTTATTTTCTTTCCTACTTTGCTCTCCTGTTGATTTATTTGTATTAATTGACGATTACTTTGATTCCCTATAACTTGCCCATTTTGCCTCGTAGACCATCGGTTCCTTATCTCAAATTACTTGTATAATACCCCATTGTATGCAGTTAAATTTGTGCGGTATAATTCATTAACACCCTGTACATATACATGTATATAATATCTAAATTAATTAAATCGGAGACATTTATGTGGTTATGGATGTGTTTCGACTTAGGAATTTTAGATAAGGAACCTAGTTAAACGAAACATGCTGAAATTAATCTATCGGTTGTTGGAGGAGTTTAGATGTGATACCCATAATCCAGCATTAAATTAATTAAATGTATAGAATGGAATGAGGTAGCTTTAGACCTTATTCGTAGATTGCATAAATTTAGCCAACCGTATTTTGAAAATGTACGTTTTGAAAGTATAGCTCGTTATTTGCTGAAATATTCTGTAAAGGTTAAATTTTGTAAATATAGTTGTTACCGGTATTTCTTGTTAATCGTCGAGTTTAATCGAATCCCTAATTAAGTCCGAAGCATCTCTTACTATTCAGTAGGCCTAAACCTATATTAATGACCTATTTTAATGGTGGGGCGTGAGTTTTAAAACATAAACAGTTTATAAGTTAGATTACGTTTTGTCTGAAATACCTCGGATTTGCCTCTTCAAAATTTCCCTTATTTGTCATTAACTGTACTTTTCCATTATATAATGTATTTCTATATGTGAGCATATATTTGGTTTTATTAATGTTTACTTCCAGTATCAATTTCTCATGTTATTTATATTATTATATAATGCATTTTCCGTAATAGATCCATCCTTTACAGTATTTTTTTTGCAAATGCCCCAGGTTGTCTTTCGACATTCCTGGTGTTCTCTCCTAGCATGGCGTACTTGTAACCCAATTCTGAGGTTGGGGCGCCTAGAAGGCGGGGTTGCGTTGCCCCGATGATATGATGGATAATGATGATTATGATGATAGTGGTGCGCCAGGAGAATCCCTAATCCTAAGTTTAATATAAGATGAATATGAATGATGATGATTACGATGGCCATATGATTTTGGGGACCGTTTGGGCCTTAAAGTTTTCCTGACATTTGTCTTACAAGTGAGGAAAAACCCCGATAAAAACCTCACCCAGAAAAACTGTCCCGACCGGGGATCGAACCCGGGCCCGCTGCGTAACAAGGCAGCAAGCTACCTCGAGACCACAGCGGTGAACATAATATGTTTCTTTCAAAATCAGTTAGTTGAGATTTGCACTGTTCAGTCAGAACCCAGGTTTCACTCTTGTAAGTTAACACTGGTTTAATTAGTTCTTCATAGAATCTAGTTTTTGTTTCCCTTGTCAAATATTTTGATTTTAAATACTTTATTCAATGAAAAATAGCATTCCTTAACATTTTGTACTCTTTTATTTATTTCTTCCTGGATATTATTATGTTTTTTAGTCCCATTAAACATTTCCGATTGAGGGTCTTTCCACTTTTCAGCGGTTGCCCTTTAACCAGCCGGCTGCTGGCCCTTCACATCCACATGTGTCAATCACAGAGGTAGATGATCAACAGCCAGTGTAGGTGTGACATGTGGTTAGCATGTCGAGTCCCCCAGCCGTTATAGCTGGTTCCGCTACTTATTGTAGCTACCCAATTGCCTCACGATGCTGGGTGGGCACCGGTCCCATACTGGCCGAAATACCATGAGAAAATTTCTTCCCCCATGGAGACTCGATCCAGCGCAAGTCCCGTAGCTCTGCGCCAAGGCTTCCTACCTTAACCGCTCGGCTACGGGGCGGGACCCCATTAAACATGAGTCCATAAATTAATGGGTTATGAAGTAAAGTCAATTTTAGTGTTTGGCACTCGCTGATAGCTAGATAACAAAACCATCATAGGCTTATTCAATAATTCAGCAATCTACATAACAGAAGTTTAACCCTAAATTGGCCAAACAAAAATTTCTACGCCAGTTATTTAAATGTTCCGAACCGCAAAGAAAACAAGAATATGTAAAACTCAACTTATTATTGTACACTAGCTAATACCGACATGCGCTGCTACGCTTAATTAAATGAAAATGAATGTGTTTTATGTTTAATTGAATAAATAAAAGGAAAAATAATTATAAATTCATATTGTAATTATTTTTAGATAACTCGTGCTGATTACCCGGCGTTGCCCGGAATATACTTTTCCCGATCTTCTTTGCATAAATGAATTGAAAGACGAACATTAATGTGTTTTTCTGTTTAATTAAAAAAGTAGAGGGAAAAATAATTTCAAATTTGTATCGTAATTAGTTTTATATACCCCGTGCCGATTACCCGGCGTTGCCCGGGAATCTACTTATCCCGATCATTCTTGACATAAATGAGCTGAAAGACGAAAATTAATCTGTTTTTATGTTTAGTTGAATAAATAGAAGGGAAAATGCATATCCTAATTATTTTTAAAGATACCCCGTGCTGATTATCCGGCGTTACTGGTGAATCTACTTATTCCGATCTTCTTGACATATATATGTTTAAATAGAAAATGTGTTATTGTAAGTTATCTGTAAAAGAATACCCGCAGTGCTGCTAACGCTTGCCCGGGAATCTACTATACCCGATCTTCTAGGTATCTATGAATGACATAAATGGTTATTCTGAGTAATCCATGCTGTCGCGGACATTTTATAGAATTTTTTGAGATATTCAATTCTGTCTACATTAATTTCGTATAGGCCTATTTGTTATGGTTTAGGCAGCGTAACCCAATTAAGGGTCCAAAAAGGGATTTTTTAGTTTATTTACACCCGGGTGATTTTAAATGTGAAGGGGTTGAGTATTACATCTCTCTTATAACCTATGTTCATTCCGGGAATCTCCTGAACATTTTGCAAAAAGCCCCATCAAAATCGGGTGAACGGTATGGCAGCGCATCAAATAAAAAAAACAAACATGCATTTTTATATAGGCCTATTAGATAAATCCTGGCAATAACAGTGATGATGTTTATTATTATTATTATTATTATTATTATTATTATTATTATTATTTTGATTGCGAATGAGCCCTTTTAGGACTATACAAAGTACTTACAAGCGGTTTTTTTTTTTACTCCACGTTTCCCTTTTTTTTTTTTTTTGGCTATGGGCTTTTTTTTCTCTCTTCTCCCCATGTTGGTGTAGCTTTTTCATGAGTTTGTCCTATTGGTCAACCTGCCAATTTGTGCATCTTAATTATATATAAGCCTATATCTCTGTTTATGATATCTTCTTGGGCAATTGCTGCCAATTTTAAGTCCTTTTTCACTTCACTAATCCATTTCATACAATCCACTGGTGCTTTATTAATATTTTCGTAGAATTCCATTATTCGTTTTGAAAGTCTATTTGCGTTCATTCGTTTAATATGTACTTAAAATTTTGATCTTCTTTGTCTAATTACGAAATTGTTTGCCATTCGCCCTTAGGAAAATGTTAGTAGAAACACTTGCAATGCCCCATTTTGATTATTGTGACACTCTTTTTACAGACTTAAATATTATTTCCACTCAAAGACTTCAACGTGTTCATAATTCTTGCGCACGTTTTATTTGTGGTATTCGCAAATTTGACCATGTTACACCGTCACTGGAACAATTATCGTGGTTTCGTCTAAGAGATCGTAGAACTGTCCATTCCCTATCCCATCTCTATAAAATACTTCACACATCATCGCCTAATTATTTATCACGCCGCTTAATCAGACTATCCGACACACATAATCTTGACACTCGATCCCATCAGCACATTGTCCTTTATATCCCGCCTCATCACACTGTATATTATTCATTATCTTTTACGGTGTCACTTACCAAAACATGGAATTCCCTTCCACCCTATGTCAGAGACTGTCAAACTATAACATCCTTCAAAAACAAACTAAAGAATTATTTAATAACAAACTAACTTATACACCTCACTGATAGTATTCTTTTAGCAATATTAATATATTTAATTATTAATGTAAATAATATTAAGAATAACAAATATTTTTAATTTGTTTTGTTTTAATATTGTATAATCGTAAAATTAGTTTTCTATATCTCACTATTTTCCTGTTTTTTATATACACTAGACAGGGACAATTTAATATGTCTTGCTTGTATACATTTTATTATTAGTTTTAGTCTTAATTTTAACTAATATTAACTGGTTGTATTATAGATCGTAATATGTATATTAGATATTATCTTTTGATCAAATTTTTACTTAGTGTTTAATATTAGAGTTAATTAAGATTGTTATATTCTTATGTAATATATGTTTGTCCTGGTGAGTGGAAGAGAAGGCCACATGGCCTTAACTCCACCAGGCTAAATAAATCTTAAATAAAAAATAAAAAAAAAATTAGTATGAATATCTGTACATAATTTTATTTCTTATTTAGCTTTTGAGTCTTTATGCTTTACCTATGACTTGTGGACTTAAAGTGTTTCTTATAATTTTGTATTTTTTTATTATATTTTCGATTTTTTTTTCTGTTCAAAATTTATGTTTCTGTTCCATAGAGGCACTCTGGTATCCTCCGCCTTCGAAGCCAATTATTATTATTATTATTATTATTATTATTATTATTATTATTATTATTATTATTATTATTATTATTATTATTATTATTATTATCGGCCGCGGTGGACTATGGTTATGCTCCTTGCCTCTGGTCCCAAGGGTCGCGGGTTCAAACCCGGCCGGGGTCGATGGATTTTTTAGGACGGAAAAATCCAAGGAGCAAGTCCTCCGGGAGGGACTTTAAGCCGTGGGTCCCGAGTCTGAAGATTTTCAGGCTCGTAAAAAATCCTTAAGCCTGAATAAAAAGGCATCTAAGCAAAATTTACCGAATTTCCCGTCCTAGTACTACCTTGGTTTCCTAGATGTCAGTATGAGCGGAACGCTGACCACGTACCACTCAAAATGACATCTATACGAAAACAAGTGTAACTAAATTAATTGTATTGTAATCACAACTTGTAATCGTTTATATATATATATTGTAATTTAGATTTAAGACTTTTTTTTTGTATTTTTTTTAACCTGGTTGAGTGGTAGACAAGGCCTTAAGGACTTAACTCTGCCAGGTAAAATAAAGCTATTATTATTATTATTATTATTATTATTATTATTATTATTATTATTAAATTAGTATAGTTCAAATTCTTCCCTGTAGGGGGAGAGCGCCTAAAATATCCGTAAAGGTAAAACATAGGCTTACAATACAATACAATTATCATTATTATTATTATTATTATTATTATTATTATTATTATTATTATTATTGTTGTTGTTGTTGTTGTTATTCTCCATTCCCCAGCCTTTTTACAACATCATAGAGAAAATGGAAACAAGGCATTAGTATCAAATGAGTTTTATCGGTGTCATAAAATTTTTACTAATTCAGTCCTCTATCAAATTTGAAAATATTAATTCGAATCCTTTCTTGTAGTTATGAGAGATAGTTCAAAGTTCTAACCAGTGTAGGCCTACATGCCTAGTTTTTCAATAAACTATGGAAGTTTTTTTTATTTAGACACACTTATGTGAAATATAATTGCAACACTGCCTGCTTTATTTTACTTATTTATTTATTTACTTCGTAACTGAGTTTCTAGTGGTAGCTCTCATCAAACATCTACGGAAACTTTGAGAGTTGACTTTTAATCTATAAGAGTGGAAGCAAAATAAGTGCTCAGATTTTAAGCATGGATTCTTTGCTATATATACAATAAAAATGTCGTTCATCTCTGTAGCACTGCCTGTTTATGTGAACTACACATTATGGAAGTACTTTTGATAGAAAAGAACTATAAACATTTTAATGTTTTTATAAATAAAATTTATAAAAATACTGCGATTTTATATAATATTGTATAATGTACTAGCTAATGCCCGACGTGTGCTAATACGCCTAAATAAATTAAATAACAATTTTAAATTTTCGTTTCAGGTGAACTCCTACACCTAATGGTTCTAGAGCATAATAGCGGCTAACACAGGCCGTACTTAAAATCTGTATACACAAAGTTTTATATTGCGACGCACCAAAGATAGCGATTGCTAGAGTCAATTTTTATTTTCTGATTTCAGGCAAATCCCCGCTTCAATTGGTCATATTTCACTGAGTTTTGAATAATACCTACCTCGGTTTATTTTAATAGAATATTCTTAGTTTCGTTGCATTACATGCCAAAACCTACCTTCAAATTTCTCTCAGAGTAGCATTTTAATGTTCCAAGGACGTGTCCAAAAAAATTATCGGCCTTTTCACTGCAAGGCACAGAAATCGAAGCCAGAATCCACCAATGTCAACCCATTGTACGGAGATTAGTAAAAGCGGAGTGGAGTGAAGCAGGACAAGGTGCAGATGGCAGATTGCGAAGTTTATCCAATCTACCAGTTCGTGAGTTGTATTACTTTCTTTTTTTCTTCTTCTTATTCTTCTTCTGCTTCTTCTTCCTTTCATGTGATAGACCTAGTTGTCTGTTACGGTCTCAATCCAACGTTTGAAGGGTCTGCCCAAAGCTCTCTTGCCTGGTGGCTGTTAATTTAAGATTTGACGTGGTATTCTTGTTCTGCTCATTCTTCTTACGTGAGATTTCCAGTTGTTTCTGTATTTTTGTACATATTCCATGACTGATTCCGTTTGTAATTCTTTGAGAATCTCAGAATTCCTTTTATGGTCTGTTCTTGAGTAACCTGCAGTATGTCTCATAAATTTCATTAGTTTGTATTACTTACTTATAGTTTGTTTTTAGTGAATAATGCTATTGTGTTATTATTTAATGGTAATAGTTTTATTGCGTTTTCTTTATTTAATTGTAATGTTATTGCTGTATTTGTTTATTTTTCTTTACACTAGTACCAATTATTACTTTATTGTAACGGACTGTCAACAGCACGTACGGCTTACTGCCCGTGCGACCCATATTTGTAAATAATATTGTAAATATCTTACTTTTTGTCTAATAAAGTCCTACTACTACTACTACTTATAGTTTAAATGAAAGATTTACGCTGGATTTTAATGCCTTGCAGATTTTGTACTATGCCTTGATACATCACAACGATTCTCTGGAAAAAAAAATTCAAGGTGTGTTTTGGTATGCAATGGTTGACTGTTCCCTGGTTAGTAACGAAGTTTCTGATTGGACAAGTTATAGAATTGTGTTGGTGACATTTTGCTCAGGGATTTTTTTGCAGAAATTTTGTACATAAAACAAGAAGGAGATTGTTCATTTATCACATCTGCAGCAGCTTTTGTTATCACTCGTACAATACTGTGGTTTAATTATTCTGTCATGATTATGGACCGAGTTTATCGGCGCCATTGTTTTCCAACAAGTTAGCACCAGAAGAACATGCACAATATATTAAAGGAGACCGTTGAAGAGGGTAATCTAAACTGTGCTCTACTGTATTACTTACTATAAAGTGGTTGAAAGCATTTACTATTCTCCCAGAGAAAGAAAATCTAAAAAAAATGCGAGTAAGCATGTTACAACCGAACGTCACGCGAATCTAGATTATATTCTAAACTTTGAATGTAAAACAATATGTAAAATTCTTCTTCTTCTTCTTCCTTCCAAGTATTAGGGGTCCTCATCTAGGGGATATGTGGATGGCGACCACAAGGTGCCCAAGCTGAGCAAAACATTTCTTCCACTTACTTGTGTTTTTCACTCTTTTAACTTTACTATCTAACCTCTCTTGGTTAACTCTTGTTTTTTTCGACCCCGACGCTATTAGGGCATCCGAGGGCTAGGGAGTCTTTCCTTTCTTCCATTTCTTCTTTCCTTTATTTTATTTTCTTCTCCAGAATAGCCTGACCAGAGGCTATAAGATGGCAGCCCCATCACTGGTCTTGCCTTCCTTTGGCCAGCAACCAATCGAAGGGACTATTATTGTGCTTTCAAGTTTCATTCGAGAATTTCCCGGAAGGATCAAACTAATGACGACCAATATATAAAATTAATATAATATTTAATGCTAATCGCTAAATATTGTAAGATTATTACAATCAATATGTCTAATAAGTAGAGTCCGGATGTTAGGCAATTAAAAAATTCAAAATAAGCAGGCAAAAAGGCACTAAAAATTCAAATAGGCTCTTATAAAAAATGGACTACAACGTAACTTTTTACAGTCTTACGTTAACAATATAAACATATGCTATCAATAGCATGCGAAGATATTAGAGATGCTTTTGGAATTTGTTTTGCCTTTTTACAAAGGATAGAACCCTCTTTGTCACTCAGCAATTAATGTTTTAAATTCTTTGTGAAGAGTACTTAAGATTGAATTTCATAGAATAAAATTTCGTGAAGGAATAAGTCAAAATGTTGAGGGGATAACTATTAATCATAATAGTGTTCTAATTCAATTGTACTGAAAAGAAGCAAAGAACTTTTCTCCAAGCCTTAGAGCCGGAGCATAATACAATGGGACATAGCGTAGGAATATTTCGCCTAACGGGAATGCATGATGTGAAAAAATATAATATTTACCTAACGGGAGTGCACTGAGGTTAAAACCATCTACCTGCTAGGTTATTGGGTTATTGCCACACTTATCCTAAAATATTCTAAGGGAATTTATAAAAAAAAAGAACCCTTAAAACTTCTATGAAATGATTTGTGCCATGACGTTTGTCCATTTAAATTGATATTATTGAAATCCTGAGTTGATTTCGAGAAAAAATTGCAAATGACATTTATAGCATTATAAGTTGAAATAGGCATTTATAGGCAAAATAAACTTCATGGAAAACAATTCTAGGGTCGTTGGTATGGACTTATATGAAGTCACTTTTACAATATCTATAATAAATAAGTATAGGCGTTTTCCCTAACATCCACTCTACTAATAAGCTTGTTGTGTAGATCACAATAGAAGGAATCTGTATCAACTGATCTGATTTACTACGGAAAGATATGTAAAACTGTTATTCTTCCAGTTATATTATATAGATACGAAACATGGATTTTACTTTAAGGGAGGAGAAAAGATCGCGAGTATTTGAGAATAAAGTTCTTATAACTTTTTTTGGCCAAAGAGAAATGAACAGATAGTTGAATGGAGAAGACTTCATAAAGTTAACTACATGATCTTTAAAGGAAACCAGATATAATAAAAACATTTATGCCTCGTGACTGCAATGGGCAGGACACGTTGCACGAACGGGGAATGAAAGAAGTGCATGGAAGCTTCTTGTAGGAAAACCGAAGGAACAACGCCCATTTGGTAGACCAAGAATGAGATGAGAGAATAAAATTAACCATGATTATACAATAGATGATAGAAACCATTAGCACAAGATAGGGATGTATGGAGAGCTCATGCCCTGCCCATGAACCTATGGGTTCGATAGATAGTTAGTACAATGGTACAACATTCGTCACACCATCACAACTTATTGTATTCCAGGAAGCCACCTGCACATAAACTGAATACTCCCTTGTAGCACTAAGACTGTCAATTTTTTTTTATTTAGGCCTACAGATTTTTCACTGATACTATTTAGTGACACAAAAAAAGTGTGAGTGTATATATATATATATATATTAAGACCACCGCTGTGGTCTGGAGATAGCGTGCTGCCTTGTCACGCAGTGGGCCAGGGTTCGATGCCCGGCCGGGGCAGTTTTTCTCGGGGTTTTACCTCACCCGCAAGACAAATGTCAGGAACACTTTAAGGCCCAAACGGTCCCCGAAATCATATGACCATCATCATCAACCTTATCATTATCATCTCATCATCATCATCCTTCACCGGTGTGGAAAGCAACGGGAATCTACCACACCGACAATTCCCTAGTAAAGTTGCAAACCATAGCATGAAAATTGCTATGATTGCAGTGAAAGACCTGCCCTCGGGCAGAATTGCTGTGAATGGATATCTCAAGAAAGTAAAATCCAAGCAGCCGAGATGAAATTTTTAAGAAGAGTAAAAGGATGCACTAGAATGGACCAGATAAGAAATTAGGATATCCATGAAGAACTGCAGATCTACTCCATAAAAGAAAAGATATTTAACAACAAGAATCAGTGGAAAGAAAATGTAGAAAGATTAGAAGAAAGTAGATTACCAAATAAAATCTCACATTATTTTCCGAGAGGAAGAAGAGGTGTCGGACGTCCTAGGAAGATATCGTCTTAGATCTATTAGTGAAGACGGAACAGGTAATTAATGCCTAAACCAGGAAGTGAATAAGAAGAAGTATATAACTTATATATATATATATATATATATATATATATATATATATATATATTTGTTAATGCTATTGCGCCCCAATTATTGTTTTATCGAAAACCTACTAGGTTTATAGTTATTAATTTAAAAGAAAGGTGGAGTTTTTAACCAGCATATATTGACCATTGTAGGACATCTAGGCCCAGCCGTCCACCCCTTGGGATACCTCGGTCGCCATGACCATACTCCCAAGTCCTAGTTCTAGTCCTCCCTATCCTATGTTCGCGTCCACATTCAAGTTCACGGTCCTTACACCAACACCCCAGGGAGAGAGTGTTGGAGTTTGCAGTTCTGGGAATTGCTGAGCTACATAGTACATCAGGTCGCTCAATCCTGACGACCCCACAGTTGGTCCACGGGCTCCATGAGCCTAGCTGGGAGGACTGCTGTCGCAGATCCACCGACCATTCCCCTGTTCTGCCTCCAGGGACGTGTCCTGCAGCCGTTGTGAGACCGGCTAGGGCTACAAGCCCAACAGTGTGAGACTTTTAGTACATCCAGGTGCTCATCTCCTGGCGACCCCACAGTTTGTCGACGGGCCCGTAGGCCAAGCCAGGAACCAGTACAGTAGCTCCCCGCTGGACTGGTCCGAGCCGAGCCCTTGTAGGAGTCGCCTGGAAATAAAATTTAAAAATTGCTCTGAACCATCGGTTCCCAACCTCCAGGGGATTCGCACAATAGTTCAAAGGGTTCGCCAAAACTTTTCCGTAATGGTGAGCTTCGAGGTTAATTGTTCCTTCATTTCTGCGACATTGTAATAATAATAATAAAAATAATAATAATAATAATAATAATAATAATAATAATAATAATAATAATAATAATGATAATAATAACATTATTAGCAATACTTATTATTTTAGAATAAAATTAACCCTATAATGACCTTTGTTACATATGTGTAACATCGGGAATTTATCACATCATTTGACAATAAATTAGTATTTACCGCGAATCACTGAGTAGGTTTTAACCGTTAAGGGTTAAATTAATTTAAGGTTATTAAACCTTTTGCCTGGAATTAAATTTGATGCATGTCTACTGTATGTATATTTTAACTCAGATCATTGTGAAAGGGTTTTGCGATTCGAAAAAGGTTGGGAACCACTCTCTAAACTAACTCACTTAGATTCATAGTCCTGAGCTAATGTTTTCCAATCACCCCCAGTATAATCTACTTCCCTCAAATCATGGTTAACGTTATCATCACACCTCATTCTTGATCTACCAACTGCGCATTTTCATTCTGATTTTCCAACAAGAAGTTTCCACGCATCTCTTTATTCCCCATTCGTGCCACATGCCCTGCCCATCGCAGTCTACGTGACTTAACTGTTCATATTATATCTGGTGTCCTATTAATACCATATAGTTTCGCTTTTATGTAGTCTTTTCCATTCACCTCTCTGTTCATCTCTCTTTGATCCAAAAATTTTCCTAAGGATTTTATTTTCAAATTCTCGCAAACTTCTTTCCTAATCTAAAGTAAGAGTCCAAGCTTCGCATCCATATGATAGGCCTATAACTGGAAGTATAACAGTTTTATATGTTTTCAGTTTAACTTATTTTTGAAAGTAGTTCGGGCCAGAAGAGTCTCTGTAATGCATAATAGCATGCATTTCTAATGAAAATAAAAACGCTCTAACCGCCCTAATTTTTTACGTTTCATAACGAATCTCGGTATTTGTGCTATTAAAATACTAAATGGAGGAAGTTATTATAAAAGAAAAGTGAAATCCGGCCAATAGAAGTAGGGATTTACCTGAAACCCGTAATAAAAATTGACTGTAGTAACCACCATGTTTGGTTGGTTGCACTGTACACCATACTATTCAATTAACCCTTACATTGACAATGTATCCTGTAACATAAATTAGTTTACTTTGTTTAATATTTTTAATAAATCAATGGAAAAAATACATCAAGAGATATTATTTCAATTTGTATCAAATTAAACAGTCTTCTTCTTCTTCTTCTTCCTTTCCAAGATTACGTCAAAGCGACTTGTTCCGGTCTCAAGTCCATCGTTTCCTTGGCTGTCCCAAAGATATTTTCCACGCGGTTTGTAGGTGTTGATCATTTTCGGTAATCTTGTATTGTCCATTCTGTTTAAATCTTCTTTCCATCGGTGTTTGTGCTCTTCTAGTTTGTCGAGTATTAAAAATATCCCCAGTTCATTTCTTATTGATTCATTATGTAATAATATTAAACAATAATATGTAATAGACACTCTTAAAGTTATGAAAGATTTGTTTTCACAGCAGACCGACTCTTTTATATCGGCAGATATCAGGAACACAGTTTCGCCAATTTAACAAAATAATCCGTGAACGAATAAAATCGAACTATAAATTCGACTTGCTTAGGAATTCGCTTACGTAGTTACGCAATTCACGCTTAATGGACTTTGTATGATTGAATTTTTGGACTAATTAAAACGTATTATCAAATGCATAAATTTTATTATCGTCAGTATTTGATAATCGGCCGCGCTGGATTAGTGGTTTTGCTCCTTGCCTCTGGTCCCAAGGGTCGCGAGTTCAAATCCGACCGGGGTCGATGGATTTTTTAGGATGGAAAAATACAGGGAGCAAGTCCTCCTGGAGGGACTTTAAGCCGTGGGTCCCGAGTCTGAAGATTTTCAGGCTCGTAAAAGATCCTTAAGCCTGAATGAAAAGGCCTCTAAGCAAAATTTACCGAATTTTCCCGTCCTAGTACTACCTTGGTTTCCTAGATGTCAGTATGAGGCGGAACGCTGACCACGGACCACTCAAAATTACATCTATACGAAAACAAGTGTAACTATATTAGCATGTTTCAAATTCTTCCCTGTAGGGGGAGAGCGCCTAAATCTCTGTAAAGGGAAAACATAGGCTTACAATACAATACAATTTGATAATGTAATTTAAAGAGGAATTTAGTGTCGTCAGTAACCGTTTTTATAAACTGTTTTCCAATTGTACTTGTTACGAAACAGACAAAGGACTGTCTGTGGTTCTAAAAATCCTTTTATATTAGGTGTTACGAAACAAATTGGCAGAAAATGTTTTATTTGCTTCGTAATGAGGCTTTCTATTATAATAATGAGGATGTTTCCATCTTGTTTCCCAGTTCCTTTATACTAGCTTGTTTGTTTGTAACTTTGATGTTCAAATTGAAATTTATTTATCGTGTTTCTTTTATTGGTAATTTGGTACAAATATGATTAACCGACGACAAAGGAAAGCATATTACACAAAGAAGAACATCCGTGATATATTTCATTATTATCATCAAACAGAATTTACATTGAAATAGAAATCTGTGTGTGTCCAAAATTACTTTCATTTCGATTGCATAAAAAATTAAACATAGGCTGAATTCTGGAAATGCACGCTATTAGGCCTATATATTACAGGGACTTTTGTGGTCTCAACTCCTTTCAAAAAACATTAAGCTCAAAATATATCAAACTGTATTCTCCCAGTTACATTACATGGATGTGAAACATGGACTCTTATTTTAAGAGAGGAAAGGAGAGTATGAGTATTTGACAATAAAGTTCTTACGGAAATTTTTGAACCAAAGAGAGATGAACCAGAGAGGTGAATAGAGTAGAAGCTATATAGTATTTATAGGAAGCCAGATATAATAACAGATAAGTCTCTTTGTTTGTGATGGGAAAGACATATGGCACGAGTGGGGAATGAAATATATGCATGGAAACTACTTATAGGAAACCAAAGGGAAAGCGCCCAGTTGATAGACCAAGAATGAGGGAAGTAGAATATACAGGGGATGATTCGAAAACATTAGCTGAGGACAGGGATGCATGGAGAGCTTATGTCTGCACGGCCATTAATCTAAGTGTTCGATAGTGTCAGTGATTTAGTTTATTATCTCCTTACATTCTTCCCTACAACCTGAGGGACTATTTGCTATAATTTTATACCACGGTGCTATTTTATTTAAGCGAGGAGAAAAGATTACGAGTATTTAAGTAAAAAGTGCTTATGAAAATTTTCATACCAGACTGAATCGAGCAGACAGAACGAAGAAGACTACTTAAAAATGAACTTAGAGTAGTTGATTAAGGCAATATACTATAAGCAGGAAGGTCCAGGGCTCGAGCGCAATCGGGGTCAGGATTTCTAAACTGAACCAAACCTTACTATGGCACCATGCCCTGAGGTCGACTCAGCCTCAAATGAAATGAGTATCAAGAAATTTGTGAAGGGAGCCGTCTCTCAGGGCTGACATCAAGTGCCGATTATCTAGAAAAGTGGGACTGCGATGGGCATGACATGGCACGAATGGAGAATGAAAAATAGGCATGAGGGCTTCTGTATAGGAAAACCAGAGGGAAAGCGCCCAGTTAATGGATCAAGAAATAAGTGGGAGAATAATGCGAGTATTACCCATGATTTGAGAGAAATAGATTATACAGGGAAAGATTAGAAAACATTAGCTCAGTAAAAGATAAATGGAGAATTTATTCCGCGTGACCATGAATCTAAGGGTCCGATAGTGTTAATGAGCTAGTTAGTTAATATAGTTTCCGTTAACCAGCAAATTAGGACCATGAATTCGACTTTTTGAAGAATTCGCTTAGTTTACCCAGTTCCTCATGACGAAAATTGGTATCTTGAAAACGGTTAATTACAGTTAAAACTCGCAGGATTTTTTTTTTGCTCAAAATATTTCGGAGACACAATCATCAAAATTGCATGAGAACATTGAATTTCCTATTAGTTAAAACATCGGGATATTTACAGTTATATCCAAATTATATGGCCATATGAAAATAATGACTGGAAAAGATTAACTAACTCACTCACTTGAACTATCGAACCCGCAGGTTCATGGCCGCGCGGACATAAGCTCTCCTATGGGTTCCCTGAAGTAGTCCCCGCCAGGAATGGGGGACTATTTGATCTCCGGAAAATTTTACTCCAGTGGAACCCATGTCTGCATTTCTTGACGGTTGTATTTTTACAGTGAACGACTTTATTCTTTCGACCAAGTACTTTTTTCGTCTGGCTTATCACCTTCGATCAGTCCGGCATGAGTAAACCTATCGGCAGCAATACTACCGCCGGCATAGCTCTCGGGATCATTAAGCACGCAAGCCACTCCACCACGTCAAGGTAAAGATACCATGGGGGGGGAGACTTAAAAAGACTATCGAAACAAATTTCTGAACAGTTTCCGTCCGCGGAGGGCTACGTATGCGCCAACCAGTGTTTTTGAGGCTAATATAAACGCCAAAAAGAACTTAATTAAAGCACAAAAAAAAACAATAGCAAGTATTTTTGGTATAATTGGGTAGGTTAGCTATGTTTAGTATAGGGAAGTTCGGGTAATGTAGACCCTTCTGTTTGAGTGGATCCTATTAATATTTTCTTTAATTGGTGCTGCCATCGAACATAAACTATTTTAACTTCTTCCCCTCATCAACTTTGACGGGTTGAAGGCCAGTTTCTGTTATTCGTTGTGCGAAGAAGGGTTTATTTGTGATATTTATGAAAATGACCGCTTTAAAATTTTTCAAACTAAGAATCAATTCTTAATGTCTGCTATTGAATATTACAAATTCTGAAAAAAAACTCCTAAATATATTATAATCTGTAGATGCTGTTTTAATATACTGATGGGTTTGGTTTGATATTATGTGACATGATGTCTGTATAAAATAATTAAACATAACAAAGGAATTCGGTTAGTATGGACCCTCCACGAGGCCTTGGGTCCATTTTACAGGAATACGTAGGCCTATATTTTATCAATGAGGATGCTATCTGTTAAAACCATTCACTTAATTAATTGTATTTAATATCCTTGTACATTTACTAAACCCAAACACCGTCGCTGTCTGCAGTTAAATAACGTGTGAATGTTACAATTTATAATCAACAAACATTTTTCAAAACATTAAATAAAAATCAACGATTTTTAATTATGATCAGCCATAAATATTTTCAGATTAATCTGTGCCTGTCTGTACAAATTAATAGAGTAAACACACTTACAAATAGACTAAAAGCTAAGATGGACCCTGGGGTCCAATTTATCCGAATATGGAAGTTAAAGTGGACCTTTCTTGTAATATACGTGAACACTGTAGAGAGGATCGAAAGTCAATACTGATTCAATTATTCTTTTAAATATTGAAACAGGAGGATTCTTTATATCATCTGAAAGATAATTAAATAAATTCACCGATACCACCCCATAACTATTTTGAGTTTTGCTAAATTTACATTTATTCAAATATATATTATTATTATTATTCCTCGTATTACAGTTATGAAGAGATATAGGCCTACAGCACGTATACTTAAGTAAATTCTTTTTTGTATGAATTTAGCAACTAAGAACGTACATTGATACCGAAGAATTCCTAATTTCATAAAAAGTGGTTTACAGTGAGAATAGATAGATACATAGGTAGGGAGCCAAAATGCTCTGTGAATTAAATAAAGAGAGCTTGGAGTTAGACCCTTCTTGCAGTAAAACATGAAGTGTTTGTAACGCCAGTTGGATCGTTCAGGTGAATTCCCATATGACCTTCTCTGTATCACAGAGATGTTGCGTCATGTTGCGGTCTGAGTGCGAGAACTCTACAGTGCAGGCGCATGTGGGGAGAATAATACATTCTGCTGTAATCAAATCCCAACCAAATAACTGATTTCAACTACAATCAATGCATTCTTCAAGTTTCCAAACATTTATAACCAAATTTTTAACTAGGAACTGGACTTATTAACTAAAGAACTCCCTGACAACATCGTTTCCATAGATTTAGGAGTAACTTACTGGGTATTCTCCATTGTTTCCTCGTAGGAACATGGGCGCTCCCCAGTGGGAGTTTCTTAATCAAGATTAACTTAGTTACGCTTATTTGCTTATATATGGCAACGAGTGACATGTGATTAGCACATCGCCTCAATGACACATCTAATAGACAACTAAGATATTACTTAGAAGGGATGGGTGAAGATCGGTTAAATTTTGCACATACTCATATTCACTGGCACTATCGAACCCATATGTTTATTTCGGCGCGGACATAAGCTCTCCATACATTCCTATCCTGAGTTAATGTTTTCCAATCATTCCCTGTATAATATACTTTCCACAAATCATAGTTAATGTTATTCTCCCACTTCATTCTTGGTCTATCAACTGGGCGTTTGCCCTTTGGTTTTCCTACAAGAAGCTCCAATGCACGTCTTTTATTACCCATTCGTGCCAGATATCCTACCCATCGCAATCTACGAGACTTAATTGTTCTTATTATATCTGGCTTCCTATAAATACCATGTAGTTCATTGTTATGTAGTATTCTACATTCAACTGTTTCTTCATCTCTCTTTAGTCCAAAAAAATTCCTAAGAACTTTATTCTTAAATACTCGTAATCTCCTTTCCTCCCTTAAAGTAAGAGTCCATGTTTCGCATCCGTATAATATAACTGGTAGAATAATAGTTTTATATATTTTCATTTTAACGTTCTTTGAAAAGAGTTGGGACGTCAAGAGTTCTTGTAATGCATTATAGCACGCATTTCGAGAATTGAACTTATGTTTAATTTCATTGTGCATCTCATTCCTGTTTGTGATTATTTGCACATAGGCTTTTTTATTCAGGTTTACGGTTCTTTAACGAGCACGAGCCTGAAAATCTTCAGACTGGGGACCCACTGCATGTAGTTCCTCCCGGAGGACCTGTCCCTTGTATTCTTCCATCCTAAAAATCCATCGACCACGGCCGAATTCGAACCCGCGTTCCTCGGAACTAGAGGGAAGGAACATAACCATCAGCCCACCGCGGTCTATATAGATTCATGGCTGTGCGGAAATAATCCCTCTATTCATCTCTATCCTGAGCTAATGTTTTCCAATCATCCCCTGCATAACTCATGTAATCTACCCCGTACGTGCCTACGACAGAATATGGGTGCTCGTTAACCAATCTAATTTTGTTGTGCATATTTTCCTATAGATGCAACTGAGTGTATGTGGTCAGCAAATCGCCTCTAGAATATATCTAGTAAGAAATTAAAGTGTATCTTGGATGGGGAAGGTTGATAATATTTGTTCAGAGGCACTAATTTAGACTTGAGGTTCTTTTATGAGCTCGAAATCTTCATATTCGGTACCCACGGCTTAAATTCCCTCCCGGAAGAATTGTCTGTTGGATTTTTCCATCCTAAATATCCAACGATCCGCTCGAGTTTGAACCCGCGAATCGCGGGACCTGAGCAAGGTCGGAGAAAAAACTCTGACGAATTAGATTTACATTTCTATTTATGATTTGTGTCATTAACGTATAGCCAAGGAGTTCCATTTCGCACAGCATCGGTACTATGTGCTGTAAGTATTATCTAAACAATCAGAAACCTATAACTGTGCTAAGTAGCCACGGTCTCCCCATATTTTATTATTATTATTATTATTATTATTATTATTATTATTATTATTATTATTATTATTATTATTATTATTATTATTATTCGGCCGCGGTGGACTGGTGGTTATGCTCCTTACCTCTGGTCCCGAGGGTTGCGGATTCAAACCGGGAGTTTAATCCCCACTTTATTTCTGATCTTAGGGTGAGGGTGTCAACCTGAGCGATTGCAGGCAGGAGTTTATCTTCTACTCGGGGTCGATATTATTTTTTTTGCGATGGAAAATCCAAGGTGCAAGTCCTGCGGAAGGGACTTCAAGCTGCGGTTCCCGATTCTGGAGATTTTCAGGCTAATAAAAGGTCCTTAAGCCTGAATAAAAAGATCTCTAAACAAAATTCACCGAATTTTCCCATCCTGTTACTACCTTTGTTTCCTAGATGTCGCTATGAGGCGGAACGCTGACCCCTGGCCACTCAATGACATCTATCCGAAAAGAAGTCAAACTAAATTATTAAGTCAAAACTTTAAAAATTTATTTTAAAGCACCGTTGAGGTTATGTAATAAGATATGGAATACAAAATTGGTACCTGGTAAATTGCGACAAGTTATGGATTGATAAAACAACAAGAAATTTCAACACAAGATACTCTGAACATTTCAAAAATTTGATTAATAACTAACTAACTCACTGGCATTATCGAATACGTAGGTTTATGACCGCGCGGACATAAGCTCTCCATGCATATCACGAAGAAAAAAATGTTTTGCCAAACACATACTAGAAACGAATCATCAGTTTGACAAAATCGATAATACTATGTCAGTACAACACAGAGAGTATTAACAACAATATTAGCATCCTTAAAGACATATCAATTCTAAAAGAAGCGAAGAATACAGACCTAATCAACGAGAACACACCCGCAGATTTAAAACCGTTGTACAACTTATACAACAGTATAAGTACCAGTTAAAATGCAGAAGATGAAACATTGTATTTGAAAGGCCTCTATATTAGAACTACTTGATGAAGCTTAATGATTTAGTTAGGGACGACTGATTTACAAAGTACAAATTTTGTATATAATTGTAGGCTTTCACGGCCGGCGTCTTGATCCATATTTGGTTCGTCTTCCGGGCTTATAGGCCGTGGTCTTGTTGTCTTCTTACTCGACGTTTTCGTCTACTGCTGCGGTAGACCTCATCAGGAGATACTGCGTGCTCTCTGTGAACTCCTCAACAGTTTGCAGCCGACTGTTGAGGAGTTCACAGAGAGCACGCAGTATCTCCTGATGAGGTCTACCGCAGCAGTAGACGAAACGTCGAGTAAGAAGACAACCAGACCACGGCCTATAAGCCCGGAAGACGAACCAAATATGGATACAAATTTTGTATTTAAAATATTATTACATTGTTAAGTTTGAATTTCTTCCGTGTAGGGGAGAGCGCCTAAGTCTGGTTGAGAGAAACAAGGGCTTATAATAATTATGACCATTATTATTATTATTATTATTATTATTATTATTATTATTATTATTAGTAGTAGTAGTAGTAGTAGTAGTAGTAGTAGTAGTAGTAGTATGGAGCAAAGTAAAATATAACTAGCCTTTAGAAATAAAGAACAAATAGTATAAAAATGAGATTCTTATAATTTATAAGAAAATAGCCTGTGAAATATGTGGTGATTTCCAGGCCTGTGTAAACTATTCAGAGAGGGATGGAAGTTTGAATAATTTAAATAACAAACCAGCCCTGGGTTGTGTGTTGTTTCTGTCCGCCCAGTTATCACGCCAATTCAATTCTCTCCACTTACACTAACAAAAAATATCCTCAGTAAACATACCCCTTGGTTTACAATGCACTAATCATCATATGCACATCGTTAAATCATCGCTCATGTCATCACGCGATGCATTTCGACGAACTAGCCAAAGGCACTTACACCTATATCCTTTTTAAATGCGTCACATACCTAGAAATTCAATGCTCTGAGCATAGTAGGGTGGATGTCGTAGAGGCTAATCTATAACTAATTCACTGGCACTGTCGAATCCCTAGAATCATGACCGCGCGAACATAAGCTTTCTATACATACTTATCCTGAGATGTTTTCCAATCTTCCCCTGTATAATCAAGGTTAATATTATTCTCCCATCTCATTCTTGGTCCCCTACTGAGCGCTTTACTTCTGGTTTTCCTACAAGCAGTTTCAAAGCTCCTATTTTATTCCCCATTCGTGCCACATGTCCTGCACATCGCAGTCGGAACTCGTGCTACAAATTATTCTATCTTGATCTTAGGATCTTTTACCTACATCGGCTACATCATAGAGAATGAAAACAAAAACTAATTGTAATTGTCTCATCTATATAATTTAAAAAAATGCTAATATCTGAAATAATACTTAGATTACCATATATTTCCTAATGTAAGACGCACTTTTAATTGAATTATCGGGTCGCCAAAATCTAGATGCCTCTGATATTCGCATAACAAAAGATACAATTTTAGGTTATGGTAAGTCTCCATCGTCGGCATTTGTTTCTGCAACACAGAACGTAATATTATACCTCTTCCGAGCTAAGTTCCTGTTGTAATGGAAACAAACCAGGTGCATGGAATGCGTTTTTTTTTTTGAGGAATTAAACCCAATGGGTACAACTTACTACACGACACACTCACACAAACACACCCAGTCCCAAGGTTGAGATTTAAAAATCCCTTACCCAGCCGGGAATCGAACCCGAGTCGCCGGAGTGGAAGGTAGGGACTCTACCAACTACGCCACAGCGACGGACATGGAATGCGTTTTCATTTGTCGAATAATTATTTACCTTTAAGCGTTTAAGAAATTTTAGTTCACTCTCTAACATTCGAAATAAATAAACTAAAAAATAATAAAAAATGTATATTATTTAGCACATTTCTATATACGTTATATGGGAGAATCTTAAGATATATAATTGCAATTTTAATAGATTAAATAAATAAGAATTTCTTTGTTAGAGATAGGAATGTCTGGAAAGCAAGGATTAAGGGCGAACTGCTGTACAGTGGAAAGCCAGTATTAAGTAAGATAACTTTTCTTTTTCAACCCATATCAAAAGACGTTCACTTGGTTAGTATTCTCTCCATTAGAAAGCAGCCTAAATAGAAACTTAACTTTACGTACTCTCTTCTGGTTTCTTATTAATTTTTCTTATCTATTATTAGCTACTGGTAACATAATTCTTATTATTGATCTCAGGTAGTACTTACAACAATACAAGCTTGATAGAGACTTAAAATAAAGTGTAGCCAACACAAGCTGGAACATTAAACTTGCTATGATATACAGTGCATGTTCTCTCGATCTGATCTTAACTCTTTGCTTTTCTGTCGAACATCTCTGATTTTGAAGTTAATCTTATATTTGATTTTTTTTTTCTTACATCTTGCATTTGGGGTGCGCCTTATATTCGCGCATGCCTTACATTTGGACAGTATTTTAGACCCTTATTCCTTGCATAAACATGAACAATGAAAACAGCAGACGTAAAGAAACATTATCTGACGAAAAGAAAAATTGTCTGAAGGATATTTATCATCATGAACATTTTAGTAGGAATGTTGCTTTTAGCTTACTCAAGGTGATATTGGTGAATTCATAAATTAAACTAATGTATCTTATAAGATACATTGTCAATTTTAAAGATTAAATAAATTTTACTGTATACTGATACATGGGGGCACGCCGTAGCGTAGTGGTTAAGGCACTGCGCTACAAGCCGGAAGGTCGAGGATTCGAGTCCCGATGGGGCCAGGATTTTTAAACTGACCCAAACCCTCTGGCGGCACCATGGCCCTGGGGTCGACTCAGCCTCTAACGGAAATGAGTACCAGACGCTTGTTCTAGGGGTAAAGGCGGCCGTCACGCAGGGCTGACAACCAGGCTGACATCAAGTGCCGATTGTCCAGAAAAAGTCGGAGCCTTAACCTCCCACTACCCCAAGGGCCTCTCGAGGCCTATCGTGGGATCACTTTACTTTACTGATACATTGTAATGAAACAAACATGGCTGCTGTTAAAGCGACATTTTAATTTCTGATTTCAGGTAAACCCTTACTTCTAATGGTCCAATTTCCCTGATTTTTAGAGTAAAACTTCCTCCTTTTATTTTAACAGCAAATACCGATTTCCGTTGCAAAATATCGAAAACTGTGACCTCTAGAGAGATTAATAAATTTTCATTTCAAGTGATCTACGTGGAATGGCTGATTTAAAAAATCAACTACTATTTTAATTGACAACTGTATGCCAAATATGGCTTCGATAAAACGAAATTTGCACTAGCTAGAGCGGATATATATATATATAATCTTAATGGTAATTTTTGGTGTCTGCTAGATGGACAGATAGGGCCAACGGGAGGGCTGCAGTTCCCCTCACGGCCATGTGCCCAACCCAAAAATGGCGGTATAGAGAATAGACTTTTATACCACATGTCGGGTCTTCCAACCGTTACAGCTGGTTTTCTAAACCTGGAACCGCTACTTATTATAGCTACCCAAACGTCTCTTGATGCTAGGTGGGCACCGGTTAGATAAAGTAAAAAAGTAAAAGTAAAGTGTTCCCACAACAGACCCGGAGGCCCTTGGGGTAGTGGGAGGTTAAGGCTCCCACTTTTTCTAGACAATCGGCACTTTTATGTCAGCCGGGTTGTCAGCCCTGCGTGACGGCCGCCTTTACCCCAGAACAAGCGTCTGGTACTCATTTCAGTTAGAGGTTGAGTCGACCCCAGGGCCATAGTGCCGCCAGAGGGTTAAGGTCAGTTTAAAAATCCTGACCCCAACGGGACTTGAACGGGCACCGGTTAGATACTGGCCGAAATTCCATAAGTAAATTTCTTTCTCATGGAGACTTGAACCAGCGCAAGTCCCATAGCTCTGCGCCAAGGCATTTCGCCTTAACCACTCGTCTATGGCGCTGGACACAGTAGTAATAATAATAATAATAATAATAATAATAATAATAATAATACTTGTAATAATGATCATAATATTAATACTGACAATAATAATTTTTAGGATGAAAAATCCAATGAGCAAGTCCTCCGGAAGGGACTTTAAGCAGTGGGTCCTGAGTCTCAAGATTTTCACGCTCGTAAAAGATCCTTAAGCCTGAATAAAGAGACCTCTAGGCAATATTTACCGACATAAACGTCCTAGTAATACCATAGTTGCCTGTTAGATGTCTCATTGGGTCGGTGTGTTGAACGCATGCCATCCATGACATTTATGAGTAAATAAGATAACTAAACATTATCTTGGTCTAGTAAATCCTTGCAGAAGGAGAGACTATGCCTCTACAATGGGCTACGCCATTATAAAAATATTATTATTATTAATTGTAATAATATAGGATAAGATTAACACAACGTTTCACTATAAAGTACCGATGGCATATGGCATGTAAAAAGCATGTATAAGGTGAGAGGTTAAACTAGGTTCATGGAACGGGATGGAATAACACATGTGCTCTGTTTTTATTGTTCTCAGTTTTCAGTGTTAGCTGAAAGCAAATACTTGTCAGGTGCTGAGTTAATTTAGGGAGTAGAGTTTCAGGGAAACGAGGAAATGTGTAATGCGATAAATGAATATTTCGTGTAAACATTTCCAGGAATTGGAATTCAAGTCCAGACCGCGGAATGATTAAATTATCTGTTAAATTATCTGAACTGATTCGGATCTTACTACACCTCAAGTGCAGAAAACCTGATCATTTGATTAGATAAAAGTCAAAATAGTCTAACTAAATAAAATAATTCTATAAAATAATTCTAATAACTAAATAAAATTATTCTTCTTCACTTCCTGGTTTAGGCAAGAGTTGCCTGTTCCGTCTTCACTAATAGATCTAAGACCATCTCTTCCGAGGACGTCCGACATCTCTTCTTCCTCTGGGAAAATAATGGAAGATTTTATTTGGTAATCTACTTTCTTCCATTCTTACTACATGTTCTTTCGACTGTATCTTGTTGTTAAATATCTTTTCTTTTATGGAGTAGATCTGCATTTCTTCACGGATATCCTCGTTTCTTATCTGGTCCATTCTAGTGCAGCCTTTTACTCTTCTTAAAAATTTCATCTCGGCTGCTTGGATTTTACTTTCTTGTTTGATAGTGGTAATCCAAGATTCACTCCCATACAAAAGGACAGGGACAGCCATTGTTTTATAAAATTTTAATTTTGTTTGTGTATGGGCTTTATTATTGGAAACTCGGACGGACTAAATAAAATTAACTATTGCATATCTGGCTTAACTTGGCAAAGAGAGAGATTGAGATATAAGGGTAGATCCTTCACCGCTTTCGCCCAATTACAAAATAAAGAACCCACCTTGTTGTCAAGTGTTCGTCTTCACCCTGACCCCTATTAACTTTTGGTGAATAAACACCGACAACATTGGGGCGAGTGAGAGAGGTGAGCACAGCTGTCTCTTTCTACAAATTTCTTGCAAAGTTTAAGCCAGATGAACTATAACTCATTGGCACTAGCGAACCCTAGGTTCATGGCCGCTCGGACATAAGCTCTCCATACAATTCTATCTTGAGCAATTATTTTAAATATTTAACAATAAACTCAACGACGGTTAATAATGTTTTCAAAGTTGAGGAATTCCTCAACACCTTATAAGAGCCATTCAGAGTTTATATATAGAAACAAATTTTAAAATAGACTGCGGAGATAAAATTAGTAAACAAAAAATAGAAATAAACCAAGGTAGTAAGACAAGGGTGTCCGTTGTCACCAGTATTATTTAATTTATACTTGGACCATGTCATAAATGAATGGTAAGAACAAATTAATATAAAGAGTGTATTGACAACTCTGCTTCTTGCAGACGACCAAGTAATAATGACAGCATCAGAAAATGCTTTACAACACTTGCTTTATATTTTAAATAATATATCTCTAAAATAAAATTTAAGAATATCTACATCTAAAACAAAAATATTAGCTCTGAAAGGAAAATGTGCAATAAAAACACAAATAGTGATAAATAATGTAATTATAGACCAAATATTTGGGATGTCATTTAAGTAATGACAGAAATTTAGATAAACACACTAAAATACAACGATTCAATTATCTATGTGGCACAATTAAACGTACTTTATTGAATAAGACTAGAAAATAAACTATTTTGAAGTTTACAAAGTATTGGCAGTTCCATCTCTTATCTATGGATGTGAAACCTGGACATTAACAAAGGCAGATAGTAAACAAATAGAGGCTGCAGAATTGAAGATGTTGAGAGCAATAACGGGATACCAAAGGACCGATAAAAAGAAAAACGAAGATATAAGAACAGAACTTCATATATTTAATCTCTGTGAAAGAATAAAATACTATCAAAATGCTTACCTTCAGCACATATTACGAATGAATGAACAGCGCATACCAAGAAGAATGCATAATTATAAATCAAAAGGGAGAAGATTGTTGGGAAGGCCATTGAAGTGATAGAAGGACCAATTCGACCTATAATGAGATTGAAACAGGCCATTGGGCTTAATCCTTGTTGTTGATGCTGGTGATTAACTTTTCATTCTTCGCCAACCTACTGAGCACTTCCCCACTTGATTTCCTATAAGGAGTTTTATAACCCCTATGTAATGCCCCATTCGTGTCCTATGCCCTGCCAATCGCAGGAAATAAGCGTATCTAAATGAATTAGCTTGATCACTAAACTCCTATTAGGGGAGTTCACACGTCTTCACCGGGGACATGTCGGCGTTCAAGCAGAAGTCACTAAGCCCAAAATTGACTGTTTTGAGATATATATACACTACTATATTACGAAAATGATTCTTCGCAGTCTGGCAAAAGCCACTAAGTGCTATCCTTGTCCTTCTATAATGTATAGACGCTTAATATTTTCTGGCGTAATAGACTTCTGATATGTGATCAAATTTTAATATCACTGTATCTCAAAACAACAATTTTGGACTTTGTGAAATCTGCCAGAACGACGACAATATGTGGTATATACATACTTTGTTGGGTAAAACGTAATTTAAATTACAATTATAATTGTTAACCAATTACTGTAATTTGATACTACAGATATAAAATTACAATTCCATACAATTGTAATTGGTAATTGCAATCACATGATGAATCAATTTAATTGTAATTGTGGTCCGCGATTACAATTACTGGTTGAGCCAAATAATTGCAATTATAATTACAAGTAATTGTTCCAGGTAACAATATTGTAATGAACTTCCTTAGAAGAACAAAAGGCTGCACAAGAATGAATCGGACAAAGAATGAAGATATAAGAACAGGGTTAAATATATATCCATTGAATGATAAAATCAAAGAATATAGAGAAAAATGATATAGACATGTAGAAAGAATAAATGTAACAAGATTACCAAAAGCAGCATTTAACTACAAGCCAAGAGGTTCAAGGAATGTAGGAAGGCCAGTGAAAAAATGGACAGAACAACTGTGAGACAGAACAGGCAATTTGCCTAGCCCGTGAAGTGAAGAAGAAGAAGAAGTAATTGTAATTGGTAAATGCAATTCATTAATGACGTAATAGCAGAAAGAGGAAGGGGTTCATTGATCGTCATAACAAAAAACTAAGTTGGTGGGTATTAATAATGCTGTAACATGACGTCATTATCTCTTGAGGGAAGATTTTAGGCTTCACTGATAATGTGGGATTATGCCGTTTGGAATCAGCTGTTTATTAGTTATACCAAACATGAGGCTTGATTTGACCTTTAGACGGGTGGTGAAGGAATTAATGAAATGCAACGTTTACTTTTTTCCGTTACTCAATTTACTTTTGGCATTTATACGAGTAATTCAATTACAATCAATGTTATACGTAATTATTACTACTAAAATTGCAGGTAAATGTTATTGTAATTGCAATTACTTGACATCAAAAGGTAATTGTACAGCGTTATGCATCAACCGGCTATGCGACACAATCTAAGTTTCCAGAAAAATACTTTAAAAGTTTAAGTCAATTTTTACTATTTATTGTAGCTCCAAAGTAACTATACTGCTTATTGCAAACTATTTTTAGTTGTATGAGAGTTATGCGTCAACAATCTAAGAACAGGAATTTTGGCGCTTAGCTGCATGATGCAAAATTTGGATTAGCATTTATGAACATGTGTTTTCATAGCCGTTTCTTGCAAAACATAGAATCTCTTGATATGCCTGATGGAGTATATATTTTTCTTTAATAGTAAGGCTGTACATAAAAAATTTGGCGCTAAAAGTGTCCGTACAGTTACTTCCTAAGCCAGTGCAACAGAAGGCATCAAAATCATATTTTAAAAAATGGCTCTTAGCCGGTTGACGCATAACATCGTCAAATTGTAATTGAGAGCTCCAATTACAATCACAGTAATTGAAAGGAGTAATTGAAATTATTTAACAAAATTACAATTACAATAATATTAATAACATAATATTCTCAACTCGTGTCCAATTCAGGGTCGAGTCGAGGGATGAGATGAGATGAACCCCTATATACAGAGGTCTGTGAATGACAAGGGTGCCGGCCGACCACGCCAAACACACCTTCACAGGGCAGATGAACGAAATGCCCGAAATGGACGAGAATGGGAAAGTGGTGGAATGAAATTGTAGCACGGTAAAACGGGAGAAACCCCGAGAAAAGCCTGCCCAATCTCCGTTTCGTCCTCCACGAAGCCTATATGGAGTGACCAAGATTCGATCTCGGGACCCCAGCGGTGAGAGGTGAGCGTCTAACCGCTTGCGCCACGGAGCCGCTACAATTACAATAATTGTAATTTAATATGTAATTAAATACTCGTGTCCATCTCTGATACATACAAATCACAATTGGGCAGACCAAAACTAAATTTGAAAGATGAGTGTATAATTATTTCATACGGGGAGTAGGACACTTGGAATGAGTGGAAAACCGAAAATTGTTAAAGACATTTTTATTTGAGAAAATAAAACTTCGGATTGAAGTAACCGACAAAATATATTACAATTTTAATATTATAACCGATCGATTTAAGTCATGATGCTTGGTGCAGATGTACGGGACTTGGCCTAGTTGGGTCACCATTAGGGAAGAAATTTTTATCATGGAACTTCGGCCAATATGGGACCAATGCCGACCCAAGCAAGGTGAGAATTTTGATTTGTTACAATAAGTAGTGGCTTCAGGTGAAGCAAATCAGCTATAACTGCTAGGAGACTCGTCATGCTGACCAGCTCTGTAAATGATAAGTATATCTGAAGTCAGCCACCGGCTGGTAGGCAAAGGGTCTCCCAGGCCTGTCACGCCTTGAGGTTGGAGTGATCAGTGTATTTAATATAAATTAGCATATTATGTTTTTCCTATATAACTCTACCAGACTACTGGCATATAAATAGATAGGATAAATCTGTATGGATGCTTTGAGATGATTATCCCAATATTAGCATTTTGATGCTTGAATTACTACTGTATTACAGAAAGATCCAATTATGAAGATATTATTTATTTCATTATTCATAAAACTTTGCATAAAACATAGCATTGCATTGCTTTGAGTCTAGCCATAACCTCTCCTTTGTTCGGAGTTTCTAGACAAAGTTAATTAGTGACGCTTGTTTCATATGTCTTGAATGACATGTGGTCAGCATACCGTCCCAATGAGACATCTGATAGACGACTAAGGGTCGGTTTCACCAACAGAGGTAACTGTATTACGCCAGTTTAAGCTATGCATTATACACGGGCCATGATGAAGATGTGTTACAATTGACTGCTAACAAACTAAATGCAATATGTAGCGATTATAATTTTAAAATTTCATTAAGTAAAACAAAAGTAATGGCATTTTGTGGGAGAAATACTCTGCGTGCAAAAATAGTAATTAGAGACGAAATTATTGAACAAGTATCCCACTTTAAATATTTAGGATGTGACATCAGCTATGGGTATGATAAAGATATTGAACACAAGACACATCAGTTTCAAGCTATTTATGGTACAATAAATAGAACATTGAATAATAAAGCCCATAAACAAACAAAATTAAAATTTTATAAAACAATGGCTGTCCCTGTCCTTTTGTATGGGAGTGAATCTTGGATCACCACTACCAAACAAGAAAGTAAAATCCAAGCAGCCGAGATGAAATTTTTAAGAAGAGTAAAAGGCTGCACTAGAATGGACCAGATAAGAAACGAGTATATCCATGAAGAACTGCAGATCTACTCCATAAAAGAAAAGTTATTTAACAAAAAGATACAGTGGAAAGAACATGTAGAAAGAATGGAAGAAAGAAGATTACCAAATAAAATCTTCCATTATTTTCCAAGAGGAAGAAGAGATGTCGGACGTCCTCGGAAGAGATGGTCTTAGATCTATCAGTGAAGACGGAACAGGCAACTCTTGCCTAAACTAGGAAGTGAAGAAGAAGAAGAAGATTATACACGGGGAAAACTCCCGTAGTACAGTTACCTCTGTTGGTGAATTTGACCCTAAATTATTAATTTGATGATGAAGGTCGGTACATTTTGCTTAGAGGTATCTTTTTTTTCTGGCTTACGTTTATTTTGCCAGCCTGAATATCGTCATACTTAAAAGTCCCTCCCGGATGACCTGTCCCTTGGATTTTTATATTCTAAAAAAATCCTCGTTCCCGTCGAATTTCAACCCGCGGACCTCGGCACTATAGGCCTACCTCTTCCGACTAAGTTCCAGTTTTAATGTAAAGAAACCAGATGTATGACTGCGTTTTCATTGGTGGAATAATGGTTGTACCTTTAGGCGAGTAAGAAAATGTATTTGATCTCTAACTCACCTACTAACTCACTGGCACTATCGAACCTGTAGGTTCATGGCCGCGCGGACGTAAGCTCTCCATACGTCCCTATCCTGAGCTAATGTTTTCCAATCATTCCCTTATAATATACTTCCCTCAAATCATAGTTAATGTTATTCTCCAACCTCGTTCTTGGTCTGCCAACTGGGCGTCTTCCCTCTGGTTTTCCTACAAGAAGCTTCCATGCAAGTCTTTCATTCCCCATTCGTGCCACGTGTCCTGTCCATCGCAATATAGAGACTTAACTATTCTTATTATATCTGGCTTCCTATAAAGACCATTTAGTTCACTGGTCGATCTCTAATACTACAAATAAAGGAAATAAAATTATATATATATATATATATATATATATATTCCATTCCATAGTAATTCTGCCCGAGGACAGGTGTTTCACTGCAATCATAGCATTTTCATGCTATGCTCTGCATCTTTACTAGGGAATTAGAGGTGTGGTAGCTTCCCGTTGCTTTCCACACCGGTGAAGGATGATGATGATAATGATAAGGATGATGGCGGGATGATTTTCGGGGACCGTTGGGCCCTAAGCTTCCTGACATTTGTCTTACAGTTGAGGAAAAACTCCGAAAAAAACCTTATCCGCTGCGACAAGGCAGCACGCTACCTCGAGACCACAGCGATGGACAAATATATATATAATTATTTGGGAAAATCTTAAAATATACAATTACAATTATAATAGATTAAATGAGCATTGTTTATTCTTATGCACGTGCAACGCAGAATACGTTGGGATTTCTATTGTTTCAAAATGGCAGCTTTCTGTAGAATTTCTTAAAACATTGGAAAAAAAAAAACACTTCAAAAGCGGAAAGAAACAAATTAATTTTAATGTCTTCAAACAGTTCAGTGAAAAATATCCTACATTAGCCATTGAGGATGTGGTGAAAATAACAGTAGCATTTACAGGTGGATCAGAATGGAGTATAAATTGTGTTCTTAATGATATTGTAAATAAATGATATCTATCGACGTTATGAAAAAGCATAAACGTTTGATTAGATACGCCCACATAATGTTTTGTCATAAATAAATAAGAAATGGAAGTTCCTAATTATTGGTACCATCTTACCTTTTATTCAATCTTATTTCCTGTAAAATAATATATTGCCTTAGAACAAATGTTTCTTTCGATGACAGTTCTGTACACAATTCAGTCATTTGGCAGGTCGGCGTAGTAATACCTTATGTAAGTTTGATTACAGTACAACTGGAACTTGACTCGAAATTAGTAGAGAGACAAGGAACATAAACACCAGACCACCGTGGCCTACAGTAATTTACATCATAAAATAAGTATACAGAGTGTAACTAAATTCCCATTACAGATTTTGAGAAGGTGAAGTGGGGAACAAGATGGTTACGTTTAGCATAGGAGCTCATATCCGGAAACGTACAGTTTTCCCGCTATATGCACGCAAAATATCACAAAATATTTTTCTCTCTCTGACGCCTGCAGCTTGAAGTCTGGGTCCAGAAGAAGGCCTCGAAGTGATGACCACCTAATCAACACATATACGGTACCTCCATACCATGTTCTGGTATACATGATCGCTAATCATTGATCGTGCAACATCCGCGCAGCCATAACCCGCGCCAGTAGGTCTTCCTCTAATGCCGAAGGGGTCTCGAAAATCAGGGATTTCATGTGACCCACAGGTAATAGTCTAGCGGGGTCAAGTTGGGAGAACGTTCAAGATCTTCGGCGCCGAAAATGCGATAGAATTGAACAAGTGTTGTGGTATTTTGCGTGCGTGTAGCGGGAAAACAGCACGTTTCCGGACATGAGTTCTTATGCTACACGTAACTGTCTTGTTCCCCGTACATGTCCTCGAAGTCTGTAATGGGTATTTAGTTACACCCTTTATATTGAAATGGTTAATATAGGTAAAAACTTGAAATTCTGTGTGTGAATGGATACTGTTATTTATGCTGACAATATCGACGCCATTATAAATGGAAGGTGGCAGGTTTGATTCCTGTACATTTCAGCAATTATTTGTCATTACTGGAGTGGATATGGTGCACTGGTATCGACGTTCTGTTACCTTAGCAACATGTGCTGTCACTATACACGTACCTCAAATGACCTGAATATCTTGTTCAAGCATTTTCACCATTCGATTTGCAACAAAACAACTACCTGTTCGTGTGGAGTGTGAAATGTGTATGGCTTTGTTGCGTGACAAATACAGAACATTTTCAATATGCAAGATGTGCCAGCATAGTGGAAGCTAGCGAAGCTGTTTGCTAATATTATTGAATTGCGAAGAAAAGAGATTTTTCTTGGATATTATCTCTCTATCTGGGATGAAAAGGATATCCCTGAAAAAATTACTAGTTATAATAAAATTTTGGGAATTATTAATCAAGTTATGAAACCAATCCTTGTACAAAAAAAACACCAGATTACGTTTATATAACACTTTGGCTAGACCAGTGTTGACCTATGGCAGTGAAGCATGGACATTAAAAGTACAACATGAAAGCAGAATAACGGCTTGTGAAATGAGATTCATGCGCAGAACAGCGGGTTACACTAGATCGGATCGGAAAAGGAACACCGATATATTAAAAGAATTGAAGACTACGCCAATTTTGGAACATATTAAACAGTACCAACTAAATTGGAAACACCATCTTGAAAGAATGAGTTCAAATCGGATCTCCAAAGCTGTTTATAATTATGTACCAAGGGGACGAAGATCTCTGGGCCGTCCTATGAAACGCTGGAGGGAAAACTTTCTATAGGATCGTAACAGGCCTTGGTCTAATACTTGGAAGGAAGAAGAAGAAGAAATATTTTTTAATTGACTAATCTTCTCGATCCTACTTAATACATTTTTAAAAAAAAAATATATATATATATATATATATATATATATATATATATATATATATATCCATCGTAATTCTGCCCGAAGGCAGGTCCTTCACTGCAATCATATCATTTTCATGCTATGCTTGCAGCTTTGCTAGGGAATTGTAGGTGTGGTAGCTTCCCGTTGCTTTCCACATCGGTGAAGGATGATGATGATAATGATAAGGGTGATGATGATGATGATGACCATATGATTTCGGGGACCGCTTGGGTCTTAAAGTTTTCCTGACATTTGTCTTACAGGTGAGGAAAAACCCCGATAAAAACTTCACCCAGAAAAACTGCCCCGACCGGGGATCGAATCCGGGCCCGCTGCGTGACAAGACAGCACGCTACCTCGAGACCACAGCGGTGGATATATATATATATATATATATATATATATATATATATTATTTAGCAGGTTTCACAATATTTCACACCATTTCGTGCCCAATTAACAAACAGTTACTCTCCTCCACATCTCTTTGTCACTCCAATCTCCATCCCCACTCGCCAAAGCCTGTCCCAAGCCAGGTTGTAAACCGGTGGGTAGTAAAAACCTCGTTAAAAATAAGAGTACGCACGGCTAATAGTACCCTGTGAGAGCATCTGTCTAAGGTTAGAGGTACTGCTGCCTTGCGGTTAGGCCATCAAGGGCTGAATACTAGGAGAATCTTGATTAAAAACCTCGTCCTCCAGGGGCTTGACGCAACAGGCTAGCTCCCAATTCGTTTAAATAAAATGTATAATGTTAAAATGTCAGTCCACCGCTGTGGTCTCGGGGTAGCGTGCTGCCTTGTCACGCAGCGAGCCCGGGTTCGATCCCCGGTCGGGGCAGTTTTTTTGGGTGAGGTTTTTATCAGGGTTTTTCTTCACCTGTAAGACAAATGTCAGGAAAACTTTAAGGCCCAAACGGTCCCCGAAATCATATGGTCATCGCAATCATCATCATTCATATTCATCTTAGGTTAAGCTTAGGATTAGGAACTCTCCTTGCTCACCATTATCATCATCATCACCATCATATCATCGGAGCAACGTAACCCCGCCTTCCAGGCGCCCCAACCTCAGAAGTGGGTTACAAGCACGCCATGCCAGGAGAGAAACCAGGAATGTCGAAAGACAAACCTGGGGCATTTGAATAAAAATGCTAAAATGTCCAAAAATAAATGCCGGATGTATTTAATAAACGACGCAAAACTAAGATAAAGGACTATTCTTGTAGGAACATGGAAGGTTACAAGAGATTAGAAATAAAACCGGAGAGATAATGAAAACATAACACAAACAAATGAGAATAGATATATTATTAGATATAATAATATTAACAGGAAAAAAAAAAGTGGATTAGAAATCCAAGGACCATACTTGCATCTGTACAGTAGAGTTACAAATTAAAAACATGTACAGAGTGCAAAATCAATTGAGGGGTTCCGTGGACTAACAACCTAAGTGACTTAAAGTCGTTATTTCACAGATCACATTTTGGTCGCTGTACATTGTAACAAAATATTGTTCCTCTAGTTTATTCCTGAGTCAACTAGCTGTTACAAAGAGAAATGAGGAATAGTGAAATGTTGGATGTAGATGTACAGCTACTAGTAGAGCTTATTTGTCTCTCGATCGTGTGAAGTTAAGGTAGGAAGATCGCTTATTGAAGCGAGTAGATAGATAAACGGATGATGAGGTGAACAAAGCGCGCTATAAGAATCAGAGGCAGTATATCTTTCCATCGGAGCTAACACAGCATTTCAAATATTGAAATGAGGCATGTAGGCTGTATTAATTAAATTGACTATTTAACTCTCTCTATCTGGGATCAAAAGGATATCCCTGAAAAAGTTACTAGTTATAATAAAAGTTTAGGAATTATTAATCAAGTTATGAAACCATCCCTTGTACAAAAAAACACCAGATTACGTTTATATAACACTTTGGCTAGACCAGTGTTGACCTATGGTAGTGAAGCATGGACACTAAAAAAACAACATGAAACCAGAATAACGGCTTGTGAAATGAGATTCATGCGCAGAACAGCCGGTTACACCAGATGGGATCGGAAAAGGAACACCGATATCTTAAAAGAATTGAATACTACGCCAATTTTGGAATATATTAAACAGTACCAACTAAATTGGAAACACCATCTTAAAAGAATGAGTTCAAATCGGATCCCCAAAGCTGTTTATAATTATATACCAAGAGGACGAAGATCACTGGGCCGTCCTATGAAACGCTGGAGGGAAAATTTTCTATAGGATCGTAACAGGCCTTGGCCTAATACTTGGAAGGAAGAAGAAGAAGACTATTTAACTCATGCCCCAAATGGGAGTCAATGTCCAATCACATTTCAATGATTTTTACTTACAACCAATCACAGTCGTGTTTCGCCTAAAATTTACCAACTAAAGTGTATCATAATAAAGAAAACACCTCTTTTTAACATTCTGAATAGGTCATAGCATTAATTTGCAATACGGCTGCCAGATTGGATATATAGTGCATGAATGTCAGCAGAAAGCGCATGTGATACATAACATAAAAACATTTGTAACAATTCATTATACCACAAAAAAAAACCACTGTTTGCATTTTCTTAAATTAATTATTTTCCAGGAAATTACGTTACAGAAAAATATAATTGACATATTTGCATCGTAGTGCATAAAATTAATTAATACGTATAACGTTGGTTATAAATTTCTCCACTAGGGTGCATTCTTACAACATTGCGATCCTTTGGCAATAAATAATATTATGATCGGGTTGCAGTGATAAACAAAAGAAGCAAATGAAGCGTACCAATCGTTTCTCATTTGTTTTCAAACATCGCCGTTTACATTAAATATATAAATATTTTAAAACAACTAGCTATAGTTAAATAATGATTTGTGAGTAAACAGCTTAATTTTATTAGTTAAATAGTCCTAACAAATGCCACTCTTGATTTCCAAATTCTCTAGATAAATTCACTCCTCACTTCGTGAATCGTGAATTTATCGATAATTTGGAAATCACTCGTGGCATTACTTATGATAAAAGCAGAATAACAGTTTGTGTGAAATGTGATACACCTGGATATACTCATAACGAGGAGCACTCAAAAACTCACAGTGGATTCTAACGAAACTGGTATCAAATAAATTGAAACAGTTCTAGCAGTCATACCACATGTAAAATGATGCCACAACTCCATAACTTTCAATTAATTAACCAACTCACTGGCACTATCGAACCCGTAGGTTCATGGCTGCGCGGACATAAGCTCTTCATACATCCCAATCCTAAGTTAATGTTTTCCAATCATTCCCTGTATAATCTACTTCCCTCAAATCATAGTTAATGTTATTCTCCCACCTCACTCTTGGTCTACCAACTGGGAAATTAATTAATTAATTATGGTTTGGTTTGGGCGAAACGTGACGTCCGGTCTCGGTTATGCTAGCATGTACAATTCTGCATTCACTACTCCGTCTGCTTTCGGAGAGCAGTCAGGTCTGGGGAACACGAAGGCTCGGGTACAATACCTACTTCCGACTACTTTTTATAACCAGTTATTAATCTTGGTAATTATTATTGCAATGTGCATTCATTATTATAAATAAATTGTATATACCTTTTTTTTTTGTATTTTTACACTCCGTCTTCCTCAATATTTCTTTATTATTCCACATATCTTATTCCTGTGAAGCTTTTCGAAAATTTCATTTATTCTTCATGACATTTGTTGTATGAAGTTGAAATAACATTTTCGAAAAAGCTTCACATGAATAAGATACATGGAATAATAAGGAAATATTGAGGAAGACGGAGTGTAAAAATACAAAAGAAAAGTATAGTCTCTAGCCTACAATTTATTTATAATAAAATATTGCCGCAATGGTGTAATATGAGATAATAAAAAAATTAATTTGATAAGTATAGATTTAAACTGACCCAAACCCTCTGGCGGCACTATGGCCCTGGGGTCGACTCAGCCTCTAACGAAAATGAGTACCAGACGCTTGTTCTGGGGGTAAAGGCGGCCGTCACGCAGGGCTGACAACCCGGCTGACACAAAGTGCCGATTGTCTAGAAAAAGTGGGAGCCCTAACCTCCTACTACCCCAAGGACCTCCGGGTCTGTTGTGGGATCACTTTACTCACTTTAGTATAGATGTGCATTAATATTGTAAAAAAGTATTAAATTTTTTTGTTTATATTATTTAGACATGTGCTTCTTATGTTCACTGTTACGAATTAATAGACTGGATCACCAAAGGAACGCGACTATAAGAGAAAACCTTGTAGTGCCAAGTTTAGATGAAGATATAGAAAGATACCAACAAGAATGGAAAAATAATCTGAGAAGAATGGAAAGAAATAGACTTCAAAAATTAGCGTTCCTATATACTCCAACTGGACACAAGGACCAAGGAAGACCAAAACATCGTGGAAAGATCAAGTCCATCTTCGTTAGATATACCGTCACAGGTCACATGGACTAAAACGGATTTGTCCATGATGATGATGTAATGTTTTTTTTTTTTTTTCCAACTTGTGAGCAGAAAAGTAGCACTAGCAGTCACACTTTATCCCTCTATTGAAACTGTGGATCTCTGTTAAAGTGGATATTTAGCAACTATTATTATTTATATTGTTTTCATTAACAAAAAATGGTCGTTTCATATCTGTTGTTTTAATTAGAATTATTAATCTTAATATATAAAAAAATCGTGTCACGTTGTTTGTCCGCGATGGAATCCTAAACTACTGAACCGATTTTAATAAAATTTTGCACACTGTGTGCAGTTTGATCCAACTTGAGACTTAGAGTAGTTTATAACTAAATTTATAGTCGCATTAATTTTTTATTATTTAACAAAGAGTTATAATTATCTGTGCGTTCCATACGATTCTAACAGATGGCGGTGTAATTATCTGTGAGTTCCATACAATTCTAACAGATGGCGGTGTAAGGTAATTTGGTAAGGTAATTAGTTTATAATTTAACAAAGAGATATCCAGATGGCTGTGATTTTTGTCGCAACCGCGGATTTCAATTGAATTACAAATATTGATTATTTCATAATTTAAGTGTGTTCAGTGTTTATTTTATTTTCAATATTATTAATTTCGTGCGTATTATTTTTAAGTAGTCTGGCTGAAAGACAACAACTTGATTTAAATTTTTATCGTATACCTTAGCCACAGCAACGCGTGGCCGGAACTTCTGGTAGTTTATATGTAGAAGTTGCATATTATTTGCCAACATCTGGCTATTCACTTGTTAGCTTGTTATTTTGATACATTACAATAGACGACAATTACGATGTGTGTTCCTTGCACTTGAACAGGCGTGTCAAAACTTGCTCACCAGGTGTGAAAATACACCCTTCCCGCGTCAGATGTACTCCCAATGAAAAAACACAACTGACAAGTGAATAGCTGTGTCTTACCTTGTCAGCCTATCTGACGTAGGGTTGAATAGGAGGGGCGGGTCGTCTTTTCACATCTACTGAGCCCTTATCGACGGCCCTGTACTAGAGCATCCCTCAATCTCCAAAATTCATTGAAGATTTTAACGCAGCTACTTTTCTGCTCATAACTTGGAAAGATATTTAAATAACATAAACGCGTAAAATTAAAATTGTTAATGCGATCTTACAAATTAATGCACATGGCAATAATAATTACCAAGATTAATAACTGATTATTAAAAAAAAGTCGGAAGTAGGTATCGAACACGACCTTTCATGTTGTTGGCCACAGGCTCAAAAGACTGGTCTACGAAAACAGAGGCTCGTGAATGCAGAATGGTTTATACTAGCCTAACCGAGACCGGGCGTCAGGTCTCGCCCAAACCAAATAGTAATTAACTAATAACTTGAAATTTATGGAGTTGTGGCCCCATGTTTAAAGATGGTATGACTGTTATGAGTCCTACTGCGTAGCCAACTGGTTAAAGCAGGGTGCCTTGGCGCAGTTATTAATCTTGCTAATTAGTGAATATAATAATTGAAAATAATGAAAATATTTTATTAATATTGTTACAACCAACTAGCTAATACCGGGCGTGCGCTGCTACGCCTAAATAAATGAAAATTAATATGCTTTTATATTTAGTTGAATAAGAGAAAAAATAATTATAAATTTATATTTTTTAGATACCCCGTGCTGATTACCCGGCGTTGCCCGGAAATCTACTTATCCCGATCTTCATAAATCAGCTGAAATACGAAAATTAACGTGTTTTATGTTTAGTTAAATAAATGCAAGGAAAAATGTATATCGTAATTATTTTTAGATACCCCGTGCTGTTTACCCGGCGTAGTTCGGGAATCTACTCTACCCGTTCTTCTTGGCATAAATGAGCTGAAAGACACAAATAAATGTACTTCTTATGATTAGTTGAATAAGTAAAATGTAAAATAATTATAAATATATATCATGATTATTTTAAGATTCCCCTTGCTGATCACCCGGTGTTGCCCGGGAATCTACATATCTCGATCTTCTTGGCATAAATGAGCTAAAAGACAAATTCGTTATTACGAGTTATCCGTAAAAGAATACCCGCCATGTGCTGCTATGCTTGCACAGGAATCTACGTACTTGTCTCGATCTTCTTGGCATCAATGAAAGACAAAAATGGTTATCATGAGTTATCCGTAAGAGATAAACATATGCTGTAGCGGATTTTTTGTAGAGCTTTTTCAGATATTAAATTCTGTGTAGGCCTACATTAATTTTTGTGTATTTGGTATGGTTTAGGCAGCGTAAGCCATTTAACCGTCTAAAGAGCTACTTTTTTTTCGCGTTTTCCACTACAAAGGGCGATTTGTAAGGGTGTAGGAGTTGAGTATCATAACTCTCTTACAGCCTATGTTAATCCCGGGTATCTCCTGAACATTTTTCAAAAAGGCCCATTACAATCGGATCAACGGTATGCCCGCGCATTAAGTACAATCAAACAAACAAACAAACAAACAAACAACTATTCATTTTTATATATTAAATTAGTGTTTTAAATTCTTTATGAAGGGCCAATAAAATCGTGTATCATTAAATAAAATTTCGCGAGAGAATTAACGAAAAGGTTGAAGGAATTAATATTAATGCTAAAAATGTTCTAGTTCAGTTTAATTATAAATTATAAACAATTGTTGAAGGATAAAAAACTGAGGTTAAATTTGTTTTCATTTTCAGTTTATCGAATCTCCAAGGGGGAAGAAATTTTCTCATGGAATTTCGGTTAATATGGGACCAGAGTCCAACAGCATCTTGAAGAATTAGGGTAGCTACAATTAGTAGCGGTTCCAGGTTGAGAAAACTAACTATAACGGCTAGGAGACTCGACATCGCCCCTACACTGCCAGGATGAACGCCTACATCTGTAATTAATATACATGTAGATGTAAGGCCAGCAATCGGCTGGTAGGCAAACGGTCTTCTAGGCCTGTCGCGCCATGGAGTAGTATTATGACTTACTTACTTACTTACTCACTGGCACTATCGAACCCGTAGGTTCATGGCCGCACGAACATAAGCTCTCCATACATCCCTATCCTGAGCCAATGCTTTCCAATCATTCCCTGTATAATCTACTTCCCTCAAATCATAGTTAATGTTGTTCTCCCACCTCATTCTTGGTCTACCAACTGGGCGTTTTCCTTCTGGCTTTCCTACAAGAAGTTTCCATGCACGTCTTTCATTCCCCATACGCGCAACATGTCCTGCCCATCGCAGTCTACGGGACTTAACTGTTCTTATTATATCTGGCTTCCTATAAAGACCATATAGTTCATTGTTATGTAGTCTTCTTCTCCATTCACCTGTCTGTTCATCTCTCTTTGGTCCAAAAATTTTCCTAAGAACTTTATTCTCAAATACTCGTAATCTCCTTTCCTCCCTTAAAGTAAGAGTCCATGTTTCGCACCCATATAATATAACTGGTAGAATAATAGTTTTATATATTTTCAGCTTAACGTTTTTTGAAAGGAGTTGGGATATCAAAAGTCTCTGCAATGCATAATAGCATGCATTTCCAGAATTGAGCCTATGTTTAATTTCTTTGTGCATCTCATTCCTATTTGTGATTATTGTTCCTAGGTATTCGAATTCAGCCAATTCCTCAAAATTTCCCTCATTTGTCATTAGCTGTCCATTTCCATTATATAATGTATTTATACGTGTGACCATATATTTAGTTTTACTGATATTTACTTCCAGTCCTAATTTCTTAGTGTTACTCAATAGTGAGTGCGTGTTGGCCTTTAGTATCTCCTCGCTATCGGCCAGTAGTACTACATCATCAGCATAAACTAACAGCTTATTAATACCATTCAGTTGTAGGCCTTCCTCATTCTCTAAAGATTTAATGGCATGCTCTAGTACAAAATTAATATAGTATAGGAGATAGTGCATCTCCTTGCTTCAACCCATTCTGGATTTCAAAAGTGTCTGAAAACTGTTTGCCTACACGCACCCTACTCGTTTGAATCATTTAGACACATTCGTATAAGTGTAACTAACTTTTTAGGAGTTCCGAACTCCAGCAGGATACTATATAACTTCTCCCTCTTAATTGAATCATATGCTTTTTTGAAGTCTACATATAGTTGATGTACAGTACCATTATATTCCCATTTCTTTTCTAAAATCTGTCTTATACTAAAAATCTGATCTGTTGTAGACCTGTTTCTTCTAAAAGTATTATGACTGCTGAGACTATTTTATTTTGATACCAGTTTCATTTGAATTCGTTGTTATTTTTGAGTGCATCCCCTTGTAAGTGAGATGTATAAGTACTGCGATAAATTAAATGAACGGATCTAAGTCAGTTCTTGAATATAATTATCCAACAGTATCAAAACAATTGGAAATTCCAACTTAAAATAATGATCTTACTAGAATTGCACAAGTTGTCTAGAATTAGTACAGGGTGTCTGTAAAGTCAATTTCCATTTCAATGAATGAAGGCAATGTTTGAAGAATCAATGTTATTTATGAAGTTTTTTTTACTTATTCGATTGTCTTTCTACATGACCGCCTTATAGATGAAAACACATACTCCATCTTTCGGCTGTGAAACAAAATGTAAACCTTATCATTTAAACCGTAAAAAACCTGTTGTTTCTGTGATACGATTCCGTAAATCAAGCAGACGCGATAAGGGCTTTACGTAGACTTTAACGTACAATTTTCCAGTGTTTTGCGAGGGCATTCAACTCCCTACTGAGGCGTCGAATTGATGCGTTAGGAATATCACCTTTAATTTTAACCTGCTGCACTGTTTGTGCTGATAAGCGTGGTCGACCATGACGTGCCTCATCACACATACTCTGTCGGTACGCTTAAATTTTTTTTATAAGCAGACGAATGTGTGCTTTTGTTGGGGTTGATTTACGGAATTTATGGGTAAATTCAGCTCTGGCGTATGCATATGAAAATCTGCGTACCCGTGCACAAACAATTGCAACCCGTTCTTTCATGCTAAACATGTTGCACTAAGCTAATGCAAGGGAAAAAATAGTAGTGTTCTCATGGAAATGGATAGTGACTTTAGAGACACTCTGTAGTTGCTGTGTGAAAGGTGATAAGTCAAAAACGGACTAAAATGAGTTACCGTGCCGTTCATGTTTGAAAAATAAAACCCAATTTTACAAATAGTATATTACAATGTGAGGTTCGGAAGTGGTTTAACAGAAGTGAGGAAAATAATTAAAACCGAGCAATTGCGAGGTTTTTGATTTCCGACATTCTGTAAAACACTTCACGAACGTGTGGTGAACATTACATTTTGCACGATGATATTTTCAAAATAACAGTAAAATAATAAATATTGTTAAGCCAGAGACAATTAAAAGAAAAGTGCTTAACTCAACTCCAAAAGAAGGACTAAATCGAATCAATAAATAAACTCCCGCCGTAACAAGAGTTGAAGAATGTACTAAAGCTGAGACAGGAGTTGGTGCAGCGATGGCTGCTTGGAAATATTTGCGTTCATTATAAACAACTGACTGGCGTTAGCAGTCAGATAATGTACTCGTATATACGGTAAATGCCAAGAATGATTCAGTTGAACAACAGCAGACCGGGACACCAATCAGACATAAAATGACGGCAAGTATGAATTTATTGTATTAAACTGTTTCAAATATAGTTCAGTTTATTTAAAATGCAGTAATTTATTTCATATAATGTATATTAACACTATCTTTTAGATATATTTTCGTATAGCCTATACTTTGCACATAAAGGGCAGTGGTTTTACTTTCCACCCTAGGTAGGTAATTTGTAATATTACAATACACTTATTTACTTATATTTAGGAAATTAAACTTTCTATCATGGTCGCCATTCCTGTAGATACGACAGAACGCACTCTCGTGCAAAAACGTACAATTCTGGACTTAACGCCTATTACGCAACAAACACAGAACCGCATCTGTGGGTCTTCCTGCTACGAGAAGGTTGAACATTTTGAGTGAGACCGTAACAGGGCTTGAGCTCTAATAATTATTTGGCAGAAGAAGAGTAGGATAAAATAGGTTTGTGGATTTTGTTGGAAAGTTGAAAAATCTTGAGTGAAAAAGCTGACTGCGTAATAATTTAAGAGGATTCATATTTCTACTGAAGTTATGCAGAGTATATGAGATGGAAAAAGGAAGGGAAATGATAGAACGGTGGTGTGATAGGGAGAGCTTCACAAGTGTTCTGAGAGATGGATTTCATACACTCTGCTCGACAAGACTCATCTATAGTAGAGTATATTTCATCTTTCAACTTCAAGCCAATTCAGATCTGTAGCTGAATTTCCTTTTCTGCGGAACAAATGTTTTCAGAATATATTGAGAAATGGAATAAAAATATATAATAAAACTCTGGCTTGCACCGAATCCCTATATGTCCATTTTTACTTTTTTAGATCCTTGTCTCTTACCGCTGGGGTCCCGAGATCGAGTTTCGGTCGTTCCATGTGGGTTTCGTGAAGAACACATCATAGTGTGGGAAGGTCTTTCTTAGGGGCCACACCATATCATAGTTAGTTAAGACGCTACAAGCCGGTAGGTCGGGGGTTCGAGTCCTGGTGGGGTCAGGATTTTTAAACTTCCCAAACCTTCTGGCGGCACCATGGCCCTGGGATATACTCAGCCTCTTACGAAAATGACAGCAGGCCCTTTATCTGGGGGTAAAAGCTGACAATTAAGCTAACATCTCTTGTCGATTACACTGGTCAACATGATTTTTGTCTCATGAGTACCAATAGTTGCACTTAATGCAGTTTTTTTATCGTGTTTTCAAATATGTATTCGGAATTTCACCATCACCCACAGTTTTTTTTATTTCAATTTCAATTAATGGATTTAAATAATTATTTTTTAATAAACGTTTTTTCGTCCATTTATCCATTGTAAAATAAAACCAAATGAGCTAACTCAAATGATTTCAGCTATGGAAAAGTGATATCAAGGTGAATGGAATCCTAATATGCTGACCGATTATTGTTGGACCATCAAGAGGGATGCTCCACAGGCGAAATATAGCAGAAAATCGTCATTTCTTACTCTATAGGTGAGTTCGAATATTGTGTAATTATCATATTCGCCATGTTTAGTATGAATGTGTATGGATATTGTGTTTCGTCTTAGTGTTGTAATGTGTTGTTTCGGAGAGGGCCTTGGATTGAGCTGATCTCTCACTCGAAATGGTCCTCTATGTCGTTGTGTAGTCACAATTTAAAGGCCCTCTTTCGAAAGATCGTGTCACTGTAAGGCTCGGGCAGGGTGGAGCATGTAAATATATCTATAAGGTGAGAGGTTAAACTACAATCAAGAATTGAAAAAAGTCTCAATATATTGTAGTTAATTTTCTTCACTGATTTTCGCTCTAAAATAAACCAGTAATATTGATCAATATCCGGACCATGCTTGCTTGTTAAATAAATTATAACTCACTTTGTCCTCTTAACGAATTCACGCTACTCAGGTTGTAGGCTACACATGACAAGAGTTTTTATTCGATTTATTTATTCATCGAGTCCACCGCTTGGTATCGAGGTAGCGTGCTTCCTTCTCACGCAGCGGGCCCGAGTGTGAGTATTGTGAGGACGAGTTTCCTGGTTGAAGTTTATTTCGGGGTTTTTCCTCACCTATAAATCAAATGTCAGGAAACTAAGGCCCAAACGGTCCCTGAACATCATCTGATCATCATTATCATACATACATACATAGTATTCTGCCAAAGAGCAGATCTTTCACTGCAAACTCAGCATTCTGCACTCTTTCCTTAACTCAGCCTTCTTTTTTGTATCCGTATACTAATCATTTATTTTAATATTGTCTACCATCTGATGTTTTTTTTTTCTGCCTCTAACCTTCTTTCCGTTGGCCATTGCTTCTAGGGTATCCGTCAGCAGGCAGTTTCTTCTTAGCCAGTGGCCATTCCAATTTGTTTTCCTCTTCTTTATGAGTTCCAGCATTGTTGTTCCTTCATCCTCTCTGCCTAGCACATATTTATTTATTATTTGGTATGTCAATTTTATACGTTCTATCCTTCTCCGTATCCACATCTCAAAAGCTTCCGGTCGCTTTTCCTAATTCCGTCGTAATATCCTAGTCTCTGCACCATACAATGCTACACTCCACACAAAACACCTCACTAGCCTCTCCCGTAATATTAACTAATTAAATTATGTTTAGGATAAAAAGTCATTAGATTAAGTTAAGGATTAAGGACTCTCCTGCCGTATCATTACCATCATCATCACCTATCATAACATAGGAGCAATGTAACCCTTGCTTCCAGGCGCCCCAACCTCAGAAGTGGATTACATTACGTCAAAGCTAGGAGAGAATGCCAGAAATGTCGATATGACAAACTTGTGGTATTGAATATACAAATAATCTCCATTGTTCCTGCTAACGAGATATAAAAAATGAAGATGACAGAAGAAGTCTATTCTTTAGATGGGTGAATCATAATAACAGGATGGATGGCCGCATCTGTGGACGAGTGGCTAGCTTGCGCGGCTACCACGACTGGGATCTTACGTTCGAATTGTGGCGGTTCCGAATGGATGGAATTTTTCTCAGTATTCTCCCGTTTCCCGGACTTCATGTCACCAATAGTCTACACTCCCCTTAACCCCCCCCATTAATGTCATTTCATTTCTCATTCATTCATTTCATATCACCCTTCTACTCAATCACATGTTACGTAAAAATACTTTGGTTTGGCGAATCACAGATGTGGAAAATGTGTGGTTGTGAGGATCTAATGGAATACATTTATGCACTCGCTCATGAATCCGCCAGACTATCAACTTAGAGAGGGGGCTAGGATACGAGTCAACAGTGGGCTCCTCGCGGCCATAGGCCCAACTTAATAATGGCGGTAAGAGTCATAAGTGCATTACTATATGCTTCAGACCAGGAGGAATACCCATGTAAACTATATAACACCGTGGAGTCCACTTAAGAATTAAGAATTAGCCCATAATCCCATTTTGGGCAAGAACCTGCTGCGACTGCAGGCTGGCTTACGTTACATCCCCGGATTAGCCAATCCCTTGGGACTATCACTTCAACTTCCATGTTTGTCTGTATTACGCTATTCTAGTCCACAGTGTTCCTAGATGACACTTAAACACTTCACACCGACACTTTTTTGTCTTCCAACTTTCTCTTCCCTAGTCTGGGTTCCCATATATTCACTACATAAGTCCACGTTTTGGGTTCAATTCGGTGCACACGACCCCCCCCCATTTCCATTTCAACCCTACTGCTGATGTTGCTACCTATTTCAGCCCCGTTATCTTGCAGATGTCCTCGTTCCTGAAACGGTCCCTTCTTATGATGTTTATTAGCATCCGCTCCATTTTCTCTGGTGAATCTCTAACACAGATGTTTTTTTAATGACCATGTCTGTGAGCCGTAAGTTAATACAGGTAATATACACATATTCATGGTTGTTCTTTTTTTTTCATTTTTAAGCTGATGGCTTTTTCTAGTAGGTGTACACTTACATTCCATTAATTCCATAATGCTGAGAAAGCATAATAGATTTTCCAGGTCAAAGATTTAGGGAAGTTTGCCATCGAGTTTAAATATATTAGAATACTTTTCATCCAGAACGTTATTTAAGCCTTGATTTTTTAAAAATTTCTTTTGATCTTACGTCTACAGTCTTTAATGTTTCTGAGAACTTAGCTTAGTTAATTTTTAATGTCTTTAATTATCATTTGATACATGAAAAATTATTATTTCTTTTTTTTTACTCTATAAACAACTGAAGATCAGTGTGATTTTTTTTAAAATGATATTTCAAAGAATGTTTAAAGAGGCGTATAGCCATCTGCGAACAATATCACAATTCAGCATCTGTCTGAAAGCGATGACTGGCATATTTCAGGCATGTAATGGTACGACCATAACTTATCACTAGTCACAATTCCTTTCATAAAGCCATCCCCTTCTGCAGTATAACACACTAAATGGGTCAAGTTTATCATCATATGCTGGTCAGCAGACCAGAGAGTTCAATTCATAAAGGTTCTCATAGCGTCTTAATAGTGCGCTATGTTCCATTCTGTCTCCCCCATATACTCAACACATGTCCCTGTGAATTTCACTCAGATATGTCCTTCAACGCACAAAAACCGACTATACTTCCCTGCTCTTCAATCGTTAATCACAATAACATTCGCGCCATCTTTGTTGCATAATTCATTCTTATCTCGCTAGAGGTGTAAATAAAAAAAAGTGTGTACGAGTGAAATATTTCAACCATATACCGGTGAATTGTTAACATCCCAGCCGCGATACCATTGCAGAAAACAAATGTGCTTTATTTTCCAATCATTTCTTACATATTGGCTTTAAGGACCTTTGAGTAAATTCAAAGGCTCACCTTTTGTTAGGACTTTCTAAACCAAGCCAATTTAGTTACGCTTATTTCCCTGCAGATGTTATGAATGGAATGTGGTCAGCATACCGACCCAATGATACATATAGTAGACAACTAAGTTATTACTTGAATGATCAAGGTCGGGAAATTTTGCTTACAGGCCTCTTTTCTAATGTTAAGGTCATTTTACGAGCCTGGAAATCTTGAGACAGTACCTGTGGTATAAATTTCCTGCAGGAGAATATGTCCTTGGATTTTTTTCATAATAAAAACAAATACATGGACTCCGGCTGGGTTTGAACTGCGACCCTCGGGGATGGAGTCCGTCTCCACCCTCGCGCAATATTACTTTGCGCTCAATATGGATTAAAAAAATAACGTCATTATTCCACTTCAGTTCTGAAGAGTGGAATTGTATGGCTAACTAGCTAATTAACTCGCTGGTTCTATCGAACCCGTAGGTTCATGGCCGTGCGAACATAAGCTCTCCATACATGTCTGTCCTGAGCTAATGTTTTCCAATCATCCCCTGTGCAATATACTTCCCTCAAATCATGGTTAATATTATTCTCCCACCTCATTCTTGGTCTACCAACTGGGTGTTTTATGTCTGGTTTTCCTACAAGAAGCTTCCTTGCACGTTTTAATTCCCCATTCGTGCCACATGTCCTGCCCATCGCAATCTACGAAACTTAAATGTTCTTATAAATCTGACTTGGTTTGAGACTTGAAAGCATCATATTCAAAACTATCAGAACAACTGGAAAGCCCATCTTCAACGAATGCCGTCTCATATAATTCCAAAAGCCATACTTCGCTGCTGCCCCCATGGCAAAAGATCGCTGGGACGTCCAAAAAAGCGCTGGGTGGAAAATTCCTCTTTGAGACCGTAACAGGCCACATGACCTAATACTTGCATGGATCATGATGATGATGATGATCAATCTGACTCCCTATAAAGACCATGAACGTCATTGTTATATAGTTTCCTCTGTTCACTAGTCTGTTCATCTCTCTTTGGTCCAAACATTTTCCCAAGAACTTTATTCTCAGATTCTCGTAATCTCCTTTCCTCCCTTAAAGTAAGAGTCCATGTTTCGCATCCATATAATATAAGCCAGAATGGATCCCACTATTTGTTTGAACAGTAGGAATTACTGCTTTACTTTTACTACTTCCACTACCAGTATTAGCGGGGGCAATTACAATATAATTGACAGATCGAAATTTAAATACATCTTTGTTTGACCCTGCGGGAGGAGAAGATCCTATTCTATATCAACATTTATTTTGATTATCCAGTTCGGACAAGGATAATATTAGAAAATAAACCAATAGAACAAGTAGTAAGATATAACTTCCTAGGTTGCGAAATATCACACACAGCGGAAACAGATATAAATAACAAACTAAATAAGTTTAATTATATAACAGGAACACTAAAAAGAACTTTGAAAAATAAAGCCAGGAAAGGCTCTATAATTAAATTATACAAGACAATGGCAGTGCCTATTATTACTTATGGATCCGAAACATGGACAGTGACAACACAACAAGCTGCTGAAATGAGATTCCTCAGACCAATAGCAGGATATCAAAGAACAGACAAAAAACATAACACAGAAATAAGGCAACAACTAAAAGTAGACAATGGAGAAATACAGAACAAACTGGAAATAACACTTGGCAAGGATGTCTGAGAATAGAATACCAAAAGCAGCATACAGCTATTCACCACGAGGAAGAAGACGTTTGGGAAGACCAAGGAAAATATGGAAAGAGCAGCAATTTGGAGCCGGAACAGGCTATTAAATAAGCCTAAACCGTGAAGAAGAAGAAGAAGAAGAAGAAAGGAGTTGGGACGACAAGAATCCTTGTAATGAATAATAGCACGCATTTCCTGAATTCAGCCTATGTTTAACATCATTGTGCATCTCATTCCTATTTGTAATTATTGTTCCTAGATATCTGAATTCAGTCGCTTCTTCAAAATTTCCCTCATTTGTCATTTCTGTCCACTTTATTATGTAATGTGTTTATATGAATTGTATGACTGTAGAATATAATGAAAGTGATGGAAGTTGAGAAAGTAAGTTTATTCTGATTAGCCGGGCTAGTTTAGAAATGTTTATGGAGGTGTCATACACAGGGGCGAGTTAATCTCGAGACTATTATGAGTTGAGAAACCACGACGCCATGAGGATGTCTGTGCCGGATTTAATTAATCATTAAAGTCCTCACTCAACCCCCACATCACTTCGCTCCGGATTTCCAGTTATCTAGATATTTACCCTCGTGCATATTATTCCAGGATCGATAACTAATCTCTCCAGAATGACCAATACCATAGATGAAAATTCACTTCTCTACATGTATTAAACAATACATAAAATTATGCAGATTCATGTAGACCCTAATCTTGTTAAAATACACGTTGAAAATGTGGTTCACCGTTTTTGTACTTGGGAAGTTTTCCTTATTGAGGAGACGCTTGAAAATCAAAAAAATAAAAAACAAAATTGTCACAAGTAATGCCACGAGTGATTTCCAAATTATCCATACATTCACGACTCACGAAATGAGGAGTGAATTTATCTAGAGAATTTGGAAATCAAGAGTAGCATTTGTTAGGACTATTTAACGAATAAAACTAAGTTTTTTACTCACAAATCATTATTTAAATATATTTATTTTAAAATATTTATATATTTAATGTAAACAGCGATGTTTGAAAACAAATGAGAAAAGTTTATTATGCTTCATTTGTTCATCACTGCAACCAGATCATATTAGTTGTTGCCAAAGGATCGCAATATTGTAAGAATGCACCATAGTGGAGAATAAATGAAACATCAAACTGTTTATAACCAACATTATAGGTTTTTAATTAGTTGCTGATGTCCTAAGATGTAAATTATATTTTTCTGGAACGTACATTCTTGGGAAATAGTACGTTTAAGAAAGTGCAAACAGTGGTTTCTTTTTATTGTGGTATAATCAATTACCACGAATGTTTTTCTATTATATCCTACAAGCAGTATCTGTTTACATTCGTGCACTATATATACAATCTAGTAGCCGTATTTCATAGGGAGTCAGTCACTGCAAAATAATGCTCAGGCCTATTCAGAATGATGAAAAGGAGGAGCTTGATTTTAAAGTGATAAACTTATTTGATAAATTCCAGATGAAACACGACTGTAAGTAGTTATAAATCAAAATTCATTGAAAAGTGATTGGTCATTGACTCCCATTTGGGGCATGAGTTAAATAAACTTTTATAATATTCATGATGTGTTCCGTTGAGGTTTATTCAAAATTAATATAAAATTATAGAATATTCATCTGAAAGATCCGTCTCCTCAACTTAATTAATCATTTAACTGTAGCGCTTTCGGGACTTGTCCCATCATCGGCAGTTTTGAATCCTGCCGATGATGGGACAAGTCCCGAAAGCGCTACAGTTAAATGATTAATTAAGTTGAGGAGACGGACCTTTCAGGTGAATATTCTATAATTTTATATTAATAATGAGTTAAATAGTCATAAAGAATATTGTACGGAAGAATTTTCAGAGTCATATCAAATAAAAAGGAACAAAATACGCATATTTGTAAATAATTAAATCATATGTAGGGTAAAAATATCTATTTTCGCGATATCCCTAATTCCGAAATACAATTCAAATTCGTTGTCACGGAATTAAATGTTTTAAAAAGAAGTTCCTGGGTTACATCAAACATGGCACAACCTTTGTTCTTTTCATTTCATTGCTTTACCCGCCTTTTGAAAACCAATGCAAATCCTCAAAAGCCATCGTGATGTTGAAAGTGGGTGGAAAATTAATTTTTGGCTGTTTCTCGTGACTGCCCTTGAAGAAAATGTCTATATTTTGGCTGTTTACTTAATACTTATATAACATTTATTTTTGTTTCTTAATATCAACTGAACCAACTGATACACGAGTCTTAACAATGCAGGGTGTTTTTAAATTAGACCAACAAATCTTGGGAGCAGATAGTTAATCTTCATTTAAACATATTTTGTTAAGGAACCTGTGGGCTGTGACGCTTTGTTTCTGGGCAAGAGGCGTCTTAGAAGAAAGAATCGAAGGAAGTAGATACGTATAAGTCTTTCTGTGTCACATAACTATGTGTGTTAATCGAAATACTTTACAGAAAAGCGGAAACAAAACGTACTTAATTCATTAAAAAAACACTCCCTCCAGTGTTGCATTGTCAAGATGGATCCAGTTTATTGTCCCGTCGCGACAAATGCTGGAACACAGTCCAATTTTTAATTTCGGGTTTCAATAAATCACCACTTCTAATTGTAGGATTTCGTTGATTTTTGGAGATACCTTCCTCTATTTATTTTAATTGCATATACTGAGTTAGGTTGTGACTGCTAGAGCGATTTTTAAATTTTAATTTCAGGTCAACTCCTACGCCTAATGGTTAAATTTTGTTGGTTAAACAACTCCTCTTTGCTTTTTTTTTAATTAATTCATATACGCCAAGTTTGATTTTGATGAAATAGCAATTGCGGCCGCTAGAGAGTTAATGAAGATACATACAGACACACACACATATTATACCATATATATACATTTTGGTATCATCATTTTCAGTGTCATCGAAATAAAATTTCCGAATTTGTATATATTTATTTCTTAAATTAAAACTTAGTATCGCAGAAATTGTGTAGCTAAACTATGCGAATTCTTCAGGATGTCGAATTTATGGTTATAGTTTGCCTTTGTTAATTAAATCTTATGCATCCAGTTAAGTTCCGTGAAAACAAAAAAATGCCTTCCCCAATATATTTTTAAATTATGTCTTATAGGTGAATTCTTACACCTAATGGTTCATTTTGCTATTTAATGAACTTGACCTTGCTTTATTTACTTACTAATTCCTAAATGCCGAGCGGTGAGCAAAATTTATTCGGTCTATCTCATCCAACTAATACTTTAATTGCCTACTATTTTTCAATCAATCTGCTAACCACTTATAATTCAATGTCATATGTAGAGGAGTAAGCGTAATTCAATTAGATTGGTTAAGGAACTTCCGCTAGGGAGCACAATTTTCCCCATATAGGTATGTACGGATGTGGACTAGACTAATTAGGATGAGTGAAGATTTATAAGAATTTTGAAAAACCTCAATAGCTAATTTTCTTCGGAATTCACTAAAAGGGGGATCTAGCGAGTTACTAGGTTTCGAAAAGTGAACATTTCATTTTTGAGTAATTATTTTCCATGTCTTTAAGTTGATGTAACAGTTGGTATTTTAATTCATTGTTTCTCCTTATTTTCTTATATTTTTTTTCAATATATTGATTAATTCTATTACATTCATTTTTACAGTACTAATAAAACTCCGACGAGGTAAAAAGTCCCAAAATTAAAAATTAAAACATGTACCCGGTAGATGACGTCATCCTGAACTAGATTAAAAATGATTTTTGTAAACTGTAGCCTTCAAGAAATCGGCTTCCATCTTCTGATAAGTTATTATAAATCTGTCATCTCTTCAAAATATCTCTCGTTTTCATTTAGGTGTCCATTATAAATTAATAATATATTTCTCGAGAAATAATATATTTAGTTTTATTAATATTAACTTCCAGCCCCAGTTTCTTGGTGCTGTTTATAGATCATATTTCTTATTTATATAACTGGAAGAATCGCCATTATATATATATATTGTGAGCTTCACAAAATTGTAGAAGATTTTGGATTTATGATATGAACAGAGAAAGCAAAAACCATGAATGGCATTTAAAGTTGTAGATCCTCTCAGAATTAAAATTGCACTTGTTAAGAGTATTTGAATAATTTTACATCTCTAGGAGCAACAACTACAGGGGCATCTCATTACTTTCAACTTCGTACAAAATTCTAACAAATATATTAGTAAATAGACTTACTCCCTATATTGATGACATTCTAGGAGATCATCAATGTGCATTTAGAAGAAACAGGTCTACAACAGATCAGATTTTTAGTATAAGACAGATTTTAGAAAAGAAATGGGAATATAATGGTACTGTACATCAACTATATGTAGACTTCAAAAAAGCATATGATTCAATTAAGAGGGAGAAGTTATATAGTATCCTGCTGGAGTTCGGAATTCCTAAAAAGTTAGTTAGACTTATACGAATGTGTCTAAATGGCACAAAGAGTAGGGTGCGTGTAGGCAAACAGTTTTCGGACACTTTTGAAATCCAGAATGGGTTGAAGCAAGGAAATGCACTATCTCCTCTACTATTTAATTTTGTACTAGAGCATGCCATTAAATCTTTAGAGAATGAGGAAGGCTTACAACTCAATGGTATTAATAAGCTGTTAGTTTATGCTGATGATATAGTATTATTGGCCGATAGCGAGGAGATACTAAAGGACAACACGCACACACTATTGAGTAACACTAAGAAATTAGGACTGGAAGTAAATATCAATAAAACTAAATATATGGTCACACATAGAAATTCATTATATAATGGAAATGGACAGCTAATGACAAATGAGGGAAATTTTAAGGAAGTGGCTGAATTCAAATACCTAGGAACAATAATCACAAATAGGAATGAGATGCACAAAGAAATTAAACATAGGCTCAATTCTGGAAATGCATGCTATTATGCATTGCAGAGACTCTTGATGTCCCAACTCCTTTCAAAAAACGTTAAACTGAAAATATATAAAACTATTATTCTACCAGTTATATTATATGGGTGCGAAACATGGACTCTTACTTTAAGGGAGGAAAGGAGATTACAAGTATTTGAGAATAAAGTACTTAGGACAATTTTTGGACCAAAGAGAGATCAACAGACAGGTGAATGGAGAATACTACTAACAATGAACTGGGCCTACATGGTCTTTATAGGAAGCCAGATATATTAAGAACAGTTAAGTCTCATAGACTGCGATGGGCAGGACATGTTACACCTATGGGGAATGAAAGACTTGCATGGAAGCTTCTTGTAGGAAAGCCAGAGGGAAAACGCCCAGTTGGTAGACCAAGAATGAGGTGGGAGAATAACAATAACTATGATTTGAGGGAAGTAGATTATACAGGGAATGATTGGAAAGCATTAGCTCAGGATAGGGATGTATGGAGAGCTTATGTCCGCGCGGCCATGAACCTACGGGTTCGATAGTGCCAGTGAGTGAGTGAGTGTGAGGATGCAGTATCTCATATGTACAAGAAAAGCATTTAAATGCTAATATCAAAATTTCTATGGATTTTAGGGTTTAAAATTTCTATATTTAAGTCAGAATTGGTCCAAAAGATTCCAGATTAAAAGTGTGTAAAATATTGGCTCTTCGAACTCTTTTGTGTGGTAGCGAAGTATGGACATTGAAGCAGAAGGATATATAGAGATTTCTATTTGCTGAAATGATATATAATTGAAGTACTGCTGGATATACACTACTAGATCATAAAAAGAAGGCATCTTAGATGAAAACTTTGGAAAACATAATTTCTGCTTATAAGTCAAGATGGGTGCGACATGTTTATGAAATGGAGGATCACATGATACCCAGCTATCAACCAGCTGAAAAAGAGGGCCCATGATGTCCACTAAAAATACTTTTGGGTGGTATTTTTATTGAGGCCGAACAGGTCAACAAATGGCCGGAATTCGTGAAGGGACTATGATAATGATTATGATGTATATTTTACGTTCGTCCACCGGTGTGGTCTCCAGGTAGCGAGCTGCCTTGTCACGCAGCGGGCCGAGGTTAGATCCCCGGTCGGGACAAATTTCCTTGGTGATGTTTTTTTTTGGGGGGGGGGGTTCCTCACCTGTAAGAAAATGTCAAGAAACCTTAAGGCCCAAACTGTCCCCGAACATCATTTGGCCAACATTATCATAATTAACATATTCATTAAGTTTAGAATTAAGGTCTCTCCTGGCGCATCATTATCTTCTTCATCATTCATCATATATAATCGGGGCAGCATAACTCCGCCTTCCAGGCGCCCCAACCTCAGAAGTGGATTACAATAACGCCATGCCAGGAGTGAATACCAGAATGTCGAAATGACAAATGATGGCATTGGATAAAAAAATACGTATAAAGTTTTGAGAGAATTTTGGATACAAGAGTCCGTGTAATCCATAATAGCATGGATATCTTCATAATAACCATACTCAATAACGGTGTACCTTACTTATTAACTGTAATGTAATATTTGAGCAGTTTAGAATATATAACCTGCTAATTTATATGACGCAAAATTATGAATGAACTAACCTTGTGGTGAAACTGTAGAATCCATGATAACACCAGCTCCTACGCACATTTTACACACACCAAAACACGCATAAAACATGACTAAGACACTGTACACTCGCTGAAGCGACTATCATCACTATTACACAGTTAGTTCATCAAGGTTTATACAAGAGACGCGCCGAATTCATGCGACGTGTACGCCATCTTATCTCGACACTGCTATGTCAGCCAATAACATAAACAAAAGACAATCGCAACGTATCTAGAGTCCGTTAGCGATCCAGATAAAGGTAGAGAGAGAGGAACTAAGAGTGTTTGGGGCTATAATAAAATGTTTTAAATGTTTTGTTGTCCAATTCTAATAGTTCAATGATTAACCATTTCTTTTTCATGACAGTCAAATTTTAATGTGGCACTCTTTCGGGTATTTTATTTTACAGTGTGTTATAGAATTGTCATTTGTTTTACTATTTCTATTAATGTATTGATTAAACAATAAAAATAATTACAACATGAACAATCCAAAACACCTTTGATGGTATATGCCAATAAAAGGGTAAAATAAAAATTTAAAAAATACTAAAACCTGGCTACAATCCATCCATAGTAATTCTACCCGAAGGCAGGTCCTTCACTGAAATCATAGCACTTTCATGCTATGCTTGCAGCTTTACTAGGGAGTTGTAGGATTGGTGGCTTCCCGTTGCTTTCCATACCTGTGAAGGATGATTATTATGATGATAAGGATGATGATGACGGCCATATGACTTCGGGGACCGTTTAGGTCTTAAAGTTTTCCTGACATTTGTCTTATAGGTGAGGAAAACCCCCGAAAAAAACCTCACCCATAAAACTGCACCGACCGGGGATCGAACCCGGGCCCGCTGCGTGACTAGGCAGCACGCTACCTCGAGACCACAGCGGTGGACCTAACTACAATAATGTCTTAAAATGTAGTCAACTGGCAGGGGGAGAAAAAACTCGACATGCATTGTTTTTAAGATATGAATGAACATTTATAGAAGAAAAATAACTATTTTTCAAAACTTAAAAAAATTACATATATACCCCATGCATGTATTTACCTAGTCGAGGAGTGCAAATAAATTAATCCCTAAATAACCAGATTCTCAAGGGTTTCTTTCCCTTGGAAATTCAATTACCACCATAGAGAATTACTAGGTAATGAGCTATCGGACACCATGGGCACCATTCATATGAAAACCCTTCAAACATTCCTATATGTATGTATAACTAACTAACTCATTGGAACTATCGAACCCGTAGGTTCGTGGTCGCGCGGAAATAAGCTCTCCATACACCCCTATCCTGAGTTAATGTTTTCCAATCATTCCCTGTATAATCTATTTCCCTCAAATCATAGTTAATGTTATTCTTCCACCTCATTCTTGGTCTACCAACTGGGCGTTTTAACTCTGGTTTTACTATAAGAAGCTTCTATGAACGTCTTTCATTCCCCATTCGAGCCACATATCCTGCCATCACTGTCTACGAGACTTAACTGTTCTTATTATATCTGGCTTCGCATAGAGACCATGTAGTTTATTGTTGAGTAGTCTTCTCCATTCACCTGTCTCTTCATTTCTCTTTGGTCCAAATATATATATATATATATATATATATATATATATATATATATATTAGGTTGTATTACAAGTTATGTATTTATTTATTTTTTTTTAATGTAGGAAGTTGTGTGTCTGGAGGAATTTTGAAGGTACGATTCACTGGGAGTTCGTACCAACTGGAACGAATTCACGAAATGTTGAGGGTCGCGGGTACAAACCGGACTGGACCTCATATTTCACGAACAACCATGACAAAATATCAGGAATTGGCGGAATCGAAACACTACCACACTCAGAATATAGCCCTTATCCTACGAGTTCAGATTACCATCTGTTTCGATCCATGGCCCATTTCGCTCATTTATTAAGTGAATTTTCGAAAACATTTAAAACATTGAAGCTGTGGAAATGGATATGAATTTCTTCGAATCAAAATCGAGAGTCTGATACCGTCACAGGATAAAAAAGAACCTCGCTGAAAGATGGCTCATGATCTTAGAATCCGATGATAACTTTATTAAATAATAGTTCAATTGGTTGTCACAAAATATCCAAATAAAGTTTTGTTAAAAAAAAGAAAATACATTTGAAACATTATATAATATATAATAACCATAAAAGAGTTTTAACAGCATGTTTACATTCAATTACAGTTTCCATGAGTAGATTTTTCAGTGATATATCACAAAAATGTATACAGGGTGCTGTAAAATTCGCCTTACAAAGTTCTAGGACATGTAGAGGGGACTGAGTTGATAATATGTAGAATTGGAAACCATGTCCAGTAACTTGCCGTCTCCGTGTTATAGCCATTTGAAAACAAGCATTGCCTGAACGTACTTCATGTGTCTATTTAGTAATAACTTCGCGATTCGTTTAAATCAAAATTTCCCTATCGATTATTCAAAGACTAAGTTTTTTTAAAAAAAGTCGATTTTTTTCAAAAGTTTGAAAACTGCAAAAATTGATTGTGGAGGGTGTATCCGGGATTATTAATGCAAGTCATTATTCAGTTTCCATTTTGTTTATTTGGTTACTAATGAGTTGAATTGTAAAGCAAGTGATGTACTGTGTCACGCCTCATAATAAATTACTTGTAAAAGTGGTCGCGTTAAAAATAGTTTTCAAACGGCTGTAGCACGGAAACGGTAAGTTTCCGGACATGGTTTTCAATTCTAAATATTATCAACTCAGTCCCCTCTACAAATCTTAGAAGTTTGTACGGGGAATTTTAGAGCACGCTGTATAACTCCTTTAAAAAAAAAGATATATGTAATCTGAAATGCATTTTGTCTAGGCATAAATAAAAAAAAATATTATTCCGAAGTTTGAATGTATAATTGTTTTATAAGGTATATTATATTTATTAAAAATATTTTAACAAAAAAATTTCAAACGTCTACTAATTATATCGTATTCTCATAGGAATTATTAAAATTGAGAAAATTCCAAATTTTATTCTACAAATTTACCAAGAGAAATGTGAATTTTTTTGAATTTATGTTTGAAAATGACTCGAGTACCCCATACCGCGACAGGCCCAGAAGGCTCTTTTCTTACCAGCCGGTTGCTGGTCTCACATCCAGATCTGTTAATCACTGATGTGAAAGATTATCTAGCAAGTGCATGGTGACCTGTGACTAGAATGCCAAATCCCCCAGCCGTTATAGCTAGTATTCTCAATCTGAAGTCGCTATTTATTGCAACTATCCAAATTCCTCACGATGCTGGGTGGACACCGATCACATACTGACCGAAATTCCATGAGAAAATGTCTTCACCCATAGGGACTCGAACCAGCGCAGTGTAAATCCCGTATCTCCGTGCCATGACATCATGTCTTAAACCACTCGGTTATGGCGCGCGGGACGAACGTTATTGAACAATTATATTTTTTTAAATTGCAACTCCAATCTATTTTTGTTATTTTCTCATTGGTTGTATAATTTTATTTGTATATACTTCCCAAATGTTAGGAGTAACTCATTGCTATAGCAATTTAATACCCTCATCTTCCCTTAATCTGGCCACCAGTTCATTACATTACAGAATGAACATTTAATGTAATTGTGAGACTTTTAGAATCATATCTGTTGTTATTAGTATGTAGATACTCTTCCACCCTCCAAGGTCACACAAGCGACTAGGTAGAAGTTGCGATTATCTTTTGTTTATATGATATGATTGGCTGACAACGAAGAGTCGATTGTAAAATGGCGTACGTTGTATAAATCCGGCGCGCTTCGTGTGTAAAACATTATAAATGTCCTGTTTAATAATTCTTCTAGTTATTTATGCGTGTGCACAGTGTTTTAGTGATGTTTTAAGTATTTTTCGGTGTGTGTGAAATGAACGTAGGAGCTGGCGTTGTCTTGAATTCTACGATTCAACACAAGGTTAGTTCAGTTATATTATATCATCCATTTTAGTAGATTGACGAAGTTAATACTTCACAATTTTTTAACAATACAGTGAAAATTAGATGAGATAATTTATTTAATACTTTTACACCTTGTACACCGCTATAGGTTAGTGATAAAATCTCGTTGTTTTCGGACGAAGCAGGCTCGAGTTCGATCGCTGATCGGAACAAGTTACTTGGGAAAAGTTTTCCTCACGTATAAGACAAATGTCAGGAAACTGTGAGATCCAAGTAATCGTCTTGCACCAACTGGACATGATAATTATTCATATAAGCTTTTTTTAGTATGATATATTTTAAGAATAAGAATAAATTATATCAATATATAAATGTTGTACACGGTATTGACATCCGAATGAGCAAGTGCTCATGCTCGAGTGCAGTTCAGTTACAGAAATAATACAAAGTTTTAGTTAAAGGGAGAGTGTAAACAAAGTATATAAATTTAGAAGCCAGTTTTAAGACATAAAAATAAATTCTGGCTCATAAGACATTAAAAAGTAATACAAGAGGATATAAAATGAACAAAAGAAAATAGAAGAGATAAATTCCAGACTGAATAAGATAATTAAAGACATTAGGTAATAACATAAAACAAAACAAATTTAGAAGAAAGTTTCAAATATAAAACGCACCATAACACACAAAGAATTAATGCAAAGAGAATGATGCAAACAAAACCTTATACCTCGTATAATAGAATAATATCAAACTGAATCAAACAAATAATTATATGCATTAGTTAATGATATAAAGAAAAATAAATTAAGTAGAAATTTGCAAAATACAAAACTCACTCTAACATGCATAAAGGATTAATACAATTGAGAATGATATAAAACAAGATAATATATAATAGGTTAATACCATATTAAATAAAGTAATTAAATATATTAGCAAATAGCATGTCTTATTTTATAGGGAAAATATGTAAAATTCAGTCTTAATTTAGACCTAATCTGCTTCTAGTATGATAGGTCAATAAAAATGATATCAATAGGTGAAACAACCCCTTTTTAACATAATAGCGCAAAGGTTATATGTTATTTTTTAATGAATAACACTGGTCTACATGATTTTTTTCTCATGAGTACCAATAGTTGTACTTTATGCAGTTTTTTATCGTGTTTTCAAATATGTATTCGGAATTTCTCCATCGCCAACAGTTTTTTATTTCAATTTCAATTAATGCATTTAAATAATTTATTTTTTAATAAACGTTTTTTCGTCCATTTGTCCATTGTAAAATAAAACCAAACGAGCTAACTCACGAGATTTCAGCTAAGGAAAAGAGATATAAAGGCAAATGGAATCCTAATATGCTGGCCGATTATTGTTGGACCATCAAGAGGGATGCACCACAGGCGAAATATAGCAGAAAATCGTCATTTGTTACTTTCTAGGCGAGTCTGAATGTTCGAATATTTTATAGATACGAATGTAGAAAATATTAAAATGTTTGAAATTATAAATTCCTGTCTCTCGGAAAACTTGCGTGATGGAGAAAAACCGATATCATATTTGAATTCAGGAAAAAAAAAATACTCTCAGAATCACATATTTTTCTTTCTGAGACAAAAAAGTTTATTTTTTGTCGCTCAGTGTAATTAATGATTTATGCAATAAATATTTGGTTACACTTTTATCTGAGGCAATAAAATATATGAAAGTAATTTTGGCATGAATAGAGGCTAAACACTTTTTAGAGATAAACAAAGAGGCGACTTAGTGGCGCAAGGGTTCAACACCGCTTCTCATGTCTATGGTCCCGAGTTCACGTCTCGATTATTCCATGTGTTCCGTAGTAGACGAAATTGAATAGAAGTTGTACAGTTACTTGTTTTAGCATTTATTCCCTAACTTGTAATTTAGATGTAACAGTAATACTTGTAGGCGGCTCCGTGGCGCAAGCGGTTAGACGCTCGCCTCACACCGCTGGGGGCCCGAGATCGAGTCTCGGTCACTCCATATGGGTTTCGCGGTGGACGAAACGGAGCATGGGCAGGTTTTCTCCGGTTTTCCCCAGCCACAATTTCTTCATGCTCATCTCATCCGTTACATTTCGTTCATCTGCTCATTCATAGACCTCTATATAAGGGACTTCATCACATCTCATCCTTCGATCCGACCCTGAGTTGGACACGAGTTGAGGATATTATTATTATGATAATAAATTTTGTCTTTAGGCCTTAACTTTGGCAGATAATATAAAGCTAAAAAAATAACTAACTCACTGGCTGTTTCGAACCCATAGGTACATGGCCGCTCGAACATAAGCTCTCCATACATCCCTATCCTGAGCTAATGTTTTCCAATAATCCCATGTATAATCTACTTCTCTCAAATCATGATTAATGTTATTCTCCCATCTCATTATTGGTTTACCAACTTGGCGTTTTCCCCTCTAGTTTTCCTATAACAAGCTTCCATGTCCGTCTTTCATTTCCATTCATGCAATATGATTAGATTAGATTTAGATTAGATTTATTTAGCCTGGTGGAGTTAAGGCCATGTGGCCTTCTCTTCCACTCACCAGGACAAACATATATTACATCAGAATATAACAATCTTAATTAACTCTAATATTAAACACTAAGTAAAAATTTGATCAAAAGATAATATCTAATATACGTATTACGATCTATAATACAACCAGTTAATATTAGTTAAAATTAAGACTAAAACTAATAATAAAATGTATACAAGCAAGGCATATTAAATTGTCCCTGTCTGGTGTATATAAAAAACAGGAAAACAATGAGATATAGAAAACTAATTTTACGATTATACAATATTTAAAAACAAAACAAATAAAAATATTTGTTATTCTTAATATTATTTTCATAAATTATTCTTAATATTATTTTCATAAATAATTAATATGCCCTGCCCATCGCAGTTTACGAGACTTAACTGCTCTTATTATATCTGGCTTCCAATAAATACCATGTTGCTCACTGATAATAAGTCTTTTCCATTCGGCTGTCTGTTCATTTCTCTTTGGTCCAATTTTTTTTCTAAGAACTTAATTATCAAATACTTGTAATCTTTTCTTATCCCTCAACGGTAGTTATTATTATTATTATTATTATTATTATTATTATTATTATATATTATATTTCTACAATTAGTATATTTTGGTAAGTTTAGTTTAATACATATATATTTATTATTTAAGTTGTAACCGTGGATATTTTAGTACATTTTAAATTATTGGTGAATCTTTGTTTTTGTAACACATGATACATTATAATTCCTAACTTTCTTTCTTGGATAATGTCGCTCAACAACCTCCAGCCCATATACATTCCATGTCCGATAAGCTGTGGCACCAATTATAAAAACCCTATTTGTTTGTAATTCAAAATTCAGAAGAGCCTGTCATCATCATCATCATAATCATCACTGGCGCAACAAGTCATTCCTGGGTTCTGGCCTCATCAAGGAGCCTCCTCCAATTAGCTCGGCCCTATGCCTCTCTGCACAAATTTCTCAATCACAAATCTCTAGCATCTCCATCCACCTCTTCCTTCCATCGTAGTTTCGGTCTTCCTCTTTTTGTTCTACCTTCTGGTTGAATGTACCACATGCTTTTACATATTTTTGACTCTTCATTTCTTTTTACATGCCCTGCTCATAGTAGTCTGTTTAATTTAGAACAGCCTGTATATGACTTAATTTAATACTTAATTTACAGTAAATGTGTGTTGCATGTTTTGACTTTACTCACGTTCGCAGTTCATTTACTGTTTTACATTGTTTATAAAATGTCTAGAGAAAAGGTTAAAAGGTGCAAAGAAAATGAAGACAAAAGATTGTAAAGAAAAGACGTGCCCCCACTTCATTTTAAAACGCTGCACAGTCTTCAAATAGGTTGGGTTGTTTTCAGTAATTTAAACTGGAAGCCATTTCACTTCTGTTTTATTTCTTTACACGCCACTCCTCTTCATGTGCTGTAGTCCACACGTTTAAAATAGTTCGGTCCTGACAATATCAAGCTTCTACCTCCATCACAGTAACACATTTTATTTATATTCGTTATTACACAAATTTAGGAGATACTATGAGACAACATGCTCATTCTGTTGAGTAACATTAAGAAATTGGAACTAGAAGTAAACATTAATAAAACTAAATATATGGTCACATATAGAAATTCATTATATAGTGGAAATAGGCAGTTAATGACAAATGAGGGAAATTTTGTACAAGTGGCTGAATTCAAATACCTAGGAACAATAATTATAAACAAGAATGAGGTGTATGAATAAATTAAACTTAGGCTCAATTCTGGAAATACATACTATTATACATTACAGATACTCTTTTCTGACGTTCTCTATATTCAAAAAATGCAATTTTACTGAATATATAAAATTTTTATTATCCCAGTGATGTTATATGGATGCGATACTTAAACTCTTATTTTATGGGAGGAGAATATTTTTTTTGTTCAGTGCCACCTGTTTGTCATTCGACATTTTCAGGTATTCTTTCCTGGCATAGGCCTATTGTAACACTTCTGAGATTGGGGCGCGTGGAAGGCGGGGTTACGCTGCCCCAATGGCATGATGGGTGATGACGATGGGTAATAATGCGCCAGGAGAGGCCTTAAACCTAAAATTAATATCCATCCATCCATAGTAATTCTGCCCGAGGGCAGGTCTTTCACTGCAATCACAGCATTTTCATGCTATGCAGCTTTACTAGGGAATTGTAGGTGTGGTAGCTTCCCGTTGCTTTCCACACCGGTGAAGGATGATAATGAAGATGATATGATAATGATAATGGTGATAGCCATATGATTTCGGGGACCATTTGGGCCTTAAAGTTTTCCTGACATTTGTCTTACAGGTGAGGAAAAACCCCGATAAAAAACCTCACCCAGAAAAACTGCCCCGACCGGGGATCGAATCTGGGCCCGCTGCGTGACAAGGCAGCACGCTACCTAGAGACCACAGCGGTGGACAAACTTAATGTAATGAGGTGAATACGATATTGATGATAATGATGGCCAGATGATTATCGGGGACCATTTGGACCTTAAAGTATCCTGACATTTGTCTTACAGGTGAGGAAAAACCCCGAAAAAAACCTCACCCAGGAAACTTGTTCCGAGCGGGAATCGAACCCGGATCCGCTGTGTGACAAGGCAGCACGCTACCTCGAGAACACAGCGGTGGACTGGGAGGAGAATATTAGGGCATTCAATAAGTAATGGCAACACTATTGTATAAATAAATGATCTCAGTGGTGACCATTTGAATCTTGTAATATATCGTTGAGCAATATTTATTTTATAAATCTGTAATATTTAAAGTGAATTTTGTGAATACATTCACTGTTTCTCACATTTAGTAAGTAATACCGCCCTAAAAATGTTCAGTAGAATTTGTTTAGAAGGTGGAATTGAGAATTATTCGAACATCCACCAAATTCACCAAACACATCCCTTGCGACTATAACTTATTCTCAAAGATCAAAGAACCTGTTCGAGTCATTCGATTTTAATCAAGAGTTGATATCCAGAAAGGTTTAAATCGATCAGTTCAAAGATATATCCAGAAATTATGATGTAGATGGAATGCGTATCTTCTAAGGATTTGGCAACGTACAGTTGATTTGTCGAGAGACTATAAATTAAATTCGTAATGTTAAAATTCATCGTAAGTAATGCCACGAGTGATTTCCTATTTATCTAGAGGACTTGGAAATCAAGAATGGCATTTGTTACGACTATTTAACGAATAAAATTAAGCATGTTTACACAAAAATCATAATTTAAATATAGTTATTTAAAAATATTAATACATTTAATGTAAACGGCGATGTTTGAAAACAAATAAGAAATGTTTGGTTATGTTTGTTCATCATTGCAACTTGATCATACTATTTATTACCAAATAGGATCGCAATATTGTAAGAATGCACTCTTGTGGAGAAAAAATGAAACACATCAAACTGTATATTATAACCAACATTATAGGTTATTAATTATTTTTTTTCGAAACAACTCAGTAAAATCTGTATTTAAAAACACAATTATTGAACACACAATTATCAAATGTGTAGGTGGAAGGTATCTGTTTATTATTTGCTATATTCAACGTATTTGTTAGAGAGCCAGTCACTGCAAAATAATGCTCTGTCCTGTTCAGAATATTAAAAAGGAGGAGCTTTCTTTATTTTGGTATTCAACATTCCATAATTATCGGGATGGAACACGACTGTGTTTGGTTGTAAAACAAAATTCATTGAAACTTGATTGGTCATTGACTCCCATTTGGGGCATGAGTTAATTAGTCTAAATAATGTTTTGTGTCGTTATAGTAGTTGTCATTATTTATCGAATAGAGAATTTGAGATTACAGTTCTTAGGATAATTTTTGGATCAAAAAGAGATGAAGAGATAAGGAATTTGTTAATAAAATATCTCATGTATTAAATCTAATATATAAGAATGAATGTTTGTTTGTTTGTTTGTCTATTCGTTCGTTATGCGCGGCCATACCGTTGATCCGATTGTGATGCGGTTTTTTGCAAAATGTTCAGGAGATTTCCGGGGTGAACATAGACTATAAGAGAGTTGTGATACTCAACTCCTACAACCTTCAAAATCTCCCTTTGTAGTGGAAAACGTGAAAAAAGTAGCTCTTTAGACACCTAAGTGGCTTACGCTGCCTAAACCATAACAAATACACAACATTTATGTACACAATTGAATATCTCAAAAAGCTCTACAAAAAAGTCAGCGACAGCATATGTTTATCTCTTCCCCGATACCTCACAATAACGATTTTTATCTTTCATTGATGCCAAGAAGATCGAAACAAGTAGGCTACATGCATTCCTGAGCAAGTATAGCAGCATATGGGAGGTCCTATTCTTTTACGGATAACTGACAATAACGAATTTAGTCTTTTAGCTTATTTATGCCAAGAAGATCGGGATGAGTATATTCCCGCACAACGCTGGGTAAACAGCACGGGGTATCTAAAAATAATTACGATATAAATGTTTCCTCTTACTTACATAACTAAACATAAAACACATTAATTTTCGTATTTCAGCTCATTTATGTCAAGAAGATCGGGATAAGTAGATTCCCGGGTAACGCCGGGTAATCACCACGGGGTATCTAAAAATATAAATTTATAATCATTTTTCCTTCCACTTATTGGACTAAAGTCCACCGCTGTGGTCTCGAGGTAGTGTGCTGTCTTGTCACGCAGCGGGCGCGGGTTCGATCCCCGGTCGGGGCAGTTTTTCTGGGTGAGGTTTTTATCGGGGTTTTTCCTCACCTGTAAGACAAATGTCAGGAAAACTTTAAGGCCCAAACGGTCCCCGAAATCATATGGCCATCATTATCATCATCATCATCATCCTTATCATTAACATCATCCTTCACGGTGTGGAAATCAACGGGAAGCTACCACACCTATAATTCCCTAGTAAAGCTGCAAGAAAAGCATGAAAATGCTATGATTGCAGTGAAGGACCTACCTTCGGGCAGAATTACTATGGATGGATTCAAATAAACATAAAAGCACATTAATTTTCATTTATTTAGGCGTAGCAGCGCACGCCAGATATTAGCTAGTAAGATGTAAAATAACTGAACAAGTTAATCGAGATTTGCTTATAATTATTTCCGTTCAGCTCGTGTGTACCACGTTTTATTAATTTTTCGGATTCTTCATGTTTTATCGATGTATTGATGCGATGAAAGTGTGAAGTCTAGTAGTTTTGATGTTTACCTTGCGATGTTACCTGATGTAATTGGTTGCAATATGCATGCCTCGCAAACACAGGGCGAGTCAACACGGCGTAACAGGCTTCTTCCTCAAAGCAACGTGTCTTTAGCCTTCAACATGAAATGTTTGGATATCATACAACCCCTCCAGGCTGTCTGTTCATTCGTTGACCAAACCTCCTTTAATGTAATCTGCGGTTCCCTGTCTATAAACCCCTGCCATTCACGATGCAGCGTTTTAATTGAAGAGCGACTTATAGCACTTCACCAACTTCAGCTTTAAATTTTCCTTGTAAAGGGCAGCAGCTCAATCAGTTTAAACATGACGTCTTTGTCTATAAAAAATTTATGTGTGATGTACAAATTTTGTATTATTTACTTCTGGACTTAAATATATGTGTTATTCGAGGTGGTTAACGCTTTTAGACGAACATAAGTGATATATTAAGTAAAACTAAAGACAGTGATGATTTTAAGATTGTTATCAACATCAAGAATTTACGATTATAACCTCTTCTTTTCATGTAGATCATTGTGTTATTGACGAGTCAATGTTTTTTTTTATGAAAATTATATCCCCAGATGATTCATTCGATAAGACCAGGTTCAAAGTTAATTATAATTTTTAATTTTAAGATATATATATATATATATATATGTCCACCGCTGTGTTCTCGTGGTAGCGTGCTGCCTTGTCACGCAGCGGGCCCGGGTTCGATCCCCGGTCGGGGCAGTTTTTCTGGGTGAGGTTTTTATCGGGGGTTTTCCTCACCTATAAGACAAATGTGGCTATCATCATCCTTATCATTATCATCATCATCATCATCATCCTTCACCGGTGTGGAAAACAACGCGAAGCTACCACTCCTACAATTCCCTAGTAAAGCTGCAAGCATAGCATGAAAATGCTATGATTGCAGTGAAGGACCTGCCTTCGGGCAGAATTACTATGGATGGATGGATGGGCAGCAGAAGTGTAATTTATAAAATTTACCAACGATCACGATATAAGAATATGTCCAATGTGTGGGAGTGACGAAATACATATATTAAAAAAAAGTAATTATTTAGAATATTGGAGGCGTCAGTTGTTACCTGATTTTTTAAAATTAATATCGTAACAGATTGACAAGCTACGAGTTAATGGTAAAGACAGAAAACTGGATAAATGTGGGTAAATTCTTGGATAAAACTCGGAAAATAGGAACAACACTCATTCGTGATTAAATAAATATGTAAGCAAAGTGTAATATAATTCATACGTAATAATTTTGCATAACCCAATTAATGTATAATGTAATTATATTGTTATCTAATTCAGAGCATTTTAACATATGGTGCTGAAGTCTGGAAAATTCCTACCAGGGAAATAAAAGGATTTTAAGTACAGAAATGGATGTTTTAAGGAGATCAACTGGAAAATCTAGAATGGATAGAATACGAAATAAAGAAATAAGGAAAATTATGGGTGTACAAGAGGAGTCGGGCATCATAGACATCATAGAAAAGAAAAGATTGCAGTGCTATGGTCATGTCAAACGAATGCCAGAGCAAAGATTGCCAAAAATTGTTATGGAATGGATCCCAATGGAAAGGAGGAAGAGACGAAGACCGAAGAAAGAAAACTTGGATAGAAGGGGTACAAGCAGCTATGAATATCAGAGGAATGGAGGAAGATCAATGGATGGATAGAGAGGAATGGCGTTTGGTTTCCAGAAGACGGCGTCAGCTGTCATGATACCGGATGATGATGATGATGATATTGTTATCTATTGTATTGTGGAATGCAGGCTTTCACGGCCAGTAGTCATAATATTAATAGATTCCGGGCTATGTGGCCGTGGTCTGTAACTGGTGTTTCTTCCAGACGTGTCTCCCTGAACTGCGAAGGGCATCTTCAGTGGCGAACGCTTCTAGGTGACATTCCCATGTCGTAGACTCGACTGTGACTTCGCATTCTACGAAACAGAAACACCACCTAGAAACACTCGCCACTGAAGATGCCCTCCGCAGTTGAGGGAGAAACGTCTGGAAGAAATACCAGTTATAGACCATGACCACATAGCCCGTAATCTATTAATATTATCTATTTTATTGTTTTTGTTTTGTTCTATACACTTTATATTATTACTAGACATTACTTTATAGATACGGATTGTCAAGAGCACGTACGGCTTGCTGCCCGTGCGGCCCAAATTTGTAAATAGCATTGTATGTATTTTACTTTTAGTCTAGTAAAGACCTATAACTACCACGTGATTCAACAACTAACACACTGTCGTTATGTATATCACAAAACAAAACTAACTTATGAAAAACACGCTAAAATACAGTGCAAATCGCTAAGTACTTGCCTAGTTTAATTTATTTAACACTTTTATTTCATAAAACCTAATCACACTGTAAAAATAATCTTGTCTAGTTTGACTATGCAGTACTTCCCTCTCACACGGCATGGTACGTGAACAAAACGCCATTACTTACACGATTGAACTAGGTCTGTTGTGCAAAGAAACTCAAGTACTTGTGCCGATTTGTTTAAAACTCTACATTTTTACATATGCATTATAGAGGATCAGAAAATATATATTTTATTAATTTGTTACCAGTAATGTTGTTTATTAAAATAGTGCAAAATGGCATTATTATGACCAAGGTGATATCACAGGCCATTAATAATAATAATAATAATAATAATAATAATAATAATAATAATAATAATAATAAATAATAATAACTTAATAATAATTTATTTAAAGTTTAAATAAATTTATATTACGTTATTATTATTATTAATATTATTATTATAGTTATTATTATTATTATTATTAACTACGGCCTGTGATATCACCTTGGTCATAATAATGCCAGAGTCTAATATGATAATATGATTATGATGCCCAGGTGACTTTCGGGTACCGTTTGGGCCTTAACGGTTTCTGAAATTTGTCTGACAGGTGAGGAGAAATCATCGGAAAAGAAAACATCACCCAGAAATCTTTCTCGAATGGAAATCAAACCCGGACCCGCTATTTTAGAGGCAGCGACGCTACCCATAGACCACAGCGGTGGATCATTCAAAACAATATTAATAAACAAAACCAGAAAAGGAACAATCTTGAAATTTACAAAGTAGTTTCTGTACCAGCTTCTACTATATTGATGCAAATCCTGGATTTTGACAAAAAAAATCCAAGCGAGTGAAGTGTGCAGAGATGAGATTGTTGCCACCGATCGATAGCGGGATAACAAAGAAAAGAAAGAAAGAAAAATTACACTAGAAAATATTTACTTTTATTCAAACTTAACAAAAAATAGCACAATAAAAGAACTCATAGGCCTATTATTAATATATTTTAAAAATGGAAGACCAGATTTTCAAAAAATGTTTTTACAATACAAACGTACAAATAAGAAATTAAATGAATGCTTGTTGAACAGATGGATAAATAAATTTGAAGTAATGTGAACAGACCAATTGGCATTAAACCAAGCTGACGCTTATTAACAAAATAAGTCACTGGCACTATCGAATCCGTAGATTCATCGCAACGCGGATGTATGGTCTCCATGCATCCCTACTCTGAACATTTTTCCCCAATCATCTGCACAATATTTTCTCTCCAATCATGGTTAGTGTTATTCTTCCATCTCATTCTTGGTATACCTACTAGGCTCTTTCCTTCTAGTTTCCCCACATGCCCTTCTTTCATTCCCCATTCGTGCCTCATGTTCTGCCCATCATATTCTACAAGACATAAGTCTTCTTTTTATATCTAGTTTCCCATAAAGATCGTTTATCTCGCTGTGATGTAGTCTTCTCCAGTCGCCTGTCTGTTCATCTCTCTTTGGTCCAAACATTTTCCTTGAATTTATTATTCAAATACTCGAAACCTTTTCTCTTCCCTTAAAATGAGTCCATATTATTATTATTGTTGTTTTATTGTTATTGTTGTTATTATTATTGTTATTATTATTGTTATTATTATTGTTATTGTTGTGGTTGTTGTCGTTGTAGTTGTCGTTGTCGTCGTCTTCGTGTTCTCGTCGCCGTCGTTATTATTGTCGTCGTTATTATTATTAATATTGTTGTTGTTATTGTTATTATTATTAATATTATTATTTTTATTATTATTGCTATTACTATTATTATTATTATTATTATTATTATTATTATTATTATTATTATTATTATTATTATTATTATTATTATTATTATTATTACGGACACATTAGAACAATGGAAGAAGGAAGACTACCTAAGATAATCATGGATTGGGAACCACAGGGAAGAATAAAGAAGAGTAGACCAACTATTACGTGGATTCAGGGAATCAATGAAGCTAAGAGGGAATGGGAAATAGAAGAAGATATATGGATGAACAGACAGGAATGGAAAAAGTGTTGAAACAAATGTGTAGTTAACTGTGAACACTGGGTACCGGAAAAATGTATATTCATTGTAAAAGTCGAAAATAATAATAAAATTATTATTATTATTATTATTATTATTATTATTTTATTATATTATTATTATATATATTATGTCCCGCGCCGTAGCCGAGCGGTTAAGGTAGGAAGCCTTGGCGCAGAGCTACGGGACGTGCGCTGGTTCGAGTCTCCATGGGGGAAGAAATTTTTCTCATGGTATTCGGCCAGTATGGGCCGGTGCCCACCCAGCAATCGTGAGGCAATTGGGTAGCTACAAATAAGTCGCGGCTCCAGGTTGAGGAACCAAGCTATAACGGCTGGGGGACTCGACATGCTAACCACATGTCACCCCTACACTGGCTGTTGATCAATCTACCTCTGTGATTGACACGTGTGGATGTGAAGGGCCAGCAGCCGGCTGGTAAAAGGAAACCGCTCAAAAAGTGGAAAGTCCCTCCATCGATTATATTATTAATTATTATTATTAGTAATTGACAAGAGGGTGTTACCGTACTGTGCTGTATATTACTAAATGTTTGAAGTGAAGGTAGCTGTTGAAGGGGAATGTTTAAGTGGGGGTAGGAGTGAAGGCACACCCTGGCGGTAGGTGAAGGTATGCTCACTGAAGTCACCGAAACTATTTCGACGGCTTGCACTATCCAGGAAATATAAAGAAAGGAGGCTTTCAAGAGATTTATGTCACTCTATGGATTATAAATTCCGTTCAGCTTCACCACTTCTTCAGAAATGAAAATAAAACACCTAGGCGAAAGGAGATAATGCTCACTTATTTTCACCAAGTGTCATCCTTAACTCTCTCATGCACATTATTTATTAGCCGAGTCGGGGACAAAACCTCGAACACAACCCCCATCGGAACTACAAAATAAACGCAAGAGAACATGTATAGCAACTTAAATCAGAACACTTTAATAAATATATATTATATTCACCGTTATATAGCTGACCTCTATCGACTATCTAGCATCTATATACTATCATCTAACTATCTATCTATCTAGCGAGCGATCATCGAGGTAACGGAATTTTTCAACGCGATTTTCACCCACTTCAAATCATTGGATCAACTTGAAACTTTGTGTACGTGTAAAGGACCCATGACAATACAATAATTTGTTATTTATTTTATAAAATCCTGGCAGAATCGTCAGAAAATAATAAAAATGAATGTTTATTTGTTGGTTTGTTTGTTTGTTCGTACTTTATGCGCGGGCATACCATCCGATTGTGATGGCGTTTCTTACAAAATGTTCAGGAGATTCCCGGAATGAACATAGGCTATAAGAGAGTTGAGATACTCAACTCCTACACCCTTAAAACACCCTTTGTAGTGGAAAACGTGAAAAAGTACCTTTTTTATCTTTAAATAGCTTACGCTGCCTAAACCATAACAAATACAAAACATTAATGTACACAGAATTGAATATCTAAAAAAAAAAAACTCTACAAAAAAGTCCGCGACAGCATATGTTTATATTTTACACATAAAACACAATAACCATTTTTGTCTTTCATTGATGCCAAAGAGATCGGGATAAGTAGATTCCCGGGCAAGCATGTGCTGCCATACCATTCATCGGACTGTCATGGGACTTTTTGCAAAATGTTCAGGATTTTTCCGGGAAGATTATAGGTTATAAGAGAGTTTTAATGCTCAAGCCCTTCACCCTTAAAAATTACCTTCTGTAGAGAAAAACGTGAAAAATGTCAGTTTTGAAAGCTTAATTGGCTTACGCTGCCTAAATCATAACAAATACAAAAAAATATTTTACACAGAATTCATTATCTTAAAAAACTCTACAGAAAAGTCCGCGACAGCATGTGTTTATCTTTTAAGGAAAGCTCACAATAACCATTTTTGTCTTTCATTGATGCCAAGAAGATCGGGATAAGTAGATTCCTGGGCAAGCATAGCAGCGCAAGACGGGTATTCTTTTACGGATAACTCAAAACGAATTTTGTCTTTCAGCTCATTTATGCCATGTATATCGGGATGCGTAGATTCCGGGGCAACGCCGGGTAATCATCACGGGGTATCTAAAATAATGATATCAATTTATATTTATTGTTCCTTTTACTTATTCAACTAAATGCAAAAACACATAATTTATTTAGGTGTAGCAGAGCACGACGGGTATTAGCCAGTAAATAAATATATGTTCTCAACTCGTGTCGAACTCATGATCGGGTCGAGGGATGAGATTTAAAAAAAGTCACTATATGTTTAAGGTCTATGAATGACAAGGGTGGCGGCAGCAATAAAACGAAATGGATTAGATGGGTATGGAGAAATGGTTGAATGCAATTTGTGGCAGGGGAAAACGGAATAAACCCGAGAAAAACCTACTCAAGCTCCGTTTCGTTCACGATGAAACCCACACGGATTGACCGTGACTACATGTCGAGAGAATAGCGGTTAGAGAGGAGCGTCTATAATGAACATCTTAAAATCCCCAATCAGCCCACAGTGTAATACAAAAGAAGAATCACCTCAACAATGCATCAACAGCTCAGGAACGCATATGCTTACTTACTTACTTACTCACTGGCACTATCGAATCCGTAGGTTCATGGCCGCGCGGAGATAAGCTCTCCATACATCCCTATCCTGAGCTAATACTTTCCAATCATTCCCTGTATAATCTACTTCCCTCAAATCATAGTTAATGTTATTCTCCCATCTCATTATTGGTCTACCAATTGGGCGTTTTCCCTCTGACTTTCCTACAATAAGCTTCCATGCAAGTCTTTCATTCCCCATACGTGCAACATGTCCTGCAGTCTACGAGATTTAACTGTTCTTATTATATCTGGCTTCCTATAAAAACCATGTAGTTCACTGTTATTAGTCTTCTCCATTCACATGTTTGTTCATCTCTCTTTGGTTCAAAAAATTTCCTAAGTACTTTATTCTCAAATATTTGTAATCTCCTTTCCTCCCTTAAAGTAAGAGTCTATGTTTCGCACCCATATAATATAACTGGTAGAATAATAGTTCTATATATTTTCAGTTTAACGTTTTTTGAAAGGAGTTGGGACGTCAAGAGTCTCTGCAATGCATAATAGCACGCATTTCCAGAATTGAGCCTATGTTTAATTTCTTGCAAGAACGCATATGTGGAATCAATTTGTAATTATTAGCGATTATTAATTCAAAACAATATCCTCATGGAAAATGTTTAGAAGAATCTAGGATAAACAACATGAACACAATTAATTTTCTTTTTTCAACTTCTCCCGTAACTAAAACCACAAATTTTAAAACTATACTACATGGTCTTCTTTAGGAAGCCAGATATAATAAGAACAGTTAAGTCTCGTAGACTGCGATGGGCAGGACATGTGGCACGAATGGGGAATGAAAGAAGTGCATGGACGCTTTTTGTAGGAAAACCAGAGGGAAAACGCCCAGTTGGTAGACCAACAATGAGGTGGGAGAATAATATTAACTGTGATTTGAGGGAGGTACATTATACAGGGAATGATTGGAGAGCATTAACTCAGGATAGGTATGTATGGAGAACTTATGTCCGCGCGGTCATGAACCTACTGGTTCGATAGTGCCAGTGAGCTACTTGAGTTAGTTATGAAAATTCATAACTGTAATAATTACAGTCACAATTATTGTGAAATAGATATTAAGTAGACGATTCTGAAGTAATATGTGATCTGGGACAAAATCATTAAAGCACATGGCTTCAAGACTCTCTACACGTCAACTTAATACGACAGAAATGAAATATGTGGCATACGCTATATTGCTACAATAAAAGACTCAAGCACAGATGCTAAATAAAATATAATTTTCATGTTTTGAGTGTCAATGATTTAGGGGAGATGTAATTTTTAAAGTAATTTAGAGATTGATGTGTACACTTGTTACATGCGTCATATTGTTTGAAAACGTCTCTGCATTTGACACCTCGCTGGAACAAACATGTCCACTCTACTGACTCTGTCGATACTTGGACAAGTGTTCATAAAATATGGCGCTATGTCCGCGGTCACCACGCTGAGAAGGCCCTGGTTACACCACTCTCTGGCATCAGCCGAATGTTAACCCAAATAATACATTAGTGTTCACAACACTGTGACGTTTTCGTACGTGTCTGTGTATTTGGGATCTAATACTGAATTGATTGTGGCTTAAAAGTTAATATCAATGAATGTTCGTCACGCAGGAATTGCACAAATTAAGGCATTCCCCAGTAATTCGAATTAATGGTCTCATTTTGCTCATTTATGACATGAATGTATATGTCAAAAATATAATTATAACATCGAAATAAAGAAGTGTTACTGCTATAATGTATATATATATATATATATATATATGAACGTTTTCTTGGGTTTTCCGCGACCTGGATTCAAGTTCGGCCTCTGGCCACTGATTCCGACGTTTCGGCATGATCCCACATGCCATTATCAAGGAATGATAAGTTCGAGTCACAGGTGTAGGTCTTATATAATAAAATACATAGAATTTTCGCTGTGGTCCGTTATCCGCGAAAATCTGCAATATAACATATATATGACATGATAAGAAAAATAAATGCCTGGACGGAATTTGAACCCGGACTTCTGGGTTGGTACCCCAGCGTGCTATCCATTACACCACCAGGCAAATCCAACACAAACATGTATCTTTCTTGTATATAGGGCCTATATATATATATATATATATATATATGGTATGATAAGAAAAATAAATGCCTGGACGGGATTCGAATCCGGATCTCTGAGTCTGTACCTCAGTGTGATATATATCACACTTGCATTGCTCAATGTTAAATATTTAATTATAACACACACACACACACACAAATATATATATATATATATATATATATATATTCTCCATTATTACGAGATGTAGCGAGAACTCAGTCATCACAGCCATCTGGTGGCTTGCTTCTATAACAAGTTATCAAATTAAAGAGAATATTTTTTACGTTATAGTAGTGAACGTTTATCGATGTTATAATTAATTTGTTGACGTTGAGCAACGCAAGCTTAACATGACATGATAAGAAAAATAAGTGCTTGGACGGGATTTGAACCCGGACCTCTGGGTTGGTACCCCAGCGTGCTATTCATTACACTACCGGGCAAATCCAATACAAGCATTTATCTTTCTTATATATATATCCATCCATAGTAATTCTGCCCGAGGGCAGGTCTTTCACTGCAATCATAGCATTTTTATGCTATGCTTTGCAGCTTTACTAGGGAATTGTAGGTGTGGTAGCTATATATATATATATATATATATATATATATATAAGTATTGTATTCTCCATTATTTCGAGATGTAGCCAGAACTCGGTGTTCACTGCCATCTGGTTGCTAGCTAGTATAACAAGTAAGCAAATTAAAGAGAATTTTGTTATTACTTTATAGCAGTGACGCTTTATGATGTTATATATGGATGGATATATTACAAATATCTCTTTAATTTCCTTACTTGTTATAGTAGCTAGCTACCAGTTGGCAGTGAAGACGGAGTTCTCGCTACATCTCATAATAATTGATTATATATATATATATGTAAGAAAGATAAATGTTTATATTGATTTTCCCGGTGGTGTAATGGATAGCACGCTGGGGTACAAACCCAGAGGTCCGTGTTCAAATCCCATCCAGGCATTTATTTTTCTTATGTCATATAAGCTTGCATTGCTCTCAAAAATTTAATTATAGCATATATATATATATATGACATGAAAAGAAAAATAAACGCATGAACCGGGATTTAAACCCGAGACCTCTTTGTACGTCAGTGACATACCAACTAGTCCACTTGGGCATCCTAGCACAAACATTTATTTTTCTTCCACACATATATATATGATCTCTTATATACAGAGTGTATCAAAATTAATAGCGCAAACTGAAACGGTCGAACGTATACGGTAATAGAAGCAAAAAAGTTCCAGTAGCCATAGATCCGCAAACAAACCCGTGTGCGAGATTTATAATTGCGAATATGTGATTATGAGCCGCCACAGGAGTCTTGAGTTGTAAACATCATATCGAAACTCCAATATTGCAACCAGATGTAAGTATGACACTTTGAACACCTCCTTTAACAGGTACGAGTGTACCGTTTACTATATAACATGTAAAGTAATAATCCCACTAAGGAATGTAGGTTAAGCTAAGAATGAATTTTGAGGCAATATAGAATGGCAACTAAACGAAATGTCTAGTTTTCAAATTAATTTGTACTAATTAGAACATGTTTCTTAACGGTATCAGTGACGACTTGTACCCACATTTTTGCAATAATCTCGCACTTGACTCGTTTGTGAATCTATATTTACTACAACTGTTTTCCTTCTTTTATCATATTCTTTCAACCGTTTCAGTTTGCGCAGTTAATTATGATACAGCCTCTTAGCGGTCCCGGCAGACGTTGTCCTGTCCGAATGTTCAATCCTCGTGTCATGGCCGGACGATAAAAATATGTTACTTTTTTACCATAAAATTCACTAATTAAGATGCATTAAATACGTTTGCAAGAAGACTACTCACTGCAATCTGTTATGCGTGCATGATGACGTCACATTTTTGTCGCGCGAATAATGTCCATAATGCAGATGACTACAGATCTGAAATAAAAATTCCTGTAGCCCTATCTGATTACGCCCATTTTTGGATAATACCTATCGCGATTTACTCTAATATGAAATACTGAGATTCGATGTGATACATGAAAAAATTCGACTGCTAAACTGATTTTTAAAATTTCACTTCAGGTGAACTCCTACACCTAATTATTTTAGAGCATCCAATTGTGAATTTACACCATCGAGGGATCCAATCAGACACATACAAAAAAATTCATTAAAATCGATCTAGTCGTTTAGGAGGAGTTCAGTGAGAAACACACGTACAGAAGAGTTATAATATATATATATATATATATATATATATATATATATATATATATCCATCCATGGTAATTCTACCCGAAGGCAGGTCCTTCACTGCAATCATAGCATTTTCATGCTATGCTTGCAGCTTTACTAGGGAATTGTGTTGGTGTGATAGCTTCCCGTTGCTTTCCACACCGGTGAAGGATGATGATGATAATTATAATGGTAAGGATGATAATGATAAGGATGATGGCCATATGATTTCGGGGACCGTTTGGGCCTTAAAGTTTTCCTGACATTTGTCTTACAGGTGAGGAAAAACCCCGATAAAAACCTCACCCAGAAAAACAGCCCCGACCGGGGATCGAACCCCAAGGCAGCACGCTACCTCGAGACCACAGCGGTGGACGTGTATATATATATATATATATATATATACACACAGTAAAACTTGCTCAAAGAGGAATCGCATGGGACCAATTATTTTTTTCCACATTAGATAAAATTCCGCATTATAAAATAAAAACTAAAAATTATTACTAATCTTAGATTATAGAGTACCATATATGTGTTTTTACGCACCTTGGATTAATTGTAGTCCCGCTGTCATTGAAAAGTGAGGTATAGTGTGTACGAGCGATTCGACGGTAACGCGCAAAAAAAAAAAAGTCCCGTTTCGTTTACGTCAGCGTTAAATTGTCTCTTAGGCGCGTATCCTGAAATTGAAGTATGCAGTTCGGTTCCGCTCTCTAACTACACTTCATCCACATCCTTTGATTCCTCGCAAATTTCATTCCACACTACATTGTGTCGTCTTTTAAAACTGCCCAGTCAACCCGAAGATGTCTTGAAATCGTTATTCCCTAGGGAATTAGTAACAGCTAGAGCTTGACTTTGGAGCATCATTCCGGAAACTTGGGGATTTTTTGATAGTGCACTTTTTTCTCTCTTCATTTGAGCATTTCCTTGCATCTATCCATTAATTATTTTTTCTTTGTGTTTTAAAGTCTCATAAACTTGAGATTTTCCACATTTAAATTCAATCATTATTTCGCGCACTGAGAGTTTTTTCATCTTCAATCACTTTCATTTTTTCGTTTAATGATAATGATACATACGTTCAGAACGCTGCCTGTGAAAGATTCGTCTCACAACTTAAAATAATTTTAAGATTTTACAGTGCAATGGTTATTTGTAAGACAGGTATGTGTATTTCGTATAACGGGTGGCAGTGAGGCCGAAAGAAAATTTCAGGAAGGTTGGTACAGGTAGTTCTCTACTTCACCCGACGGCAGGAATCATTAAGTTCAATGAAGTGGAAACTAATTTATTTCTCTGTCTTTTCGCTTTATAAATTTTTCATGAATTGTGTGGAAATATCCTTCCGTTTCCGCGTTGGACAGATTCAGTTTTATGCTAAATAAATACACGTAAACATTATATTATTTCGCCAGGACCAATAAATTAGTTCACATTCGACAGATTTCCGTATTATTGACATTTCGGATTAAACAAGTTTTACTGTATAAAGATACATAAACCTGCTTAAGAGTGTAAAAATATCTTCAGGTGCTCAATGTTTATGTGTTAAACCTTGAATTTAAATTTCTCCTCCAGTTTTCCGTTTTAATCCATTGCCTTTCTTTTATTCCTATTTCTCTGATTGTATACTCTGAATCTAAAAAGCATTTGGTCTCTCTCTCTTCAACCTCTTTGCTCGCACTCATTCTAACACATGATGTAAAACTTGGGAGGGATATCTAAACACATATGATTTGAGAAATTAATGGAGGTACAAATCAATTTCGCTGATTGAATAACTGCGTTAAGTAAAAAAAATAACGTTGTATACATTTTGAAAATAAAACATGGCGTCTCCGCTGTTGCAGCAACAAAACACAACGTACGAGCACGGTGTTTGTGTTTCTATTGTTTACCTCAGACTTTTTATTCTGTTTAACGAGAACTGCGCTAGTTGCAATTCATGGCAGAATTCCTTTATTTAATCGCGTGGTCCTATCGATTCCTCCTGATATGCATGTCAATTATATAGCTACATTTCTAAAAATAAACATTTTGCTTCATTATCAATTCATATTTCGATTTTCATTCATGAGTTGGCTTGAAAATAATATTTCCTCTAAAATTGAAAATTTAAATACCAATGACTAAGTAACTCACTGGCACTATCAAATCCGTAGCTTCATGGCCGCGCTGACATAAACTCTCCATAATATCCCTATCTTGAGCTAGTGTTTTACAATCATCTCCTGTATATTCTACTTCACACAAATCATGGTTAATGTCATTCTCCCACCACATTCTTGGTCTACCAACTGGGCGCCTTCCCTCTGGTTTTCCTACAAGAAGTCTGCATATGACACTAAAAAAACTCGTATAGTGTATGTAGGCATATCTTTTTAGCCTCATTGCGTGTGTTCTGATGCCACTCACTGAAATTTGCGTGCTTCGCGGTCCCGCACTGGGTGGATAGATGACGTTAATATGGTCTACATTTAGTTTACACATCTTTTCGGCACAGCAATTTACATAAATTATGTTTGTGTGTACTTCGCGGTCCCGCACTGGGTGGATAGATGGCGTTAATATGGTCTACATTCAGTTTACACATCTTTTCGGCACAGCAATTTACATAAATTATGTTTGTGTGTGCTTCGCGGTCCCGCACTGGGTGGATAGATGGCGTTAATATGGTCTACATTTAGTTTACACATATTTTCGGCACAGCAATTTACATAAATTATGTTTGTGTGTGCTTCGCGGTCCCGCACTGGGTGGATAGATGACGTTAATATGGTCTACATTTAGTTTACACATCTTTTCGGCACAGCAATTTACATAAATTATGTTTGTGTGTGCTTCGCGGTCCCGCACTGGGTGGATAGATGACGTTAATATGGTCTACATTTCGTTTACACATCTTTTCGGCTCAGCAATTTACATAAATTACGTTTGTGTGTGCTTCGCGGTCCCACACTGGGTGGATGGATGGCGTTAATATGGTCTACATTTAGTTTACACATCTTTTCGGCACAGCAATTTACATAAATTATGTTTGTGTGTGCTTCGCGGTCCCGCACTGGGTGGATAGATGGCGTTTATATGGTCTGCATTTAGTTTACACATATTTTCGGCACAGCAATTTACATAAATTATGTTTGTGTGTGCTTCGCGGTCCCGCACTGAGTGGATAGATGGCGTTAATATGGTCTACATTCAGTTTACACATCTTTTCGGCACAGCAATTTACATAAATTATGTTTGTGTGTGCTTCGCGGTCCCGCACTGGGTGGATAGATGGCGTTAATATGGTCTACATTCAGTTTACACATCTTTTCGGCACAGCAATTTACATAAATTATGTTTGTATTATGTACAGAGAAGAGTGTAGGGTCAGTGCATTTTATGTGTTTGTGTAGAGTAAAGTGTGTTGTGAGAGGGATGATGATGAAGAGAAATGAGAAACGTGAAACTGGGTTCCGGCACATTGCCTACTACTATAGAAAAACACTTAGGGCACCGCCAGAATTAACGTGTATATTTGATTGACGAATCGCTATCATCAGTACCGCATGCCTTCTCAACATTTGTACTGCGGAGATATTTGCAATTTAATGCAGGAATACGATGCATAATGTAGCGATTAAAATTAACTCCGAGATTGAAATGTTTCCAATTTAATTAAATTAAATTAACAATTAAAACTTTAAACCCCATCAAGAATCGAAACCGTGACTGCTAGTCATGAAGAAAGCACGCTACCACCTGAGTCACCACTAATTATTGGAAAATAATAATGATAATAATAATTATAATTATTATTTATTTATACACAGGTTTACAATGTAATAAAACATCTTCCTATGCCCAAAGATTTTTAAATTTGTATCTTCTTTCTCCATTCTTCTCTCTCTTCCCATTCCAATCCTTCCAGACCTAGTTCTCTCATACCTCTTCTTACATGATCCATCCATTTAAATCTAGGTCGACCTCTCTTTCCTTTCCCAGGTGGAATCCATTCCAAAGCTTGTTTAATAATAATAATAATAATAATAATAATAATAATAATAATAATAAATAATAATAATACACCTAATTGCTTATCTAGAACTGAGAAATCACTGTTACGTTAATGACTTAATATTGTATTATTTTTAATTAAAACTTAAATAGTTAATTATATCAGAACAGCAATAATATAAATAATTTCCTCAATTCGTGTTGAATTCAGGGTCGTGTCGAGGGATGAGATGACATAAAGCCCCTATATTTATAGAGGTCTGTGTGCGATAAGCTTACAAAAGCGTACATGGTATAAAATGAATACAAAATGTTGTTCTGATATCATTAAATATTTAAGTTTTAATTTAAAAAATAATACAATATGCAGTTATTAGCGGAACAGAGATATCTCAATTCTAGATAAACAATAAGGAGTTTTCATCACAGCTAAGTTAAAAATTTAATAGCCTATGCGCTCCTCATGGATACATGGGTGTTCCATAACGATAGTTCCCTGATCAAGGTAATTAACTTACGCTTATTTCCCTACAGTTATCAGCGATTGACATGAGGTCAGCATATCGTCTCAAAGAGACGTCCAATAATTATCAAAGGTATTAGTTGGATGGTGAAGGTCAGTTCAATTTTGCTCAGAGGCACGAATTTGGGCTTTAAGTTCTTTTACGAGCTCGAAAATCTTCAGACTCGGAACCTGCGTTTAAATTTCCTCGCGGTAGACTTGTCTCTTGGATTTTTCTCCCAAAAATCAATCGACCCCGGTCAGGTTTGAGCCTGCGACCCTCGAGACTTGGGAAAATGAACATAACCACCTGATCACTGAGGCATACATACGTACCTCGTGGAGACATGGATGTTCCCTAGCAGGAGTTTCCAAATCAAGCTAATTTAGTTACGCTTATTTCCATCCAGATACCATTGAGTGACAATAGCTCAGCATATAGCCTCAGACAGACATTTAGTAGTTAACTAACGTTTTACTTGAATGGGAAACTTCGGTTAAATTTACTCAGAGACAATGAGGCACTTATTTAAGATAGATGTGCCTTTAGGATCCAGAAAATCTTCAGACTCGGAAGTCACGATTTATAGTCCCTCCCAGAAGAGTTGTCACTTGGATTTTTCTATTCAAAAAGTTCACCGACCCCGGCTAGGTCTGAACCTGCGGTTCTCGGGACTAGAGAGAATGAACATAACCACTAGAGCACCGCCGCAGACACACACAGTCACACACACACACACACACACACCGCACACCCACACACACACACACACACACACACACACACATATATATATATATATATATATATATATAACATGAAAATAATAAATTTCTGAGTCGGGATTTGAACCCGAGTTTCTAAACTCTGTAAGTTTAGCGCTCTAACCATCTGAGCTACTCAGGAACCCTAGCACAAACATGTATTTTATATATATAGCATTGCCAATTTACACACACACACACATGTTATATTGCAGATTTTCGCGGATATAAGTATGAATAAGAAAGTTTTCTTGGGTTTTCCGCGTCTTGGATTCTTGGAGTCAGTGGCCAGGGGCCGAACTTGAATCCAAGACGCGGAAAACCCAAGAAAACTTTCTTATTCATATATATATATATATATATATATATATATATATATATATCCATCCACTCAAAGTAATTCTGCTCGAGGGCAGATCTTTCACTGCAAACATAGCATTTTCATGCTGTGCTTTGCAGCTTTACTAGGGAATTATAGGTGTGGTAGCTTCCCGTTCATTTCCACATCGGTAAAGGATGATGATAATAATGATAAGGATGATGTGATGGCGGATGATTTTCGGGGACCGTTGGGCCCTAAGCTTCCTGACATTTGTCTTACCGGTGAGGAAAAACCCCGAAAAACCTCACCCAGGAGCCTGCTGCGTGATTAGGTAGCACGCTACCTCGAGACCACAGCGTGGACTTACGTATACTGTATATACGTATATTTGTCACCACTCCTCCTAAGCAACTGGTCCGATATTGATGGAATTTTGTGTGTGTGTTTGATTGGGTTCCTAGATGGTTTAGATATACAATTGGACCCTCTAAAACCATTAGGTGTAGGAGTTCACCTGAAGTGAAAATTTAAAAATCGCTCTAGTGGTCACAATTTTCGATGTTTCACAACGAAACTCAATATATCCTATTAAAATAAATCGAGGTAGGTATTCTCGAATAATTAGCGAAATCCGACAACAAGAAGTCGATATTAACCTAAAATCCGAAATGAACTGACTAGCAACCATGTTTGTTTCGTCTCAGCGTATACCATACAATTTAATTACCGGATATTAGTATGTTATAATGTTGTGTGATTCCGGGTTCTGTGGCCGTGGTCCATAGTTGGTGTTGATACCAGACGTTTCGCCCTCAACTGCGGAGGGCATCTTCAGTGGCGAGTGCTTCTAGGCGTGTTTCCTGGTCGGAAGATCTACTTAGAGTACACTCTAAGTAGATCTTCCGACCAGGAAACACGCCTAGAAGCACTCGCCACTGAAGATGCCCTCCGCAGTTGAGGGCGAAACGTCTGGTATCAACACCAACTATGGACCACGGCCACAGAACCCGGAATCACACAACATTATGATTACCGGCCGTGAAAGCCTGCATTCAACTATTAGTATGTTATGTTATAAATATTGGTTAGTAAAAGAAATGAGAGGTAGCGTGCTGCCTTGTCACGTAGCGGACCTGGGTTTGATCCCCGGTCGGGCGGCAGTTTTTCTGGGTGGGGTTTTTCCTCATCTGTAAGACAAATGTCAGGAACACGATAAGGCCCAAACAGTCCCCGAAATTATATGGCCATCATCATCATAATCATCCTTCATCGGTGTGGAAAGCAACCTACAATTCCCTAGTAAAGCTGCAAGCATAGCATGAAAGTGCTATGATTGCAGTGAAGAACCTGCCTTCGGGCAGAATTACTATGGATGGATACGTAAATAGAAAATTAATTTGTATTTATTGCATTCGTCTGAAGAAGAAACAGTGTATTGAACAGCTGTTATGAATGTTAGAAATAAAATTAATACATACGGAAATCATATAAAAGTTGGATAGTTTTATCCATTTTATATATACATATAGTCCACCGCTGTGGTCTCGAGGTAGCGTGCTGCCTTGTCACGCAGCGGGCCCGGGTTCGATCCCTGGTCGGGGCAGTTTTTCTGGGTGAGGTTTTTATCGGGGTTTTTCCTCACCTGTAAGACAAATGTCAGGAAAACTTTAAGGCCCAAACGGTCCCCGAAATCACATGGCGATCATCATCATTATCCTTATCATTATCCTCATCATCATCCTTCACCGGTGTGGAAAGCAACGGGGAAGCTACCACACCTACAATTCCCTAGTAAAGCTGCAAGCATAGCATAGAAATGCTATGATTGCAGTGAAAGACCTGCCTTCGGGCAGAATTACTATGTATGGATATACATATAAAGTCAAGTTATCCCACTACAGGCCATAGGGGAGCCTTGAGGTAATAGGATATTAAGGCTCCCACTTTTTCCAGACAATCGGCACTTGATGTCAGCCGTGTTGTCAGACCTGCGCGTCGGCCGTATTTACCCCCAGAACAAGCGTCTGGTACTCATTTCCGGTAGAGGCTGAGTTGACCCCAGGATCGTGGTGCCACCAGAAGTTTTGAATCAGTTTTTAGAATCCTGACCACATCGGCCTTCCGGTTTGTAACGCCTTGCCTTAACCATTACGTTACGGCGTGCATATATATAATTTATTAAATAAAACAGTATAGATTTTTGTACTTTTAGTAATTGAATGCCTGAATAATTATTGTATTTATGAACACATCCATTAATGAGTTGTTTCGATTTGAGAATCCAGGTTAATACATTCTACGAATAGCGGATTATTACTTTTTTGCCCCCAGACTGGCGAAAATACAGGACATAAATTCAGACAGCAATAATTTAAAACAGTTATAAATTTAATCAGAGTTGCAAATCTGTCTGAAACAGAATTCTGTAAAATGCGCATGACAGAACAAAGCAACTGAAGTTGGTAATCATAATGGTGAAATGTGTGTGTTATTTGTGCTACGCGGTAGTTCCGTTCAACTGAAATGAGCGTACTCCATTTAAACAGCGGAGCTTCAAATTGCGTATTAAATGAAGCCATGACCCTTCCATGAATTTGAGGGCAGAACAGCCCTGTACGTTAACGAGAGGGCGAGGTAACGAGTATCGATATCTCGATTTGCCCCATGGTATAGCTAACGAGCGTTATTGACGCCCTATTAGAGTTGCACATGGGAGCAGATTCTGCTCAAGTTTAGTCATTATTTCGCAAGCTTCTAAACTCAGCGAAAATAAAGAATTTTAAAGCTGATGACACACTAGCTTTTACTATCTATCTCAATAGTCGAAGTTAATATATACAGGGTGGGGCATAAACACCTGATGATTTTAAAAATAATGTTAACACTGTTTGCTAGTTTTAAGAAACATTTTACACCCTTCAAGTTCTTCTTCTTCTTCTACTACAAGGTTTAGGCTATGCAGCATGTTCCGGCGAAGTTAAAAGTGGAGTCCATCCCTTCAAGTTATTGTTAAATATTTAAAACTATAAGATTTGTACCTGTTGTGGCAGTCCTCCTCAACAAATTGCCACGGTGGAGTAGTGGTTATTCTCCTTGCCTCTGGTCCCGAGGTTCGCTGGTTCAAACTATAGCAGGATTTTAATATCATAATGAAAATAAAAGTTAAAGTTAATAATTTTGTATTTTAAAATTCTTTTAATATTTAAATATAACTCAAATAAATAAAAAACATCTAAGTAATTCATTGTTGGTTATTGTTGAATAAAAATGTCTCAGTAACAATTAAAGAAATTGTATTACATAACAGATTTGTAAAGAATGCTTTTAAAAATTGTTTTAAGTCATTGTTGTCAAAATTACAAACCCTTCCATTATAAGTGTGATAAGAACACCTGCTTAACTTCTTATTCTTAAATGAAAGTAAACTAAACTCTGATTGGATGTTAAAACAATTAACTTTCTTATTTAACAAATCAAATTTAAACCTTATATTTAAAGAACTATTAACCAATAGAATTTAAAATTACCGCCATGTGATGTAATAATGTTCTTTAAAATTATAAAAGAATTACACTATTCATTCTGTATATAAATTTCCACAAATATAGAAGCAAAAAGAGATCTCCTGACAAAATGCAATATTTAACAAAAAAAAATAATTGATTCAAGAAATGAAAATAATTTAATTTTGAATGGACAGTGAAGAATAATATCACCTACATTTACTTAATCTGCTGGGAAATTAAGAAGTGAACAAATTTTCAATTATTTCTACAAGAAACAGTGTTTATTGATTTTAAAGTGTTTTCCTATCCAGTGTACCAACTACCGACCCTAAGAAGAGAATCCGGCTCTACCAAAAACTAAATCCAACCTGAACCAGTAATTCTTTTTCGGGACACAACAAATCCTTCTTCAAAATGTTACAATAACATAGAGCATGAAGAGAATTACTTTTTCAAAACATCGCTACAACGTGGGACAAAGCAAATTACTTCTTCAAAACCGGCAGGGGTCGATGGATTTTTTTGGGATGGAAAAATCCAAGGGAGGGACTTTAAGCCGTGGGTCCCAAATCTGAAGATTTTCAGGCTCATAAAAGATCCTTAAACTTGAATAAAAAGGCCTCTAAGCAAAATTTACCGAATTTTCCCGTCCTAGTACTACCTTGGTTTCCTAGATGTCAGTATGAGGCGGAACGCTGACCACGGGCCACTCCAATGACATCTATACGAAAACAAATGTAACTAAATTAGTATGGTTCAATTTCTTCCCTGTGGGGGGAGAGCCCGCCTAAATCTCGTTGAGGGAAACAAGGGTTTACGAGATACAAGAAGATAAACTATTCAGCTAGGCCTTTCGGAACCGGTTCCATTTTCAAAGCTGTTCATTGGGTACTGGTTGTGTTTAACGAATATATTGTATAGTAGGTTACCAGGACCTCCTGCAAGAACTCCACGAAAAGAAACGCAAAATATGGGAAGAATTCTATATTACTGACGCCATGACAAACCGTGAATGGACTCATGGAGGATATGAATTGCGCCACATAGTGACCAGACTCGCTGTGCATGGATTTCCCCACAAGCTGTGCAGCAACCAGAGATTCCACGAGCTCGGCCCAGACTACGTGTGTTCAAGATGTGGGGAACAGTGCGAGAAATATCATGTGTTAAACTGTAGGATGAGAGCAGAATCGTTGTTGAAAGTCTGCAGTGACTAAAAACAATATTCTTTGCACGTTGTGCGCATTTCTTATTTAATTATTATAGTAGGTTAATCTGATAGGGCATGTTTTCGTTCAACATGCTATCGTTTCTTGTTTGATTCATAATTTCTATTTCTTCTAAGATGTTTATTTTCCGGCTATTATTTTCTCTATGGATTATTGAGAGGGTGTGTTCTATTGTGTTGAACTGATGACCTGTCTTTGTAACGTGCTTACGAAATCTGATTTGCCTCCATTTTTACAAAATCAGTGAAATGATCGTTATATATTTTTTTATAACATCTGGTTGTACGTCTCATATAATATGTGTCACAAGTATTGCATTTAACTTTATATACTCCTTTGTTGTTGTATATGCTTCTGTCTTCTATTTCATTTGATATAATAGTATTTTTTGCGCGATAGTGCGTTTTGTCGTACCTACAGCAATGACGACCATGATTGAAAGTTCAACTTCCTACATTTGGGAGTTGCCAACATAAATAACTATATTATAATATTACATATTACAAACCACGTGTGAAAAATAAAACCACTGCCCTTTATGTATACTACGTAAAATGTATATACAAAGATATATCCAAAAGGTAGTGATAATATACATTATACGAAACAAATCACTGCATTTTAAATTAACTGAATTTTACTTGAAATAATATAAAACAATAAATACGTTCATGCCGCCATTTTATAAGTGATTGGTGTCACGGCCTGCTGTAGTGTCAATTAATAAACATTGCCCACACTGTTGTCAGTTGTTTATAATGAACGCAAATATTTCCAATAAATATATTATTTTACTATTACCTATTGTTTTGAAAACACCATGGCGCAAAAAATAATGTACAACGGACGTTTGTGAAGTGTTTTACAGAAGCCAGGAAATGTTTAAAAACCACTTCCCAACCTTGCATTGTAATATACTATAATGTTTTAAATAGTGTTTGCTAGGTCAAATATAAATTATAGCAATATTTAAGATAGGATATTAATGAGTAAATCATAAAATTAAAATAAATATATTATTTTATGATATAAAAATATTTAATACATACATTTAATACTGAACAGAATCTAAATATTCCTTGTAAAGTTGTTTGTTGAATAAAAGTAAGTAAAGTAAAGTGATCCCACAACAGGCCCGGAGGCCCTTGGGGAAGTAGGAGGTTAAGGCTCCCACTTTTTTCTAGACAATCGGCACTTTATGTCAGCCGGGTTGTCAGCCCTGCGTGACGGCCGCCTTTACCCCCAGAACAAGCGTTTGGTACTCATTTCAGTTAGAGGCTGAGTCGACCCCAGGGCCATAGTGCCGCCAGAGGGTATGGGTCAGTTTAAAAATCCTGACCCCAACGGGACTTGAACCCTCGACCCTCCGGCTTGTAGCTCAGTGCCTTAACCACTACAAAAGTAACAATTCAGTAATTAAAATACTTCCAAGAGATAAACATTTTCTTAATAGTTATTAGACCTACTCTTAATATTTTTTTAATAATTTTTGGGCATATTTAAAAAAAAAGTATTTTATTATACTTTAATAAAAGTTAAATAATTAATTTTTTCATAAATAAAGTAAACTGAATTTTTATTGGTAATAAAAATAATTAAAACGTTCATATAACCGCGCCATAGCCGAGTGATTAAGGCAAGAAGCCTTGGCGCAGAACAACGGGTCTTGCGCTGGTTCGAGACTCTATGGTGGAAGAAATTTTCTCATGAAATTTCGGCGACTATGGGACCGGTGTCCACCCAGCATCGTGAGGCATTGGGTAGCTACAATATGTAGCGATTCCAGGTTGAGAATACCAGCTATAACGGATGGGGGACCCGATATGCTGACCACTTGTCACTCCTACACTGGTTGGATGATCGTCTACCTCTGTGATTAACACATGTGAATGTGAGACCAGCAGCAGGCTGGTAGGCCAAGGGCGTTGCAAGAGAACTTGACTTGGAAGGAAGCTACTGCTCCTCATTTCTTCCAGAATTCTTCCCCAAAATTGGGTTGAGAGAAAATAAAAATTAATGATTAGTAAATCCAAAATAATCAACAAGGATTTATTAAATAATAATTAAAATAACGACGGTGAAGATTTTCCCATCGATAATTTCAGTTGAGTTGAATGAATAGTTATAGAATAATAGAAAATAATGTCAAAAATGTCAACGAAAATATGTATTCATATTTAAAGCGACTTCATGCGAACTATGCATTTATGGCCATAGGTTCCTCATATCAAAATGTTCAGTTGAAGTTCTCTATCCTATGTCCAAGTTTGGCCCAAAAGTTGAAGACGCCGTGTATATACAATCCCATGGTAGAAATCTCAGATCTGTCAAACCGCGGTCTTGGTTCAAAACTGTGTATCAGAAGTGAACTATTTATGTTTGTATTCCGCGTCCTTTAGATATAGCTACTTGCAACGTAATTGTAAGTTTCTACACGTTAAAATAATCACACTTAACTCCCTGTACCTTCCGTAGCGTAGATGATTAGGCTAATGCAAAAGATACAAACCGGAAGTTCGAGGGTTCGAGTTCCGATAAAGCCAGGACTTTTAAACTGACTCAAACCTTCTGGTGGTACTATTATCCTCAGGTCGACTCAGCCTCCAACTAGTCTCAGTACAGACACTTGTTCTGGGGGTAAAGGCGGCCGTCACGCAGGGCTGACAACCCGGCTGACTTCAAATGCTGTTAGTTTAGAAAAAGTGGGAGCTTTAACCTCCCAGTAACTCAAGGGTCTTCTATGGCCTTTAGTGGGATCACTTTATCTTACCATGTGTAAAAAAAAACACCGACTTAACCATAATTTAAAAATAAATTAAATATTTACAAATTAAAGTTGAATAACAACATAATTGTATGTACTAAACTAAAACTTATTAATAAAATAGGTCTATATATTCTACAGATTCTACATTCAGAAATAAATTTTAGTAAAATTAACTGCACAGCCAATATTGAATTAAAGTCGCTGGTAACAACTAATATATATATATATATATATTGAAGCTGTGTTTAATTTTGTGCCCCTCGTTGTGGAGACATTTAAAGTTGGGTTTCTCGGTGAGATATCCGAAGTTGAAGATTTGTGATATAACTTAAATCACTTTAAATCTGCCACGGCACTAATAACTCTCTTCAGGGGAATGAGGAAAAGTTTCTTACACAAATAACAACACTTTATTAACAGTTGAACGATAAGTTAGTTTATTTAAAACTTTCACTTTGGTCAAGATGAATCTTGTAATTTAAAAGTTCCAAAAGATTCCGGCTTAGGTTGATATTTTTCACTTCTAGAAGATTACCATTTTATGTATTTAATGGATGACGAATGCTAACGGTCAATCCAGTCATTATTATTCATTATTTTCACTTAGAAACTGTTTTTCACCAAGATGGATGACTATTATATCACTATATAATCTTTCATACTTTTAACACTATTTCTTTCAACCAACATCAATAAAATAAACAATTATTTCCTTATTCTTTAAGGAGCAGTCGCTGAACATGACCGACCATCTTCAAGTATTGTAGCCATCTTGTTATTTTAGTTATAACCTCTATGGTCTGATTGGTCCAACAGAAAAGGAAGGAGTATTCTCAAGTTAACTTCTATCCCATTCCACCAATCCCATTTATTTCTTTATAAAAATTATCAATTTGAATATTTGAAGTATTTTACATACTGCATCAGTTATAAAAACATCTAACTGTATTAACAGTTTATATTGACCAGTTAATTTTTTTTTTATACTTATAAAAAAATTTGAATTCTATAAATCAATCTGATGTCCATTCTTCATATAAATAAATATTATTATAAACAAAACAAAAACCCTTATTATTATTATATGGGGATAAATATCCGGTTTTAAATTGCCCCTGATTTATTTTAATCTTAGCTACAACTAAGTGTGAGGCTAAATTAAAATAAATCACTTTCCCCAAATATCAAGTTTCTTTCTATACAAGATTCATCTGTATTAGAATCAATACAATGTAATACATCACAATTATAATAAATACATGTTACATAATGAAATAGAAGTATTAATTTTACAAAATTTACATACAATATTTTAAATACACTTTGAACTATTTGAAGTCACCAGCTACAACTAATTAATAGGAGTCTGAAATGGTTTCAACAGTTCTTTGGAATATTTTCCAATTTCTTCTCTAGTGTCTATTTCTCTTAGCTCATATGTAGTATCATTAAAATTTTTAAATATTTCATAGGGACCTTTATACAATAGGTTCATCCTATGATATTGTTTCTTTAAAGCATTGGATAATGAAATATCCCTTATGAGAACTTTGTCTCCAACTTTGGGATTCCACTTCCTTTTATGTCTTTTAACCTTATTGTTGCGCTTTTCTGCGCGACATTCTAACCTTTCAATAACTCTTTTACATATTTCCTCGGATGTCTCCGGGATTTGACTTTTATCAATGATAGGTAATGGTAAATTAGCCATTAACCTGTCAGGTTGTTTACCTGTCATTAGGAATATGGGTGCTTCCCCAGTATTGACATTAATTGAATGATTCATAACATTCTCTATGACGCTGATATGTTTAAACCAGTCAGAATGTTTATGATGGGTCAAAATTCTTAAACTTGTAGTAATTTCCCTATTAACTCTCTCACAGGGATTACTTTTTGGGTGATATTTACTACAATGGTACAACTTAATTCCTATCGCAGTAAGTTTATCTTTAAACTTAGGACTTGAGAACACTGAAGCATTATCACTAAGTAGTGCATCAATAGGTCCATAATTAGGTAAATAATCTCTCACAATTTTACCTAGGCAAGCTCTGCTATTTACACTTCTTAATGGATATATTTTTACAAATTTTGAGAATACATCAGATAATACAAGAATATGCTTGTAACCAAATTGTGTAGTAGGCATTTCTCCATGAGTATCCATTACTACTAAGCTATTTACTTTGTTCCTTAATATGTTTTGTGGAACTATATCATATTTTACGTTCATACATTTGGCTTTTTGACAAGTTATGCATGAAGAAGTAAACTTTCTCAACTTTTTATCTAAATGTTTAACATAAAAAAATTCACTTATGTTGAGAGCTAATTTTTCACAACCTGCATGATTTAAGCCGACATGAAAAGTTCTAAATAGTGGAACTTCCATATTATTAGGAATTATAACTTTCCATTTTTTCACATTTCTCCCATGTAATTTGTAAAGAATGTCATCCTTTATACCGATTTTCTTATTACAATCAATTCCATTTTTGTCATCATTATTTATATCTCTCGCACTATACTTCAATCGTTGTAACTCTATATCAGATTTTTGATGCTCAACAATGTTTTTCATCAACAATGAAAATCCTTTGTCTCTATACAGTTTTACATTAAACATTACTACTTCGTGTTTAGGAGTATGTACAGTTTCAGGTATTTTCCCAACACTTTTCAATCTAGACAGGAGGTCAGCAAACACATTCTGTTCTCCTTCTATGTGTTTTATTTCAATATCATAGGAAATTATTTCCATGATCATCCTACTCAGTTTATTATTGGATATAATCTACATTTACTTATAAAACTTAGTGAAATGTGGTCACTATGAACAATAACTTTGTTTTTATAAACATAAATTCTTATTTTTTTTTTATTATGTAAAAATGCTGTATAGGGCCGAACTTTGGGGTCTAGTTCTATCTGCCAAAATGAAGAAGTTAAATCAATAGAACTAATAAATCTACCTGTTTTCATATTTGCTATAGATGCTTCAATTGTCTCGGGCCTATAATTATCCCGGACAGTGAAAGAATTAGTCCTACGACTGTCTAAACACAGGCGAATTTTGCCATTAGGTTTTAGCACCCAGCAAATATGGTTGGCGTAAGGAGAATCAGATTTCTGTATTATTCCTTGCATTAACATGTCATCTATCATTTGATCTGCCTGCTCTCTGATGGCAATAGGGATGGGTCTACTTTTAATATTTATAGGTGGATGTTCCATCACTTTAAAGGAATATTTAAAACAGTTGCACAATCCTGGCTTCGAAGAAAAAGAACTCTTATTTTTCATTAAGATGTCATACAACATGCCTTTCTGTTCATTGTTTATGCCATGAGTGTCTTTAACTTTTTCCTTTATCATTTCACAGATGTCTTTATCAAGTTCGTCACTCACACAATATAATAGAGGAATTTCATCATACTCAGTATTGCAAGAGACACATTCTAAATCACAACATTTACATGCGACATAATCGTCAGCACAACCATTTTCATTATTAAGGCTTTCTTCGCCCTCGACACTTTTGTCGGAAGTACAATTAACTGCAATATTATCTTGCATTTGGCATCCACGGCCATTCACCAATTCCCTCTCCTCATGAACAACAATATTCTCTATAAAAATGTGTTCTTCAGCAATGTCACTCTCCTTCTTACTTAAATTCTTATTCTCCTCATATTCATTATCAAATGGGATGACGACTCTCACATTATCTTCATTATACAAGGAAATATTCTTACACTCAAAATTTATTATGGCATTATATTGCTCCAACAGGTCGCAGCCTATTAACATATCACAAGACAAGTATGGAGAAATTAAACATATTGCACTGAAGTAATATCCTCCGATACGTAAATCTAGAAGGCACTGTAGCTTAATTGGCAGTTTCTTCTTGCCTATCGCAAGAGTACAATACACTCCACATATTCTTACAGTCATTATCTTATTCCCTTTGTTGACTAAGAAATTATCAAATTTCTGATCTATTGTTGTGTTTGAGCAGCCGCTATCCGCTATGCAAGTAACATCATTGTTAAAAATATTTACTTTAATTTTGGGTGGTCGTCCTATGACATTTAATTCTTTATTAGTAACAGGCATAGTATCCTGATTCTTAGAAATATTCAAATGATTATTCAATATTATGCTATCTCGCTGTCTTGAGGTACATAACTTACTATCTCCTCTCATATTTGCTGGTATAATTTCTAAATTTTGAAACCTATCAAAGCATCTATTTTGGACCCCTAAGTTCATAACGATTGAGGTACATTGCGGAGTCTTTAATGTACCTTCTATGCGTTTAAAGCATGAGGTATCCTGTGATTTACTTCGTGGTCATTTTCATTACTAGGTATATCTTGACTTTGGTTGTGAATAGTTACAGAGTCTATTCTATTTTGCTCTGTCCTATCACTAGTTTCATTAATTTGACAATTTTGTTGTCGTTGGAAATACCCTTTATTTTCATTACCATAGGCATTCCTTCTTCTTTTACCTCTACAGGGAGAAGTCCAATACCTATTTCTATTTTCTCCTACTCTGTTAACATCCATATAATTAATTTGTCTGTCATTCCTATTTTCATTACGTTTGAACCATCCATTCTGGTTATTGTTACTATAATTATTAGTCATCCTATTTTTATTTGGGCTGTTTCTATTTTGAACAAACCTATTATTATTGTTGCCCTGTTTGAAATTTCTTTCTCTATTCTCATTATGATATTCATCACTTCTTTTAGTTACAAAATTACCTTTCTTATTATAGGGCTCTGCCCCTTCCCCAAATAAATTTCTTTTACTACATTTATCTACTTCTCTTTTATTCTCTAGTAGAGCCAATAACTCTAACATTTCAGATACATTTTGTGGTCTGGCTACTATCAAATGATATCTAATCTCATCTGGGAAGTGATGCGATAACATAGAAATTAAAGTTCTCTCATCTATTGGAGGCTTGTAACAATGATGCCATTTTTGCCTTCTCCAAGAAATAATTAAGATAACCTTGTTTACCATTGTTGGAGAATTTTCCACTAGTTAGGTCTAACCTAAGTTTGTTTTGTCTTTCTGGTCCCCAGTAATAACCTAAGAAAGCATTTTTAAATGTTTGATAAGTCATTGAATCATGGCAAGCTATCTTAAACCAAGACTCTGCATTGTCTTTTAAACTTTTTCTTATGAAGAACATTCTGAACTTGTCTTCTATTCCTTTGATTTCGAAGTATTCTTCAATTTCCCTAATGAAATCAGTAGGGCTTTGGCCTACAGTATCACCAAAATTAGGTAAGTTAATTTCCCCTAAAAGATTAGCAGGAATTTTTACATACATTTTTACTACTACTACTAGAAGGAGGATCATTATTAACATTACTAGAATGTCCTGACATAACCTCAATCTCCTTTTCACTAGTTTTTGACACATATTTGTTTTCAAGTTCAACAATCTTAGTTATCCATCCTTCAACTTGTTCTTTTATAATAATTACTTCATTTGATATCTTTGATTGAAGTTCTTCATTACCTAAGATAACACTTTCTTCGGAAATTTTTAGTCTATCTTCGACTTTAGTTCCTAATTCTTCGATTTTATCTTGGCAACTTTGCCTTACCTCAATCAAAGATGTTTCTATTTGATTATGAGTTTCATCAATCTTTTCATTACATTTTTCTATCTCATTTTTACAATCTTTGGCTATATTTACTATTCTCTTTTCCAGTTTAGAATTGTTTTGTTTGCATTCTAACCTAATGCTTTCTAATTTTTCATCTAGTTTCAAGTTATTTTCTTTAATTTCTTTCTTTATATCTTTACTGAGATTGGAAATTAGGTTTAAATTGTCAGTTTTAATTTCTCTTAACTCTACACTGTTCTTTTCTAATTTATTGCTAAGATTAGTTACATTAGCTTCTAATTTACTACTGAGAATTGAATTGTCATTCCTAATTTCTTTTAATTCTGCACTATTCTTTTCCAGTTTATTATTAATATCAGAAATGTTATTTATTAATAATGCTACCCAAGAAGGTGTATCATTAGTTTGATTATTTTCATTGTTACACAAAATTAAATTTTCTTGGCCTTCACTAATTTGTTCGTTTTCAATATTAACAGTTTTACAAGTTATATTTTCGTTATTGGCCATTGTTGGGTATTTTAATATTTTCTTATTTCTTAAAAGCATTAATTGTTATTATCACTAATTCACTTTTCACATATAAATTTTAACTGTACTCACTTTTGAAGATTTTTATTACTTTCCTCATTCTCGTGGTCCTTGGTTCGATTCAGGTTTACAGGTCCCTGGTTCGATTCCCATTCGAGCCCTCGTTGATGCGCCATTTGAAGCTGTGTTTAATTTATACCCCTCGTTGTGGAGACATTTAAAGTTGGGTTTCTCGGTGAGATATCCGAAGTTGAAGATTTGTGATATAACTTAAATCACTTTAAATCTGCCACGGCACTAATAACTCTCTTCAGGGGAATGAGGAAAAGTTTCTTACACAAATAACAACACTTTATTAACAGTTGAACGATAAGTTAGTTTATTTAAAACTTTCACTTTGGTCAAGATGAATCTTGTAATTTAAAAGTTCCAAAAGATTCCGGCTTAGGTTGATATTTTTCACTTCTAGAAGATTACCATTTTATGTATTTAATGGATGACGAATGCTAACGGTCAATCCAGTCATTATTATTCATTATTTTCACTTAGAAACTGTTTTTCACCAAGATGGATGACTATTATATCACTATATAATCTTTCATACTTTTAACACTATTTCTTTCAACCAACATCAATAAAATAAACAATTATTTCCTTATTCTTTAAGGAGCAGTCGCTGAACATGACCGACCATCTTCAAGTATTGTAGCCATCTTGTTATTTTAGTTATAACCTCTATGGTCTGATTGGTCCAACAGAAAAGGAAGGAGTATTCTCAAGTTAACTTCTATCCCATTCCACCAATCCCATTTATTTCTTTATAAAAATTATCAATTTGAATATTTGAAGTATTTTACATACTGCATCAGTTATAAAAACATCTAACTGTATTAACAGTTTATATTGACCAGTTAATTTTTTTTTTATACTTATAAAAAAATTTGAATTCTATAAATCAATCTGATGTCCATTCTTCATATAAATAAATATTATTATAAACAAAACAAAAACCCTTATTATTATTATATGGGGATAAATATCCGGTTTTAATATATATAGGCCTATATATATATATATTTTTTTTTTTTTTTTTTTTTTTCCAACGAGCATAGACCATCATCATCATCAACAAGAATAATGAATTAAGCCCATGTAGCTTGTTCCGGTCTCGTAGATTATCATTCAAAAAGTTGAATCCATCTATTTTTCGGTCACCAACATTCCTGTCTCCTTTTGGTCTGTAATTAAGTATAATGTTATAGTATGCGTTCATCTTTTATTATTTAAACACGTTCTTTCCAGTTTTTGTAGATTATTTTATTGTATTTAAATTTAAACGTATTTAGCTCATTTCTAATATCTTCACGTCTTCTTTTATCTAGAAGTTTGCAGTCAGCTACACTTTCAGAAATCGCATTTCAGCTGTTTCTATAATCCTCTCTTCTCTTTTAGTTAAAAACCCAAAATTCACTACTATACAACAGTATGGGTACTGCCACAACTGTATAAAATTTTATTCATGTTTCCTTTCTTATATTTTTAAATATTCTCTTAATTGTGCCAAAAATATATAATTAAATTTATTAAGTTCGTTAAAAAGGTCATTTTTAAAATAGGAGATTTCATACTGAGCATAGAGTAGTGCGAATAAGCGAATGCATTCGCCCTAAACATACTGTTACAACACCCCCCCCCCAACTTAAAATCACCGCCACATTTCTCCACGTTTCACGTTCAATGAGCTGGGGCATCAAGCGTACACTAGTTCTAACATGGAGATATTAGAGTACAGAATAAAGGATTTGGGGTTTATACCTTTTTTACGAGGAGTACTAACACAGTTGTACATCCGAGCAGAGGCTACGACAGATACATTCCTCTCGATAAGAATTATCTTTATTCCTCTATTAACAGAAATACTTAGTAGATATCAGTAAACATTTCTAGACTTGAGTTATGGTATGTAAGTTCATCACAAATTCCTTCATAATCCACATACCAGTTCCTAATTACTGCATTCTTTTAGAATTGGCAATTAAACCTTACTCTTTGATAACATTTCCCTCCACATTTATCAGTTCAAAGCTGTTTTATTTGCTCCAAGAGAGTATTTGAAAACACTTTCTATAATATATTGGAATTAACTGAATAATATGGTAGCAACCAGGGAGTTCACTCGAACATAATATCTGTCTGTTTTAATTATAGAAACGTTTGTATCGTATATAACACAGTCATCCTCAACTCTAATGTGTTCTGTTACAGTCTTCGTTATAATATTACAATTCAAAGCTTTTCCAAGATATGCTTCTTCATCTTTAGGAATTGTCTTGATAGTGAAATTATTTATATATTTTATACAGATAGGAATTGTCTTGATTCTGAAATTATTCATATATTTTATACAGTTGTATAATATATTAGCTAATAACCGGCGTGCGCCGCTACGCCTAAATAAGTTAAAATTAATGTGCTTTTATGTTTAGTTGAATAAGTAAAAGCAAAAACGACTATAAATTTATATTTTTAGATACACCGTGCCTTTTACCCGGCCTTGTCCGGTAATCTACTCATCCCGATCTTATTGGCATAAATAAGCTGAAAGACAAAAATGAGTGTACCTCTTACGAATAATTGAATAGATAAAATGAAAAATAATTATATATGTATATCGTAATTAGTTTAAGATTCAACGTGCCGATTACCCGGTGTTGCCCGGGAATCTACTTATCTCGATCTTCTTGGCATAAATGAGCTAAAAGACAAAATTCGTTATTGTGAGTTATCCGTAAAAGAATACCCGACATGTGCTGCTATGCTTGCACAGGAATCTACGTACTTGTTTCGATCTTCTTGGCATCAATGAAAGACAAACATGGTTATTGTGAGTTATCCGTAAGAGATAAATATATGCTCTCGCGGACTTTTTAGTAGAGCATTTTGAGATATTCAATTCTGTGTACATTAATTGTATGTATTTGTTATGATTTAGGCAGCGTAAGCCATTTAAGCAACCAAAAAGCTACTATTTTTTTTTTCCATTTTCCACTACAAAGGGCGATTTTTAAGGGTGTAGGAATTGAGTATCACAACTCTCTTATAGCCTGTGTTCATCCAGGGAATCTCCTGAACATTTTGCAAAAAGCCCCATCACAATTGGATCAAGGCTACGGCCGCGCATCAAGTACGAACAAACAAACCAACAAATGAACAAATATTAATTTTTATATATTAGATTTAGGAATTTTCGTGATACTGAAATTATTTATATATTTTATACAGATATATAATATATAGGCCTAAGCTACCATATATATAATTTACTAGTAAAGCTACAAAACATAGCATGAAAATGCTATGATTGCAGTGAAAGACCTGTCCTTGGGCAGAATTACTATGGATGGATATAATATATTTAGGAATGTTATTGATATTGAAATAATTTATATATTCTATATCCATCTATAGTAATTCTGCCCAAGGGCAGGTCTTTCACTACAATCATAGCATTTGCATGCTATGCTTTGAAGCTTTACTAGGGAATTATAGGTGTGGTAGCTTTCCACACCGGTGAAGGATGGTGATGATAATGATAAGGATGATGATGATGGCCGGATGATTTTCGGGGCCGTTGGGCCCTATGGTGATGGCCGGATGATTTTCGGGGACCGTTGGGCCCTAAGGTTCCTGACATTTGTCTTCACAGGTGAGGAAAAACCCCGAAAAAAACCTGACCTAGGAGCCTGTACCGACCGGAAATAGAACCCGGGCCCGCTGCATGACAAGGCAGCACGCTACCTCCAAACCACAGCGGTGGACATATTTTATATAGATATATAAAATATATACATAAGTTCAGTATCAAGAAAATTCCTAAAGATGAAGCAAGTCATTGAAAAGGTTTGAATGTTAATAATACCGTATAACGAAGTTTATAACAGAAAATGTTATAGTTGAGGACGACTGTGTTAGGTCTATATAACTTACAAACATTTTTATGATTAAAATAAATTTAACCTCAACGGTGTTCAATCATGATTATTAAAAGTATAGATCTGTCTGATTCCGTACATCTCTACATGAGGCAAGTATGCTCCCTTGTGGGCATTACTTAAACTAATTTATTTACGCTTGTTTCCCTATAGTTTGCCTCGCTGGTCCAGTGGTTATGTTCCTTGCCTCTAACCCCGATGGTCGCTGATTAAAACCCGGCCGTGGTCGCTGGACTTTTAGGATGTAAAAATCCAAGAGACAAGTCCTTTGGGAGAGACTTTAAGCTGTGGATCCCAAGTCTCAAGATATTCAGGCGTGTAAGAGAACCGCAAGCCTGAATAATATGGCCTCGGTGCAAAATTTAACAGATCTTCGTTCATCCAAGTAATACATTTGTTGTCTACTAGATATCTCACTGAGGCGATGTGCTAATCACGTATCACTCATTGACATGTGTAGGTAAATTAGCGTAACTAAATTATTTTGTTAACAAATTACCGCTAAGGAGCACCCGTTTCCCCAAGTAGGATATATGGGTATATATATATAACATAATAGGAAGAAACGCGCACAAATAGGCATTAGATTTTGTCTCTGCTGTATACCAGCAACGATTTGGTTCTTTTTAAACAGACATTGAAATCGTATCTTGCACACGATATGCCTTATGTTTAGTCATGAGTAGGCTGTTCAGGATACATGCGTATCAATGGTAGTGTAGAATTTTCTTTGAAGATTAAGGGTCGGTTTCACCAACAGATGAAACTGTATTACGCCAGTTTAAGCAATGTATTATATATGGGGAAACCTGGCGTAATACAGTAACCACTGTTGGTGAAACTGACCCTAAATGTAAATTCTATATTTGCATTAATCCTTAAGTGGGGATGTAGGGTACATATACCACCCCAAGCTTAAACGTTCATCCTTTTAAAAAAAAACTTTATGTTTTGTGTTTTTGAATACTTTCTTATTAGGCCTAATGTCCGTAATTTATTATTTTATAATTATGTTCACACGATACAGTTCGTTTCTAAAAAAAAACAATGTTTAATGTGGTAGGGTAATGGTGCCACCCCACATCCCCACTTAAGTTTCAGGGAACAATACTCAGTTTTCACGGGTATTTCAGTGTCTATTTTTGATGAAGTATTTCAAAATGCTTAGAATTAATTAGGTATATGCCTGGTTCGTAACGGTAAATAATGAAAGTTGTTGTAGGCCTACTCTGCCAATTTTTTTTCAAGAATCCTAATATGTGTCAATTGAGAGAACTAACAACACGTACAAATATTTTTCATCATAGTATTTCAAGAGATCATTATTATACGTGTAAATTGGATTGCAAAATTTTGAATACTGTATCTGAATGCATTGTAGGTCTAATGTTTTTCTTATTTCTTGACGACCAACTACGTGCTAATGCCAGATCATTATAAATGGAATTAAGATTCGTTGAAAGTTAAAAAAAATGCCCTGAAATTTCACAATTGTGTGTATTAATATGAAATTTCCTTTATTAAAATATGTTTTTCTATAGCTTAATGTCCCTCCTTTACCTTGTCGTGGTGGGGTGGCTTGCGTGCTTAAATGATCCCGAGAGCTATGCCGGTGGTAGCATTGCTGTCGATAGGGTTACCCATGCCGGACTGGTCGAAGGTGATAAGCCAGACGAAAAAAGTACGTGACGATCTTTCACCGTAAAAATACAACCGTCAAGAAATACGGACATGGGTTCAACTGGGGTAAAATTCGATTCTCCGGGCGGGGACTACTTCAGGGAACCCATGCCAAAGGCTCAAACACAGAGACATGTTCCTAGGAGCATGGAATGTTAGGATTTTATACAATAGCGGGGCACTAGAACCTTCTTGTGGGAAAGCCAGAGGGAAAACGCCCAGTTGGTAGACCAAGAATTAGGTGGGAGATAAACATTAACAATGATTTGAGGGAAGTGGATTATACAGGGTTCGATAGTGCCAGTGAGTAAGTAAGTAAGTAAGTATAGCTTAATGTATCTTACATTGTCAGTTAGAGCTTACATATTCTATCATCATAAAGCACATTAAATGAAAATTTGACGAAATTATAGAAATTTTTACAACGCTACAATTTCAGTAATTATTTTAATTTCCAGGACATTTATAACACAGATACTCTAGATTTAGGTACCTGAAGTAACCAAATTTTAAATTCTGTTCAGTTTTGAAGTCTTAGTTTTTTAATAAGTCATTCTTTCAGGGGTGTTGTTACCGCCCCACTTCCCCAGTTGAGTAACATTCTATCACCTCTCTACTGAAGGGTTAAACATAGGCATAGTAGAAAAGTTTTAGCTTAGATTTCTGGTTAATTTTGTGATTGCGTTTTCTTTAAAATGGGACATTTTTCTTCTTTCTCCTGAACTTTTCTTGGTTTCAATTTTTATAAATGGGTTGATGATGTTCGCTGTAAGGAAGTGGGATAAACTGACTCTCGTTGCGGAACAAAATTGGATCAGGATTGATTCTCTGAGGAAAGCCAGGAAAGGCATTAGTAGATCCAGGTCAGTGAATATGACAAACCTCGAGGGTATCCACCTTTTAGCGAATTCCGTAGGAATGAAGCTATTGAGGTTTTTCTCATGAAAATATTTTTTATTTTACTTTTACAAACCTTCAGAAATCCTGTTAAGCAGACACCGAAAATTACCCAAACCAATATATATATATATATATATATATATATATATATATATACGTTATAATTAAATTGTGACATTTAGCAATGAAGGGCTAATATGACATGAAAAGAAAAATAAACGCTGGAATCGGGATTTCAACCCAGGACCTGTAACGTGGTACGTTACTGCGCTACGAGTTACGCTATCCAGGCATCCTAGCACAAACATTTATACATTTATATATACATACACACACTTACTTACTTACTTACTCACTGGCACTATCGAACCCGTAGGTTCATGGCCGCGCGGACATAAGCTCTCCATACATCCCTATCCTGAGCTAATCCTTTCCAATCATTCCCTGTATAATCTACTTCCCTCAAATCATAGTTAATGTTATTCTCCCACCTCATTCTTGGTCTACCAACTGGGCGTTTTCCCTCTGGCTTTCCTACAAGAAGCTTCCATGCACGTCTTTCATTCCCCATACGTGCAACATGTCGTGCCCATCGCAGTCTACGAGACTTGACTGTTCTTATTATATCTGGCTTCCTATAAAGACCATGTAGTTCATTGTTATGTAGTCTTCTCCATTCACCTGTCTGTTCGTATCTCTTTGGTCCAAAAATCCTCCTAAGTACTTTATTCTCAAATACCTGTAATCTCCTTTCCTCCCTTAAAGTAAGAGTCCATGTTTCGCACCCATATAATATAACTGGTAGAATAATAGTTTTATATATTTTAAGTTTACCGTTTACCCACACACACACACATATATATATATATATATATATATATATCCATTCATAGTAATTCTGCCGGAGGGCAGGTCTTTCAATGCAATCATAGCATTTTCATGCTATGCTTTGCAGCTTTACTAAGGAATTAAAGATATGGTAGCTTCTCGTTGCTTTCCACACTGGTGAAGGATGATGATGATGATGATGATGATAACCGGATGGGCCCTAAGATTCCTGACATTTGTCTTACAGGTGAGGAAAAACCCCGAAAAAAACCTCACCCAAGACCGTGTTCCGACCGGGAATTGAACCCGGACCCGCTGCGTGGCAAAGCAGCACGCTACGTCGAGAACACAGCGGTGGACCATATATATATATATATATATATATATATATATATATATATATAGTAGTTTTATTTTAAGAAGCTTTACAACAATTCCTTTATTCTTTAAATAATATCTTTCTAAAATACAATTTAAGAATATCTACATCTAAACAAAAATATTAGCTCTGAAAGGAAAATGGGTAATAAGAACAAAAATAATGATAAACAATGTAATTATAGACCAAGTTCAGAATTTTAATTATTTGGGATATCATTTAGGCAATGACAGACATTTAGATAAACACACTAAAATACGATTCAATTATCTATGTGGCACAATTAAACGTAATTTATTGAAAAGAAACTATTTTGAAGTTTTACAATGTACTGGTAGTTCCATCTCTTATCTATGGATGTGAAACCTGGATATTAACAAAGGCAGATAGTAAACAAATAGAGGCTGCTGAAATGAAGATGTTGAGAGCAATCAGGATACCAAAGGACCGATACAAAGAAAAACGAAGTTATAAGAACAGAACTTAATATATTTAAACTCTGTGAAAGAATAAAATATTATCAAAATGCTTATCTTCAGCACGTATTACGAATGAATGAACAGTGCATACCAAGAAGAATGTATAATTATAAACCAAAAGGGAGAAGAATATTGGGAAGACCATTGAAGAGATGGAAGGACCAATTCGACCTATAATGAGATCGGAACAGGCCATTGGGCTTAATCCTTGTTGTTGATGATGATTTTAAGATAAAATCAAATGTTTCATACCTCTCCTTATAATTAATATTCTAAGTAGATCGCGATTTCGGGTTCATGGCGAACCCATCCTCAGTACCATTTTGCCGACTGATGTTATGTCGATCGGAAGAACATCTTCTTCTTCTTCCCTCTGTTGGTGAGCTGATAAACCTCTTGATCAGGTCTTAATTCGCGGGAATTTCGAAGTTCATAAGTTTTTCTTTGTTCTACTGAATGTGAATTCTGACTTGATCCAGAGGTTCATTGGTCCACCAACAGAGGGAAGAAGAAAAAGTGATTCTTCCGTTCGACATAACATCAGTCGGCAAAATAGTACTGAGGATGGCTTTGCCATGAACCCGAAATCGCGATCTACTTACAAGATTAATTATGAGGAGAGGTATGAAACATTTGATTTTAACTTAAATTAAACCTCAGTGATTATTCCTATAAAAGTTCTATAGTTTTACTTTACCTGGCAGAATGATGCTTCGTTTAATACTCAACCAGATTAGAAAAAAAATAGAATAATTAGTCCTATATCTAAATTAAAATAAACATAAATGAATACATGGTATATCTACAATACAATTATCATAAATAATGCCACGAGTGATTTCCAATTTATCTAGAGAATTTGGAAATCAAGAGTGGCATTTGTTAGGACTATTTAACGAATAAAATTAAGCTGTTTACTCACAAATCATTATTTAACTATAGTTATTTTAAAATATTTATATATTTAATGTAAACGGCGATGTTTGAAAACAAATGAGAAGCGATAGGTACGCTTCATCTGCTTCTTTTGTTTATCACTGCAACCAGATCGTACTATTTATTGCCAAAGGAACGCAATATTGTAAGAATGCTCACTAGTGGAGAAAAAATGAAACACATCAAACTGTATATTAATTCATTTCTGATGCCGTATGATGTAAATATGACAATTATATTTTTCTGGATTATTACCTGGGAAAAAACACATTTAAGAAAGTGCAAACAGTGGTTTCTTTTTTTGGTGGTATAATCAATTGCTACAAATGTGTTTATATTAACTCCCGCTTGCGGCATGTGTTGACATTTATGCACTATATATACAATCTGGTAGCCGTATTTCTCGCAGGCTCAATCACTGCAGAATAATGGTCAGACCTGTTCAGAATATTAAAAAGGAGGAGCTTTCTTTAATATGGTAATTATAACACTGATAAATATTTCGTGAAACACGACTCTGATTGGTTGTAAAACAGAAATCATTGAAACGTGATTGGCCATTGAGTCCCAATTGGGGCATGAATTAAATAGTCTACAATATGTGATGGCTTACACTAGATTTTACAAATAAAATATAAATTATACAAAATAGAAAAATGAAAATAAACTACTGATGACATTTAATTCTGGAGAAAAATTAATTATTTAACAAGAAGTAATTGTATAAGCGTGACTTAAAATTGTCAAGTGTGTGGCAACACCCTGATATATTGAGGGAGAGAATTCCAGGAGCGGTCAGAGGCTACTTTAAAATAAGTACAAATTTATAGATGTTGTGTACAGGGTCTGTTAGCAGACTGTTATCATGTGACCTTTTATTAAAATTGGGTGAGAATATATGCTTATATGAGGCGGTTAGAAGAAAAGAGGCGCAAGTGTAAATTTAGCAGTAATGAGAAAAACGGGTCTAAATTTGAAGATGTATAAACAAATTATAAGTAATTGAAATTTATAACAATAATTCTAGAGATACTAGATTGAAGTTTTATAAAACATTGGCAGATCCTGCATTACTTTATGGGAGCGAAACTTGGGTGATGACCAAAAAACTGCAAAGTAGAATACAAAGCGCAGAAATGAACTTCCTTAGAAGAACAAAAGCCTGCACAAGATTGGATCGGATAATAAATGAAGATATAAGAACAGAGTTAAATATAGGTTATATCCACTGGGTGATAAAATCAGAGAATATAGAGAGAAATGGTTTACACGCATGGAAAGAATGAATGTAATCAAGATTACCATGAGCAGCATTCAACTACAAGCCAAGAGGTTCAAGGTATGTAGGAAGGCCAGTGAAAAGATGGACAGAACAACTGTGAGGCGGAACAGGCAATTTGCCTAGCCCGTGAAGTGAAGAAGAAGAAGAAGAACAATAATTCTTTATCTACCTCTAATACATATACATATATCCCTTCTTCTTCGTCTTCATCATCATCCAGGGATTAAACCTGTTGACTCGTTCCGGTTTGATGAAAGCTAGATGCTGAGACGGTCTTCTGTGTGGGCGTCCAACATTTCCCCTTCCGTGTGGTTTATAATTTAATAATAATTTTGGAAATCTTTCTTCTCGCATTCTATCAACATCTTCTTTCCAGGCCACTAAATGAAACTATTCTTCAAGAATGTATCTATGCAACAAACTTGTTTTCTGCGAAAAAATTACTTACACCTTTCGCTACTAACCGCCGTACACACACATAGTGTGTGTGCCCGTTAACTCTCTAATGGGCGCATTTCTTTTATCGAAACTTAATATGGCGCGTAGCAGTTAATTAAATAGAGGTCGAGTTCATTAACCAACAAAACCGGACTATTAGGTATAGGAGTTTACCTGAAACGAAAATGTGAAATTATCTCTGGCGGTTGAAATTTGCTGTTTTACAGCGAATCTCAGTACATGCTATTTTAAGAAACCGAGGAAGGTGTTATTAAAAAATAAACGAATGAAGAAGACTACATAACAGTGAGCTATATTATGTTTATAGGAAACCAGATGTAATAAGGACTGTTAATTATCGTAGATTGTAATGTGCAGGACATATGCTAGGAATGGGAACGATAAAGGATTATGGATACATCTTGTTCAAAACTCAGTGGGAAAACATCTAGATGGTAGACCAAGATTGAGGTGGGAGAATAACATTAACCTTAATTTGAAGGAAATAAATTATGCATTGAATGATTGGAAAACGGGGCACGCCGTAGCGTAGTGGTTAAGGCACTGAGCTACAAGCCGGAGGGTCGAGGGTTCAAGTCCCGTTGGGGTCAGGATTTTTAAACTGACCCAAACCCTCTGGCGGCACTATGTCCCTGGGGTCGACTCAGCCTCTAACTGAAATGAGTACCAGGCGCTTGTTCTGGGGTAAAGGCGGCCGTCACGCAGGGCTGACAACCCGGCTGACATAAAGTGCCGATTGTCTAGAAAAAGTGGGAGCCTTAACCTCCTACTACCCCAAGGGCCTACTGAGGCCTGTTGTGGGATCACTTTACCTTTATGATTGGAAAACATTACCTCAGAATACGATGTATGGATATCTTATGCCTACGGGACCATGAACCTACGGGTTCGATAGTGCCAATGTATTAGTTATCAAAATTATAAATGTTTTATTTGTTAAAATTGCATTTATATGTTTACCCCATAATTTTGTATCTTCAGCAGCAGCACTACAACCCGATTCGAGCCTAGTCTTCGCTCAAAATCCTCTTCCAGATTTGTCTGTCTCTGGATAACAGCCATCATCTCAGCTACCTCAGATGCTCCAAAATTTCATCAATCGAATGCAGCCGATCGTCCCACATTCCTTTTACTTCTAATTTACTTTCCATAATATTCTTGGGTATCTCATTCTTTGTTATTGCTGTATCCGTAGCAATATTAAAATTTTAATTGATTTAACCACATCAGTAGACTTATATTACTAATAGGGCTCGGAGTTATACGTACCTTATACGCAATTCTTCTTTGTCGCATATTGTGCCATATATTGTTTCTTTTTATCTTCTCTTCAAATGAAATAAGACTTGACATATCTGTCTTGGACAATTCCATGTTTCACTGTCATGTATTAATATTGGTTTTACCAGAGTTTTAATTTAATATCACAGCTATGCAGACCAATTCATAATTTCAAAACCAATACGGCATTTTATAATAAACTGCTTTAAAAGGAAATTTATTAAGAGTATTAATATAGCACGAAATTAAAACATATATACAAGAACCACATTTCATATCTGTGATAATTATTATTTTTTGTTGTTTAATTAGATTTATTGCATATTTTAGTTTACAATTTGGAAATAATTAAATAGAAATTAATGTAGGCCTAATTCAACAAAAATATAAAATATTTTTCCTTAATAGTAATAATATTAATAATAATAATAATAATAATAATAATAATAGTAATAATAATCCTGCCACTATAAAAATTTCACAATGTTAAAATTTTGCATTTAATTACACTTAGTGATTAAGGAGAAGATTTCTTTTAGTATAGAAAGAGGGTATAGAAGAAGATTAATAAAGAAATTTATGAATTAGTAATATAATGTTTAATAATTAATAATATTATTACTATTATTATTATATTTAATGCCTTTATGGCCCTTTTATTCCAGCCACAGCCTATCCTTTGTTAGAATTTCTATACTAAACTAATTTAATTATGATTATTTCCTTACAAATATCATTAGTAGCATATAGTCAGCATACTGACCCAATGAGACATCTAGTAGCCAACTAACGCAATCTTTTCGCCTCCCTTAAAGTAAGAATCTGTGTTTCATGTCCATGAGCTACAACACTATCTTGATAGCCACAAAGGAATTTGGCTGCCACGATTACCCAGTGGGTAACAGAATGCAGCACACTGGACTGTGCTAGTTACCGTCACTTCTAAGTAAGTCTTTCCACATAATATAAGTGGGGGAATAAGAGTTTTACATAATTTCAGTTTAATGTTTTTTTATTTTATTTTATTTATTTATTTGTTTATAGACAAATTGGGACGACAAGAGTCCCTGCAATGCGCAATAGCATGCGTTTTCAGAATTGAGCCTATGTTTAATATCTCCATGCATCTCATTTCTGTTTACAATTATAGTTCCTAGGTACGAGGGTAAATCAAATATAAACCGGAATTATTGTTTAAAATTTTATTGAATTAACAAAAAAATTCAAAACCACCACCTCATTTTTCTACATACTCTCCTGCATTTCCAACACACTTTTGCCATCGAGTTGGCAACTTTTTGATGTCGTCCTTGAAAAATGAGGGATGACGTGTAGTCAATCAGTTGCGCACGAACTCCTCTAACGCTGCATTGTCACCAAACCGCCTCCCTCCAGGTCTTATTTCAGTGGCCCAAACAAATGGTAGTCATAGGGTGACAAATCTGTACTGTAAGGAGGATGTTTCAGAGGTGTCCAATGCATTTTCGTCAATGTCCAATGCATTTTTGTTTGTTTCTGTCTGAGAAGCCGAGGAACCCACCTGGCAGACAATTTTCGGAATTTGAGTTCATCACTGATGATGGTTTGAACACTTCCGAAGCTTATTCCAACGTGTGAAGCAATTTCAGAAATTGTTACGCGCGGATCCTCCTCAATAAGGTCCCGTATAGCACGAATGTTGTCTGCAGTGATGCTTGTTCGTTGCTGTCTTTGGTGGGGCTCATTTTCCACTGAATCCCGGCCCGCTAATTTTTTTTTGCGCCAATCATACACCTGCGACTTCGAAAGGGTTGCTTCCCGGAACTGCGCATGGAGCCTTCTCAAAATTTCAGAAGGTTTAGTGCCTTCTTTCGCCAAACACTTAATAATAATGTGTTGCGCAGCAGACGCGTGTACCTCTTGCTCGCTCATGGCGTACTGAAGCAATCCGCCGCTCTTCGGAGTGCGACACATCAAGATCCCTATTCCAGATACCCCCACCTACTTCCCCTCCAAACCGCAACCTTTGCAGTTCGCTACCAGAGCCTCCAGATACAAATTCCGGTTTATATTTGATCCACCCTCGTATTTGAATTTAGCCACTTCTTCATAATTTCTCTCATTTGTAAATAATTGTCAATTTCCATTATATAATGTATTTCTATGTGTGACTTTATGTTTAGCTATGTGAAGATGTTTAGTTGAAGTTTGTAACATTAAAATAATCGTTAATACCTTTTTTCTCGTCATCAAATCTATCAAGGATTATTCCTTCTGATCTGTTCTATCTCAGATGAGCTGATTTCTCAATCATTTCTTCGGCCTTCTAAGATATTTCCTCCTATTAGGTCTATAGATAAACAGATGTTTGAGGTAGTCTCTCATTGGTCATTCGTGATAAGTGCTTGTACCAGTTTATCTCGATAAACGTTTTCGGCTGTGATGTTCAATTCTAATCCGATGCCAACATTCTGTTTATGATAAAAAATAATGTAGACCACTAGGAGCCTTATCAGTCTCATATCTACAACTTCTGTTCTTCGGAGTTGATTTTATGCCAAAATCCTCGTTTGTGATGCATTTAACAAACTTGGAACTGCTATTGTTTTATAAAATTTCAATTTTCTCTGGTCTGTTGATTTTAATGCAGGCCTACATAAAATTTGTTGAAATTTGTCTAAATGTGTGTAAACATCCATGGAGTTTATGCAGGAGAGATTACAATCGAGATAATTGGGTAATTAATTGATTTTATGTTTACTTGATGAAAATCCATGATGTATTTATTAAATAACACTCTCATAGTTTCATATTATTTTCATAAATACTTATTTTATTAAACATTCGTAACAGCTGTTTCATTACACTGTATCTACATCAGAAGAATGTCATAAGTACAAATAACAACTGCACATTTAATAGTTAGAAGTGCTGTCAATCAAGTTTTAAAAGTTTTTAGCAGAAAGCCGCTCTGTTTATGGAAATTCAATAGTAGGCGATATTGGGGACAATGGCGATTTATGGATTCCATACCTTATAATTATAAAACGGACATACTTCCAGTTATGTGGATGCAACGTGGCATTTTATTTTAAGAAAGCAGAACAGACCAGATTTCGTATTCGCACTTCAGACTTATGAGCCATATTTTTTTTACTTGGGTGGGTTACCAGCCCAACAATTTTTAAGATCCGTAAAAGGGTGTACACGCATGGATAGATTACACAATGAATCAATAAGAAATGAACTGGATATATTTTCAATAGTCGATAAAGAACATTTAGACAGAATGGACAATACAAGATTACTCAAAAATATCACAGATCAATACCTACAAACCACATGGAAAAATATCTTTGGGACGGCCAAGGAAACGATGGACTTGAGACCGGAACAGGTCGAATTGACCTAATCCTGGAAAGGAAGAAGAAGAAGAAAGCAGAACAGACATAGGCCTAAGTCTGATGAAGATTCAATTTACTGAAACAGATGTTACAAATATAAATGAAATAAATATTTATGAAAATCATATAAAACTATATTTTTTAAATGTATTGACTTAGGCTTCCACGGCCGGGAGTTGCTATGATGATCTTGAAGAAGATTTCCGGGCTGTAGGCCGTGGTCTTGAGGCTTGAAGTTCCCCGACGTTTCGCCAGAAACTGCGTCTGGCATCCTAAGGGCCTTCTTCAAGATCATCATATTTATTTTTAAATTTAATTATTTATTAAATACGAGGCAATTGAATTAATTTACTTGTTCTATCCATTGGTTTTGAATAACAATTTTAGATCTTTGGCGAAGAACTATTCAGGGGAAAACATTATTTGATAGGATACACAATACAGAAATTAGAGACAAATGTAGGCCTATAAAATTCAAGATATAACCAAATTTATTATAGACAGACGAAAATATTGGAAAGATCATATAAAAAAGATTGGATGACAACAGACTTACAAAAAAGAGCTAAATAAGATACACCAATATACGGGAGAAGAGCAAGAGGACGACCAGCCAAGAGAAGGATAGACAGTGACTGCACATCCAATATGTCTTCCTCCGAGGAGTGATTTGTGAAACAAACAGGAAATACGTTTCCTCCGGGGAGTGATTTGTGAAACAAACAGGATGAAAATCCTACAAATAAAGAATAAGAAGAAGGTGATTTTTTCCTTCAATATTTTAGTCTATTCTCATTTCTTAAAATAAAATACATGCAGCATCCATTTAACTGGAAGTAGCCTATACCCATTTTATATAAGGCATGTACCCTATATATCGGCCAGATTCCCAATATCGCCTATTATTAAATATTATTTAAGAGCGCAAAGTCTTTCAAAATATTTATCGACAGCATATCTAACTGTTCCATATGCAGTTATTGGTTTCTAATACGTGAATGAGCCCTAAACACGGCGGAAGGATATTCACCTTCTGCGATTTATCAAGTAAATCACATGGTCATTAAATTACAAGTGTACCTACTGATCTTGTTTATGTATCGACTTGTACAAATATCGGACAATGCTCCGTGGCGCAAGAGGTTAGACGCTCGTCTCTCAACGCTGGGATCCCGAGATCGATTATCGGTCACTCCATATGGGTTTCGTGGTGAACAAAACGGAGCTTGGACAGGTTTTCGCTGGGGTTTTCACCCGTTTTCCCATGCCACAAATTTCATTCCACCACTTCTCCATACTCATCTTAACCATTTCATTTCATTTCGTTCATCCGCCCCTGCGAGGGTACGTCAGGGATGGTCGACCGACACCCTTGTAACTCACTCTCTCTCTCTCTCTCTCTCTCTCTCTCTCTCTCTCTCTCTCTCCCTCCCTCTCCCTCTCCGGGCGCGACAGGCCTAAATGGCCCTTAGCCTACCAGCCGGCTGCTGGCCTCACATCCACATGTGTCAATCATAGAGGTAGATGATCATCAGCCAGTGTAGGGGTGACATGTGGTCAGCATGTCGAGTCCCCCAGCCGTTATAGCTGATTTTCTCAACCTGGAGCCGCTACTTATTGTAGCTACCCAAATGCCTCACGATGCTGGGTGGGCACCGGTCCCATACTGGCCAAATACCATGACAAAATGTCTTCCCCATGGAGACTCGAACCAGTGCAAGTCCTGTAGCTCTGCGCCAAAGCTTCCTGCCTTAACCACTCGGCTACGGCGCTGGACTTGTAACAAGCAGACCTCTATAAATATAGGGGCTTCATCTCATCTCATTCCTCGACCCGGCCCAGAGTTCGACATGAGTTGAGGATATTTATTTATTACTCCCGTATAAAATTGTCTTTGTTGATTTATTTTGTAGTGAGTAAGGAAGAAACCATAATTATTAGAAAGTAGTGTTGACCCTAATATAGCCCACAATATTGCTACTAATATAACTGAATGCCCCGTTGCCAGGAATCGTTTTCAAACGGCAGCAGGCATGGCGAATTCTGGGATTAGGGGGCTCCCAAATAGGAACTTATTGACCAAGTTACTTTAGTTACTCTCATTTGCCCATAGATGTCAGTCGTCGTCGTTTTGTGACAGCATTTGTTGCTGTTCATTGTGCCATAATCTTGGAAATGTATTCGTACCTTGACGGTTAATTACGTATGGGGCTCAACTAGATGGCTCTAGCCTACACGGCGGTTACGTGAAATTTTGTATTTTGCTATGGATATTGAAAATCAAGGTGAGTAGGACTCCCTTGAATGGGGTATCGTAAACTGTGGTACTGAAGAATCTTCGCTCAAATCAGTGACCCAAATGAGAAATTGCACTCTGCGCTGAATTTCGTTCCTTGATTTCCCCTTGTTGAGTAACTATGGGTGATCTATGTTTGTTAAATATGTTTTGGTGAATATTACGACATTGTAGAAATTATATTGCGTAACGTTAGGTCATCATATTCTAGCATAATCTGGAACATGATTCAAACTCGTTCTTGTTTGATGGCATCAATTCATGTCAGTTTCATAGCTTCGTGCATCTCTGTTACCCTTGTGTATTGTGGGGCCGGAAGTATAATTTGTGGGTAACTAAGGTATTATTGTCCACCGCTGTGGTCTCGAGGTAGCGTACTGCCTTGTCACGCAGCGGGCTCGGGTTCGATCCCCGGTCGGGGCAGTTTTTCTGGGTGAGGTTTTTATCCGGGTTTTTTCTCACCTGTAAGACAAATGTCAGGAAAACTCTAAGGCCCAAACGGTCCCCGAAATCATATGTCCATCATCCTTATCATTATCATCCTTACCATTATCATTATCATCATCATCTTCACCGGTGTGGAAAGCAACGGGAAGTTATCAAACCTACACAATTCCCTATGATTGCAGTGAAGGGCCTGTCTTCGGGCAGAATTACTATGGATGGAAGGTATTATTGCGTGGGAATCGGTCGGTAAATTCTGCAGAGAAGCCATTTTATTTAGACTTCTGGTTCTGTTACGAGCCTGAAAATTTTCAGACTCGTGACCCACGGCTTAAAGCCACTTCCGGAGGATTTGTTTCTTAGATTGTTCCATCCTATAAATCCATCGACCATGGCCGGGTTTGAACCCGCGTCTCTTGGAACTAACGGCAAGGAATATAACACTAGCCCACCACAGACAACAGAATTAATTTAATTTGAAATTCTCGCCTGATTTCTTGCAGGGTTATGTAATATTATTCTAAACTCAACTGCATAAATACTTTATCTGTCGTATATTACACCACAGAAATGGCTTGTTTGTTTTAGTAATACGAACTTTCAGCGATGAATGGCTAAAGTTTTTATTGGATTTACTGTACTCTAGCTCATGCGCAGTAACATTCCCTGAACGTAGAATTATTACTCGTGTAAAATTAAGTATTCGCACTGCAGTATAACTGAATGCGGAAGTAATTATATCAAAAACTAATTTTACAATTCAGTGGCGCTACATCAAATGGTAACGTGCCTTGCTTCCGGCCTAGCGTGTTCCGTTTCAACACCCAGCTGTATTTCAAATTTCATCATCGTCCATAGTTCAAGGCCTGATGCCCTGTTATGATATGAAAACAGGATTTTCGATCTATGTTTTATTTTTCTTCTTCGTCATGGAATTAGGCAATAGAACTGTTTCCACATCAAGAGACCGTATCCCTCCATCTAGTTATGGGGCGTCCAATATTTCTTCTTCCTTTGGGTTGGTTAGTGAAACAAAATTTGTGGGAGTCTATTGGGTGTTATTTTTGCTACATGTTAGAGCCAATTAAGGTCTTGAATTTTGAATTTTTTTTAAAGTGCTTCTCCCATTGTTCCATATTCACAAGATTTAAGGCTGGTGATGAATTATTAACTGCCCTCATCCTCCTTATAACTCTCCATGCCTCTGCAGATCTTCTGTATCCTAATGAATGATCGACAAAAAACTAAGATATTGTCAGTGGAGATGGATGGAATAAGACGCAGTGCCAGGGTGTCCAGGTTGGAAAGAAGAAGTAATCAAGAAGTGGAGCAGATGATGGATATGGAGGAGACAGTGGTGGAAAGGATCGAAAGACGAGCTCTTCAGTGGTACGGCCATATCAGGAGAATGGAGGATGATAGGTGGCCCAAAACTCTTTTGGAATGGTCACCTTCTGGTAGAAGGAAACGGGGCAGGCCAAGAACAACTTGGAGAGGAGAGATCCATAGATTGATGAATGACCGAGGTCTGGAGGAGGATGAATGGCGTGATCGGCAAGAATGGCGAATGGGAATACAGGGTAACCGCTGAAAAGTGGAGAGGCCCTCAAAAGTAAAAAAAAGTAAGAATTTTGAATTTTATGTGTAACACTGTATATGTTTAATTAGGTTCTGATTTCTTCATTATATATAATCTCTAAATTGTATAGCCTGCTACTGAATGTAAGAATTCCATTTCAGCTACTTCTATTTTCCTTTTACCTGATGTATTATGTGTCCAGTTTTTACAAGCATATATTAGGAAAAGTATTGCCATAGTTTTACAGAATTTTAATTATGTAATTTTAATGCTTTATTTTTAGACTTCTTATTGTTCCACACATATTATAAAATTTGTTTAATTTAAAGTTTATATAATTCTTCTGGAAACAATATACATTAAACCCTAAGTAGTTGAAATTGTTTACTTGTTCTATTAATTTGTTATTGATCATTATTTTTCATCTTCTGAGGTTTATTCCTTCGAATGCCATTACTACAGATCTTTTTTTTTTTTAATATGGGCATATTTTATTTACTTACTAGCGTACCCGGCAGACATTGTCCTGCCCGAACGTTCAATTCTCATGTCATGGGCGGACGATAAAAATATGTTACGTTTTTACCATAAATTCAGCAATTAGGACATAATTAGATATTATTAAATAAGTTCGCAAGAAAACCTCTTACAGCTTTCTGCTGTGCCTCAAGAAGTGTGAATGATGACGTCACATAATCATGAACATTAGAATTGTACCCTCCTTTGCAGATAAGTCAACAACCGTCTTATAACAATTATATTAGAGTGAAAAAAAGATAAATTGATGAGAGTGAGTCAAAACTTTTTTTTAGCTAGATTTCATTTCTGACCCACTGTGCACCGACATTCCATGAGGAAAATTTCTTCCCCCGTAGAGACTCGAACCAGCGTAAGTCCCGTAGTTTTGCGCCAAGACTTTTTGCCTTAACCACTCGGTTACGGCGCGAGACTCTTGGTGTCAATGAAAGACAAAAATGGTTATTGTGAGCTATCCGTAAAAGATATACGTATGCTGTCGCGGAATTTTTTATTGAGCTTTTTGAGAAATTCAATTCTGTGTACATTAATTTTGTCTGTTTCTTATGGTTTAGGCAGCATAAGCCATTTAAGCGTCCAAAGAGCTACTTTTTTCACGTTTTCCACTACAAAGGGCGATTTTTCAGGGTGTAGGAGTTGAGTATCACAACTCTCTTATAGCCTATGTTCATCCTGGGAATCTCCTGAACATTTTGCAAAAAACCCCATGACAATCGGATCAACGGTATGGCCGCGCATAAAGTACGAACAAACAAACAAACAAACATTAATTTTTATATATAAATGACTTAATTTAGTTCATGTGTAGCGATTGGTAACTCGTCCTCTGTATAATTTCTTCAAACGACAAATATGTTTCCATTTGGACGGTAGTGAAGCATGAACTTCAGGATTCTCTCCGTAGACATATACGTTGTACATGAGTTTTTCAATTATACTGGCAATTGCTTATAAAATTGATAATTGATTCTAACTTCCATAAAAATTAAAACGAATTCAAAGATAATAATACCATTCAAGTTTTTCCAACTAATTAAATAACCAACTCACTGACACTATCGAAACCGTAGGTTCATGGCCGCGCGGGCATAAGCTCTCCATACATCCCTATCCTGAGTCAATATTTTCCAATCTTCCTCTGTATAATCTACTTCCCTCAAATCGTAGTTAATGTTATTCTCCCACCTCATCCTTGGTCTACCAACTGGGCGTTTTCCCTCTGGTTTTCCTACAAGAAGCTTCCATGCACGTCTTTCATTCCCCATTCATGTCACATGTCTGACCCATGGCAGTATACAAGACTTAACTGTTCTCATTATATCTGGATTCCTATGAAGACTGTAGTTTTCATAAGTAATGCCACGAGTGATTTCCAATTTATCTAGAGAATTTGGAAATCAAGAGTGGCATTTGTTAGGACTATTTAACGAATAAAATTAAGCTATTTACTCACAAATAATTATTTAAATATAGTTACTTTAAAATATTTATTTATTTAATGTAAACGGCGATGTTTGAAAACGTTATGTTTCGCTTCTCCATCCACTGCAACAAGATCATATAATGTTATATATTGCCATCTGGTGTGGGAAACTTGAAATATCATCGCAATATTGTAAGAATGCACCCTAGTGGAGAAAAAATGAAACACATCAAACTGTATATTATAACCAAAATTATAGGTTATTAATTTATTTTTTAGTAAACAAACAACTCGGTAAAATCATTATTTAAAAACACAATTATTGAACACAGAATTATCAAAAATAACTCGGTAATATAATTATTTAAAAACACAATTATTAAACACACAATTGTCAAATTTGTAGTTTGAGGGAATCTGTTCATTATTTGTTATATTTAATGTAAATGACGACGTAGTAGGCATGTTGTTTCTCAATCTGCGGACGATATCTGAATGGTATTCTTCGTTTATTTGCAGATACGGTTTTAGTGATGCTGCGTTGACATGACCAGTAATTTTTAAGACTTTCTTGTTCTTGAATTCCAACTTGAAGCATGTTCGAAACAGCAGTTGAACGACTTGAATGGTTGCTCACTTTATGCTTGTTTGTGTCCAATCCAGATTTTCTTGCACACATTTTTGTCCATATCGGTAGATGATTTTGCCATACTGGACAATTCTTATACCAAATTCCAGACTTTTGATAGAATGGGTTAGGAGTAATGAAAAAAACGGTCTGTTTTGATTTTGTCAGTGCGTTTTTCCAATAGAAGTTTATACAGTCTCACTGGGCACCTTCTCGGGTTTTCCTGATTTGGTATTAGCCATTTTGTATCGCAGAGCTTTTGATCGCCTCCTTGACATGTCTTGGAAAACACTGGATTATATGCAATCCTTCCTGTCGACTTGCCATTATGATCTAGTTCCTCTTAAAAAATAGTGATTCAGGTATTTTACAGCTTCCACCCCCACGCCATGCCAATTCTAGGGAAGCGATAAGGTAGAACTTAATTTGTAATCCTTCAGGGGTTTTCTCCTGACAATTATTAATAATTTTTTCATATTCATCAGACTTAAAAGCCACTGCACTCACCTTTCTTTTCTCTAGCATGTTTTGAATTATTTCTCTTTTTGGCGTTTCTTGCTTGTCTGGCGTCATTAAATTCTTGATCGACGAACGGATTAAAATCTCGTTGATGTTCAATAAAAATATTTCTCTTGGATCATTTTTGCAGTAACATTCCACATGGTTTTCAAGCTGTATTCTTTGTACTCTTCTCCATTTATTTTCCTCATATTAATGCTCCAGTCTTTCAGTATGTTGGCAATGTCTTTGGTTGGAGTTTATGCTGTTAATACGTATATTTCGTAGTTGACAAAATTTTTCGAACTGATTTCAAGTATATTTCCTATTACGTTGAGTGTTATGGGGCTTAGATTGCTTGATTATTTCGTCTATATCTTCATTTGAAGCACAGCCAAATCTTGTTTCTGCCATTTTGAACATTCAAATATGGCGGCTTTACTGTTGACTCAGTCACTGCAAAATAATGATCAGACCTGTTCAGAATATTAGAAAAGAGGAGCTTTCTTTAATATGGTAATTATAACACTGATAAATATTTCGTGAAACACGGCGCTGATTGGTTGTAAAACAGAAATCATTAAAACGTGATTGGTCATTGACTCCCATTTGGGGCATGAGTTAAATAGTCACTGTTATTATTTTTTGCTATATGTACGTAAATTCTACATAACTGCTGAATCTAAACATAGTAGATATCTAGGACCCAAATTGAACAATCATCATCATCATCATCCTGCCAGGTATTAGTCCTAGAAGAAATGTTACGGCCTGAGAAAGCGGTTTTCGTGCCATATTTTCATAGGTCGACCAAGTGACCGTTTCCCATTTGGACAGTAGTTCATTATTGCGTTGGGAATCCTGGATCTAGCCATTCTTGAGACATGTTCCTTCCAGTTTAGCTGATACCTGGAGATGTAGACCAATCCAGTTCTAAGGAAACTAAACACATATATATTTAAGGAAGCAATTCAATTAAGCATTTACATACAGGGTGCAACATGACTTAGTTAACCGAAAATACAAATATATTATCTTCTGTAGCTTACAACATCTACACAAGAAATAACTGCCGAAATTGTTCAAAGTGACCTCCATTGTTGTTTAAGCATTTATGACATCATTTTAATATTGATTTTCAGATGTTATCACACAATTTCCTATTATTACCAAAAGTGTTTACAAATTCCTCTTCAATCAAATCCCGTAAATGTTGAAGGTTTAGTGATTTTGTACTAAACATTTTGTCTCTCAAAGTACCCCACAACGAAAAATCACATGACGTGATTTCTCATCATTTGAAGGTACTTATTTGTAGTCACGGTCCTGTTGAAAAAATAAGGACATATCACTCCTTCGCTACGTAGGCCTGCCCAAACCGTAACTCCAGGTACATTCAATTCTTCCTCAAATATAATTCGTGGATTTTCTGAAGACTAATAAACTCAATTATGTTTGTTGACTCTTCTATTTAACTTGAAACATGCTTCATCGGACCACAAAAATTGTTTTATAAAAGTTGTGATCGCTTTCACATCTGATCACATAACACTCACAGAATTCACGCCATCGATCAGTATCATCCTCGTTTATATACATGATACTGGACAAGATGTACTCCCTAGTCAGCAAATTACCTCAAGCGTAGTGTTTGAGATTATGTTACATTCAAACCCCAGTTTCAACCAGTCTGATTTTTTTCCCCTGCAACCACGTGTAATGGTTAACTGACTTATGCCGCATCCTGTATTTTAAAATGATAAATAAGTAGTAACATATTTCATTTATATTATTATTTTCTAATGAATTTAGTAATTTACTCCAGTTTGGTATTAATATATTATATATAATTTTATTTATATCTTCTCCTTTGTATTAATTATTTTTGTGTCAGAGTGAGTTATATACTTTTTTAATTGCCTCCTACATTCGTTTTGTTGTGTATTGTTTCCTAATGTATTTACTCAACCCCTTAAATGTGGTATTAATATATTCTACGGCCTATATTATTTCGTTTATTTTATTCTCTCCTGTAATATAAGTCCCGCGCCGTAGCCGAGCGGTTAAGGTAGGAACCCTTGGCGCAGAGCTACGGGACTTGCGCTGGTTCGAGTCTCCATGGGGGAAGAAATTTTCTCATGGTATTTCGGCCAGTATGGGACCGGTGCGCACCCAGCATCGTGAGGCAATTAGGTAGCTACAATAAGTAGCGGCTCCAGGTTGAGGAACCAGCTATAACGGCTGGGGGACTCGACATGCTAACCACATGTCACCCCTACACTGGCTGTTGATCATCTACCTCTGTGATTGACACATGTGGATGTGAAGGGCCAGCAGCCGGCTGGTAAAAGGGCAACCGCTGAAAAGTGGAAAGACCCTCAATCGGATCTTGTAATATATATTTTTATTTTTTTATGTTCCAGAATTTGTTTTATATCCTCAAACTGACTTTCCCTCTCCATTGAACTAAAACTTTGTAATGTATATATTCTTTACGTATTATTTCTGTAACTGAACAACGCCCGAGCACGACCACTTGCTCATTATTTATAACATTCATAATACAATTCCGCTGAGGTGAATAGTTATAAAATAAAATATTAAAATAAATAACTACTTTGGCAGGTGCCGTCGTCCTTAACTAGATTATTTTCTTAAATTTAGGTCTTTCAAAAATTGTCTTCCATCTTCAACATAAGGATATGAAGCCGGTTTTTTAAAGACCTACAATTTTAAAGAATTTAACATCTGCCAAGATATTTATTTCTTCTAATATTTTAATTTATGTCTATAATACCAATATAGTCCACCTCTGTGGTCTCGAGGAAGAGTGCTCGGGTTTGATTCCCGGTCGGGACAGGCTCCTGGGTGAGGTTTTTTCGAGTCTTTCCTCACCTGTAAGACAAATTTCAGGAAGATTAGGGCTCAACGGTGCCCGAAAATCATCCGGCCTTCATCATTGTCCTTATCATTATCATCATCCTTCACTGGTGTGGAAAGCAACAGGAAGCTACCACACCTACAATTCCCAAGTAAAGCTGCAAAATATAGCATGGAAATGCTATAATTGCAGTCAAAGACCTACCCTCGGACAGAATTATTATGGACGGATACCAATACACAAGGATGAATGATTACTTCCTTGTTTTTTCATCAAAGGGGCAGATAAAATGAAGTGGAAGGGTATGGAGAAGTGATGTAATAACATTTTTGGCAGGGGACAACGGGAGACTCTCCAATGAAAATCTGCCCTGAATTCAATTCGTTAATTAATCCATAATTATTAATTTTAGTGTGTATTTCAAACTTATGTTTTCAATTGCCTTTTAGATTTAATCTTAATCTATGGACATGGTGAAATGTTGATAGAATCATTTTAATATTGCTGCTAAGTAAATATTTTTAGAAAGAAAAAAATTCAGAATTTCAAAATATGTGTAGCAAAGTTCTAAGAAGTACGCCGAAACACTCTCTTCTTTTTTTTTTTCAAAGTAATGGCGGTGTCTTCAGTGTTTACGGAAGTGAAACTTGGACGTTATTAAAAAGGACTGTCTAAGATTACAAGCAGCTGAAATTAAATTCTTGAGATTAATGTGAGGGCATACATTAATGGATAAGAAATAAATTAATAAATAAGGCTAGAACTAAATATATTTAACATAAACCAAAATATCAGTTGAATATAGGAGAAAAGTACAGCCCATTTAAAACTGTAAGCAATAGATAATACAGAAAAACCAGCACTGTTATGCAAAACAAAATGACGGAGGAGTCAATAACAATCATTTACAAAGATGGTTAGGTTACAGAATATAGTACTCTGCCAGCTTAAATAAAGTATTATTATTAATATTATTACAGTAAAACCTGTCTTAGCCGGAACCTTTATAAAAAGGAAACCTGTAGAGACGAAAAAAATCTCCAGAACGGTACGATTTTATATGTAAAATCGACCTGTATAAGCCAGAAAAACCTTCATAACGCGGAAACGGAATGGTTTATAAAGTACCAATAGTTAATTTTTACTTCAGTAAGTAAAGTAAAGTAAAGCGATCCCATAACAGGCCTCAGGAGGCCCTTGGGGTAATGGAAGGTTAAGGCTCCCACTTTTTCTAGACAATCGGCACTTTATGTCAGCCGGGTTGTCAGCCCTGCGTGACGGCCGCCTTTACACCCAGAACAAGCATCTGGTACTCATTTCCGTTAGAGGCTGAGTCGACCCCAGGGTCATAATACCGCCAGAGGGTTTGGGTCAGTTTAAAAATCCTGACCCCAACGGGATTTGAACCCTCGACCTTCCGGCTTGTAGCACAGTGCCTTAACCACTACGCTACGGCGTGGCCCCCTTACTTCAATACGACGGCAAATTATTCTTAACCACATTCTAATTACAGTATTAATGACCACACTGTAAATTATGCTTATAACTCTTTCTGCATTATATCGTTTTACCTTTTTGTGTTGCCATTGTATTGCGGAGATATACTCGCTTATGTGTGACAGCGGGGAATCCCTTGCTTTTCCTTGCCTGCTTACGTTACCTGCGAGGAAGTTGGGAAACTCTTCAGTCTTCCTGTAGTTGAGTTCCTTCGCGCTTTTTTTGTAATATAATTGTTTTTTATTACCGTACAAATTGAGCTGTGTTACAAAGCTATTTTATCTGTATTTCAGTCAATACGTTATGTCTTTAAAGCGTGCATGTAAAACCCTTAGACTGCGTGAGAAAATTCAAGATTGTAATTTGGGAACCTTTATAAGAAGGAAAACTGCCAAGACGGAAATTTTAAGGAACCATCATGTTCCTTCATAGACAGTTTCTACTGTATTATTATGGAAGCTAGAGATTTGAGGGAAGAATATGTTTTAGACAGGAACCTCTGGCGATAAATCACTTTGTGGAATATTCCTAAAAAATTAAATTATTATTATTATTATTATTTTATATTATTATTTTTTACATACAGATTTTCAATGTTTACTCACCTTTCTGTGCCTAAAGTTTTATTTTCCTTCTCCACTCATCCCTATCCATCAATTCGATGTCCTCAAGTCCTCTTTTTCTCATTCCAGTTCTTATTTCTTGCATGCAAGAGTTTCGATGTCTTCCTGTCTTCCTTTTTCCAGGTGGATACCATTCCATGTTTTTCTGGGCAACCTTTCTTATTGCATTCGTCCTACATCCCCAATTCAATTTAATTGCTTATATCTTATGTAATCTACTATTGAATATTTCATATTCATTTTTCTCGTATTATTTTTTTTTCAATTTAAACACCTTGCTGCTGTCCTCAAGAAATTTATTTCGATCGACATAAGTTTTTGTTCTGATATTTTTGTTGCATCGGGATTCATGTTTCAGCTCCATAATTATGTGACAGTACTTCTCACTATTGAATATTTGTAATTTATTTTTCCTGGTTATGTGTCTGTTCCATAGGACAACATTTAACATTTTTTACTATTATTCTTTTGGGCTGGAACAGGCAGAAATACCTAGCCTCTGAAGTTGAAGAAAAATAAGTTTTTTTTGGGTCCTAGCACGGATTTTGAACTTAGTATGCTCATGCTCTGAGTCGTATATTGATTGAATATCTTCTTGTATCTTGCAAGCCCATGTTTCCCATAACAGAGATTTAGGCGCTCTCCCCCTACAGGGAAGAATTTAAACCATACTAATTTATTAATTAAATAAAAATAAAACGTAGTTTTATTTGATTTTCATATTTATTATATAATTCAGTGACAGCTGTTTCGGTACACTGTACCTTCTTCAGACATGTTAACAAATTATGAATTGTGTTCCAACTGATCTAAGCAACAATACAACAATATTTATTTAAATTTTTAAATTTAACAAAGGGGATTCATTTAAAAAGGGGATTTAAAAATTTAAACTACGTTTTATTTTTATTTAATTAATAAATATGGATTTTCATCAAGTAAACACCAACTCAATTGATTATCATACTAATTTAGTTGCACTTGTTTTTGTATAGATGACATTTGAATGGTCTGTGTCAGCGTTCCGCCTCATACTGACCTCTAGGAAACCAACGTAGTACGAGTATACTAAATTCAATCACAAAATATTATTAACTGTAATTGATATATGTCACAATATGAAAGAGAGAAGCCCATGAAACTTCGTAGGTTTGTGCTCTGAATAGTATATTGATTGAATATATTAAATTCAACCATAAAAATATTAACTATAATTGAAATATGATACGATATAAAACAGAGAAACCCATGAAACTCTCTAACTCAAGTAGAGAACTAGCATGACCTCTGTAACCTTTATTCTTCTGTTGAGTTTAATTCTTCTATATGCACAAAAGTAATATCTACTTAAATAACATAATCAAGCCCAAAGGTTATACCCACGTGGACATTTCTCGCCATACACCCATATCCTCAGCTATTTTTTACAATCATTACCTGCATAATTCACCTTCCTCAAATCATGATTTATGTTTATGTTATTCTCTCTCTTCATTATTTGTTTTAATATTGTTGTAACAAGAATTACTTAATTCATCTTGAACTACGAACATTATTTATATTATCATTGTTATTATTATTATTATTATTATTATTATTAGCATTATTATTACTATTATATAATTTTAAAATATCAAAGGAAAAAACGAAAATAATGGCATTTGGGGAAGTGAACATATAAGATCAAAAATCATAATAGGCAACAAACCTCTGGAACAAGTAACAAATTTTAATTATTTGGGTTGTAATTTTACTATAAACATAAAAAGTGAAAGAGACGTAGATGTGCAACTGTCAAGATTTCAAATGATATGTGGAACTATACATAAAACATTAAAGAACAAAACAAGAAGAGATCCTAGATTGAAGTTTTATAAAACATTGGCAGTTCCTGCATTACTTTATGGGACTGAAACTTGGGTAATAACCAAAAAATTACAAAGTAGAATACAAAGTGTAGAAATGAACTTCCTTAGAAGAACAAAAGGCTGTACAAGAATGGATCGGTTAAAGAATGAAGATATAAGAACAGAGTTAAATATATATCCATTAAATGATAAAATCAAAGGATATAGAGAAAAATAGTATAGACATGTAGAAAGAATGAACGTAACAAGATTATCAAAAGCAGCATTTAACTACAAGCCAAGAGGTTCAAGGAATGTAGGAAGGCCAGTGAAAAGATGGACTGAACAACTGTGAGGCGGAACAGGCATTTTGCCTAGCCCGTGAAGCGAAAAAGATTATTATTATTTTTATTATTATTATTATTATTATTATCATTATTATTATTAATAAAATTCGACCGTTAGAAGTGGATGTTTCCTTAAAATCCGAAATTTAAAAAAAATGTCTATACGACTGGACAGATTTTTGATGAAATGTTTTGTGCATATTTGAGTGGATACCTGTATGGCTTAGATTCACAATTGGATCCTCTAAAACCATTAAGTGTAGTATTTCACCTAAGTGAAAATTAAAAAATAGCTCTAGCAATCACAATTTTCGATGTTTCACAACGAAACTCAGTATGTCTTATTAAGATTAACCGAGGTAGGAATTGTCAAAACATGAGCGAGATCAGACAATCAGAAGTGTAGGTTTGCTTGAAATCCGAAATTAAAAACTGCGTAAACGACAGCACCGATTTGGATGAAATTGTTTGTGTTTCTTTGAGTTGGTCTCTGGATATTTTAGATTCACAATTGGACCCTCTAAAATCATTAGGTGTAGGATTTCATCTGAAGTGAAAATTTAAATATCGCTCTAGCGGTCTCAATTCTCGATGTTTGGGAACGAAACTTAGTATATCCTATTAACATAAACCGAGGTAGATATTATCCAAAGATGAGCGAAATCAGACAATTAGAAGTGGAATTTTACTTGAAATCCGAAATTAAAAACTGCCTAATCGACTGGACCTATTGTGATACATTTTTGTTTGTGTTTGAGTGGGTCCCTGGATGGTTAGGATTCAGAATTGGACCCGATAGGTGGCTCTGCGATTGAGTAATAGAATTTTATTTTATGTCAGACGTATAGTCATCAGCTTTACCGACATATTCCGCGCGACAACAATGTGGCGTCGTAATGCACGCTTGTTGAGCCACAACAGATGGTAGTGAGGAATTTTCTTGGGAACTTATTAATTAGTGAATTTGATGAAGAAAAAGTAACATATTTTTATCGTCCGGCCATGACACGAGAATTGAACGTTCTGGCAAGACAACGTCTGTCGGGACCGCTAGTAATTATATAAATTTAGACATAATTCTCCTGGCGCGACAGGCCTACAAGGCCCTTAGCCTACCAGCCGGCTGCTGGCCTCACATCCACACGTGTCAATCACAGAGGTAGATGGTAATCAGCCAGTGTAGGGGTGACATGTGGTCAGCATGTCGAGTCCCCCAGCCGTTGTAGCTGGTTTTCTCAACCTGGAGCCGCTACTTATTGTAGCTACCCAAATGCATCACGATGCTGGGTGGGCACCGGTCCCATACTGGCCGAAATACCATGAGAAAATGTCTTCCCCCATGGAGACTCGAACCAGCGCAGGTCCCGTAGCTCTGCGCCAAGGCTTCCTGCCTTAACCACTCGGCTACGGCGCGGGACAAATTTAGACATATAGTCGGACATAAATAGTCATATAAAACTTTACTATTGTGGTAAACTTAATGAAGACGCTCGTATGAAAATTATGATACATGATGACGTACGTATCATAAATATATTCACCTCTTAATTACTACCATTGTAGTCTCGTCCCATAATGCACTCTTATGAACATTAAATTACAGTGGCCAACATGATTTTTGCCTATGAGTACCAATAGTTGTACTTAATGCAGTTTTTTTTATCGTGTTTTCAAATATGTATTCGGAATTTCTCCATCAACCTCAGTTTTTTTGTTAGCCTATTTCAGTTCGAATTAATTAATTTAAATAATTATTTGTGAATTAACGTTTTTTTTCGTCCATTTGTCCAGTGAGCTAAGAGCACGGGGAACAGCTTTCATCGGGAGATCCCAGTTATGGAAAAGAGATATCAAGGCAAATGGAATCCTAATATGCTGGCCCGAATATTGTTCGAGCATCAAGATGGATGCTCCACAGGCGAAATATAGCAAAAAATCGTAATTTCTTACTTTCTAGGTGAGTCCGAATGTTCGAATATTGTGTAGTTACGAATGTAAAAAATATTAAAGTGTTTGAAATTATGAATTCCTGTCTCTCGGAAACCTTGCGTAATGGAGAAAAACCGATAACATATTTGAATTCAGGAGAAAAAAAAATACTATCAGAATCACATATTTTTCTTTCTGAGACAAAAATAAAGTTTTTTTTTGTTGCTCAGTGTTATTAAATGCAGTGTGTTTATAAATGAGAGAATGTTTATTTAAATATATATTTCTTTATTTTCAGGTAAGGAGAAACAAGTGACTCATTGGGACTCCCATTATAATAGTAAGTTTAATACAATTTTAAAAATTCAAGTTAAGGAGAAAATAAAACATTCCTTTATGTGACAGTTATTTATATTATTAGGATTAAAAGTGAGATTAAATATTATATAATACATTAACTGAGTAGTATTCAATTTTCAAACGGCACAGACAAAAAATGGGGTTTTCCTCAGCTGGACCCTCCTAGCTACTCCTTGTTTTCCTCGAGTGTGTTGCCTATACATCCAGGTCAACTATCAGAATCTCTGTACAGTACTTTCAGGAATCACTCCAGTTCTGGGCTATTCAACATTTGGGTTTAATAGTTTGAGCTAATAGTACGACAGAAGGCTCACCCCTGATAACCCCGCAGTTGGTCCATTAGTCCATCTGACTTAGCCGGTAGGACTACTAGGCACGACAATGCGTCGCAGATCCACTTTAGAACCTAAAAATATACCTCAAAAAATCGTTTCACCCTCAAAACCATGATTTATTTTTCAAGATAACTTCCCTTCTCTATGGCCAGACATAATACAACTCAAACGTTTTGTGTCACAAAATAAAAAAGAAACTCACAAACAACATTAATATAAACAACCCGGAGAGGACAAAAAATAAGACCCTAAAGTCTGGAAAGCAGAGTCAATAGCATCTCATTTACATGCACATACACGGACCTTCCCCCGGTCCGCCAGTGGAGGACGTGTCCTGCCGCCGTTTGTGAGACCGGCGAGGTACCTGACACAGTGCGAGCATCAGGGCACTCAACTCGTGGTGACTCCACAGATGGTCCATGAGTCCGTAGACAGAGCCAGGAGTCAACGCAGCACTCCCAAACTGCGTTGATCCGGGCCGTGCCCCTGTCTGGCAGCCGGGGACGTGTCTGCCTCTACTCTGAGTCCAGCACGAAGCTCGCAAGCTCCCAACACAGAGCACATAGTATGACAAGGAGCTATCTCCTGTCGACCTCACTAATGGTCTATGAGTCTATCTGACTTAGCCGGGAGGGCTGACTAGCAGATCTACCGATCATACCCCTATCCGCCACCCGGGAACGTATCCTGTGCTGTTCACCTGTATGACAAATATCAGGAAACGTTATGTCCCAAACAGTCCTCGAACACATAATCTGGTCATCATAATCACCATTGTCATATTTGCCATGTTCAGGACGAATATGTGTGTGTGATTGGTGTGTTTCGACTTAATGTTGTGTTGTCTCGGTGGAGGTCCTGATATTGAGCTGATCACTCATTCGAACAGGCCATCCATGTCATTGTGTGGTTAAAAGTCCGTAGTTAAAATCCATCTCCCTCCAAGTCGTGTCACTGTAAGGTCCGGGTGGCGTGCGGCACATAAAAGTACCTATAAGCTGAGAGGTTAAACTGAGTTAATGGAATGAAATAGAAAAAATTATAAACTCTAAGCATTTCATTACGGTCAAACAACTTGATACAACTTTTTCATCTGTAAAATCAATCAATCCATATTATTTTTATCCTTAATTTTCTTCTTATATTAGTTCATGACCATTTGAAATCTCTCTTCTCTCATTATATTTTCATGGTAATAGCGTTTGAATTTCATTCATTTTGAGGATTTTCCTCGCTATTGAGGATTTTCTCCAACCAATCTTAGTAATTAACATTAATTTAAATAAATAAATAAATAAATAAATAAATAAATATAAATGACTACGGACTTATAGACTATCAGTTTGCTACAAACATTCACACATTTCCCTTAATTAAAGTTCTCCATCGTTCTCTGTCCTATGTGTCTTCATCAGTTACTCCAAATTTCCTCATTGAATTTTTAATGTTGTTCTTCCAGGATGTTCTTGGGCTTCCATTTCTGTTCCTTCTTTCAATTTTCCATGCATAGACGGTCTTTGCTAGTCTTCCATCCTGCATTCTTCTTACGTACCCATACCATTTTAGCATTCTGTATTCAATCTCATCCATTATATTTCTTTCTGCATTCATCCATTTTCTAATTTCTATATTTCTAATTTTTTTAGTCGAGATTTTCTGGCAGTTCTTCTCCAAAAATCCATTTCAACTGAAGTTATTCTGTTGAAGTGTTGTCCAAACTTCCGATCCATATAACACTATACTTTCTAGTATGGATTAATAAATTAGTTGTTTTGTTCTGTTAATGACGTTTTTACTCCATAGTATAGAGTTTAACATTCCTATGGTTTTTCTTCCATTGCTAATCCGTTTTGCTATTTCTTTATTTGATGTTCCATATTTCTCTATAATTGGTCCCAAACAACAGAAACTATCGCTCTTCTTTATCCTTACCTCATCAATATATGATTCATCTGGGTTTAGTTTATTATTATGAAATCTGTTATTGAAATCATCTTTTGTTTAACTACAATGTTTTTCTTTTATTTTATCTCATCTGGAAAAGTCAGCTGAACGCCTCCAAACATCCATTTCTACAGAACTAAAATTATTGTCTTTTTTTAAATAATTCCCTTGTGCCTAAACCATACTTCATTCAACTTTTTATTGTAATAAAAATAATTTGTTTTTAATCCAGAACTTACATTTTGATCCCATAAAACACGATTTATTTTTGTTATTGCAGATTTACCCTTATTTTATCTCTTTTAATTTCAGCCTATTGACTTCCGTTTGCATTTATCTTCCAAATATAAATATTCGTCACATACGTTTATAGATTCATGTCTGTTTTATAAATCCTATAATTTACTAATATATTGTACCGAAATCAAGATTTCGATACAGGTATTACGTCATACTGCGCAACCTATACGTCATCACATCTCCATTTCTTGTGTGATCTTTGTGAACAGTGCCAAATTCTCTCCTACCTACCCCTTCCTTTCCTAGTACGCGCCGTGTGCTATCGCGCATACTCCCCTCTCCTAGTGAACTCTCATATAGAGCTGTGTTTTCTAACATCAGATCATCATCTGTTGAGTTGTCGTCGGAGTCTGGTCAATATAGGTCAGAAGAGCTAGTTTGCTTTATTAGTCCTTTAGGCCAGGGTGGGGCCGCAAGGACCGTGTACCCCAACCATAGGCCGGACTAGTGTGTATGTAAATATGTATGTATGTTTCTTAATATTATTTTTTTTGTACAGATGATCAATGATAGTATTATTTTCTTTGTCAAATTAATTATTTATTAATTTATTTTCAATGTTATATCTAACTATCTTTTTGACTCGCATTAAACTTTAGTTGTCTATTTTAAGTACTTTTTGCCTATTTATTTAGTAGCTAACCTATGTCAGATATGAAGGTAAAATTCCAAAGCTTACTCAAGCGTGTGTGAGTTCCTCTTTCCTTAAAGCTTCCACGATTAAAGCTTGTAGCTTACTACACATTACATGTTTTATAATTTATTAAGGAAAGTTGAATTAATCTTTGCCTTTTATGGGCTCGGGCAAAGATATCTTAATTTGAGCAATCTATGTTTTCTATTCAAATATTTTTCAACAACAATGGTTTGATCCAGCACCAACACGCGGAGCAAACTTTGGTAGCAGTTCGCGTGGTTAAGGGTTCAAGTCCCGCTGCAATTAATGGTAGCAGAACGTGGTTAGGCACACTATTTTCTGTTATGAGACCAGAGTCTCGAGCTAGTGATCAGAACTCGTGACTACAGTTCATGGAATCCCGGATCTGAACACACAATTTTTTTTTCTTAGAGGGAATTATTCCTGTGGTCACTCATGGTCTGGATTCAGGTTAAATTAAGGTTCAAGGACTCTCCTGGCACTTCATTAACTTATCGCTTATCATATCGTCAGTATAACGTAACTCCGCTATTTAGGTGCCCCAACTTGCGAAGTGAGATACAATTCCTCCATTCCAGGAGAAAATACCAGAAATGCCATAAAGAAAATCTTGGTAAAAATATCCTCTTATCGTTTACTTAGTTTTGTCTGTATTTATCTTAGATCCCCATGTTTCATATTCTAGTTGAGGATATGAACTATTTAAGAAAATAAAGAAGGTGCAGAGTATATCCGAAGTAGATGTAGTGACAGATCTTTAATAACATTTCGCTATTGTGTGGTGCCCTCTGGTACTGCAGGGAGAACTTACATTGTGTTTAAGGGTGTGTGGCTGACTGCCAAAAATATTTTCATTTCTCAACCTCATTCCATCTCTTTACACACTGAAATTTCGACCAAAACTCCGTTTTCTAACCCTATGTCTGAACGTAGCCAACACGACTGCACAAATGCAGGGGTAGACACACTTATTTTAGTATAAAAATTAAAGTATCTGCATTTATTAAATTAAATTTGATGAACATCCTGTTTTATATAGAAATTTAACGATATAGGCTAAGATGAAAACATGTTTTGAGATTTAAACACACACACACACACACATGCTAACTCACTAGCATTATTAAATCTACAGGTTCATGATTTCGGAGACATAAGTTCTCCATACATCCCTATCCCGAGCATAATGTTTTCCAATTATGCCGTGTATAATTTACTTCCTTAAAACCATGGTTAAAGTTATTCTCCCACCTCGTTTTTGCTTATCTACTGGGCGCATTCCGCCTGGTTTTCCTACAAGAAGCTTCGTAACCCTTTTTCATACCCCATTCGTGCCGCATGTCCTGCCCGCCGGATCTATAAAGACATAAATGTTCTTATAATATCTGGTTTCCTATTAAACATCGTGTAGCTCATTGTTATATAGTCTTCTCCATTCGCCTGCCTTGCCATCTCTCTTTAGTCGAAATATTTTCCTAATAACTTTATCCTCAAATGCTCGTAATATTTAGTACTCCTTTAAAATAAGAATCCATGTTTTGCATCAATATAATGTAGCTGGGAGAATAATAGTTTTAAATATTTTATATTTAATGTATTTTTAGAAACGTTATGACTACTACAAGTCCCTGTAATGCATAATAGCATGCATTTCCATAATTGAGCCTGTATTTAATTTCCTAGTGCACGTAATTCCTGTTTGTAATTTTATTGTTCGTAGGTATTTTAATTCAGCAACTTTTTTAAAATTCCCCTCATATGTCATTAATTGAGCATTTCCATTACACAATGCATTTTTATGTGAAGATATATTTAGTTTTATTGATGTTTACTTCCAGCCCCAGTTTCTTAGTGTTATTCAATAAGAGTGCGGGTTGTTCCTTAGTATTCCTTCGCTATCGCCTAATAATACTGCATCATCAGGATACATTAACAGTTTATACATATCATTGAGTTGTAGGTGCCCACCGTTGTGGTCTCGAGGTAGCGTTCTACCTTGTCAAGCAGCGGGCCCGGGTTCGATCTCCGGTTGGGGCAGTTTTTCTGGGTGAGGTTTTATCGGGATTTTTCCTCACCTGTAAGACAAATGTCAGGAAAACTTTAAAGGCCCAAACGGTTCCCGAAATCATATGGCCATCATCATCATCATCGTTATCTTTATCATCATCATCATCATCATCATCATCATCATCATCACCATCCTTCACCGGTGTGGAAAGCAACGGGAAGCTACCACACCTACAATTCCCTAGTAAAGTTGCAAGCAAGGCACGAAAATGCTATGATTGCAGTGAAGGACGAGCCTTCAGGGAGAATTACTATGGATGGATGGAGTTGTAGGTATTTTGAAGAATTAATGGCATGCTCAAACACAAAATTAAATAGTAGCGGAGAAAGTGCATCTCCTTGCTTTAAGTCATTGTAAATTTGTAAACTATTTGAAAACTGTGGTACATGCAAGCCATTCTTTGTGCTATTTAGACGCATTCGAATAAGTCTAACTTCTTAGGAATTCCAAACTCCAGTAGGATACAGTATAACTTCTTTCTCTTAATTGAATCGTATGTCTAGCTTAATATAGGTACGAAATACTTTCTTCTTTCTTCCTCCGCTTCAAGCTTAGGCTATAAATTGCGTTCCGATGCAAATGCATCTTCCCATGTTCCTCTTGGCTGTGCTATTGAACATCGATATCCTGGTTTACGTTGATTTTTTAGAGTGCTGCCTTGTCACGCAGCAGGCTCGGGTTCGATCTCCGGTCGGGACAGGTTCGGATGAGGTTTTCTCGGCTATTTTTTTTCACCTGTAAGACAAATGTCAGGAAGCGTACGGCCCAATGGTCCCTAAAAATCATCCGGCAATCATCATCATCATCATCATCCTTATCATTATCATCATCATACTTCACCGGTGTGGAAAGCAACGGGAAGCTACCACACCTATAATTCCCTAGTAAAGCTGCAAAGCATAGCATGAAAATTCTATGATTGCAGTGAAAGACTGCTCTCGGGCAGAATTACTATGGTTGAATGGTTGGATATATATATATATATATATATATATATATATATATATATATATAATTCATGTCATATTTTTTGGATATTGGGTGTATGACATTTTCATGTATAACCTATAGTCTAAAAGGAACAACATAGGACAGGGTTTTAGAAAGAAATAGCAACAGGTACTCTTTCGCACAGGAGCTGCTTTATGGGGTCGAAGGCATTGGTATAATATCTTCCATGTCCAAAAGACGATGACAAATGACTAATCCTACCCCAAACTCCAGCAAACCAAGCAGGTAACCATCTCAACTTGTTCCTCAGACAGTGTAATATTAGTCTGTGAATTTGCATATAACCACGTTCGAATGGTATATTATATTCGCTATCGTATTAAAGTATAGAGACTGCCGGTACCTTATAAAAACTCATCAGAGGAATTATTTTTATATAACTAACTCACTGGCTCTATTGAATCCTTAGGTTCGTAGCTCCATGGACATAAATATATCCATACATCCCTGTCCTGAGCTAATGTTTTTTCAATCATCCCCTATATAATCTACTTCCCTCAAATCATTGTTAATGTTATTGTCCAGTCGTTCTTGGTCTACAAAAAGTTTCCATACTCCTTTTTCATCCTCCAATCGTGTCATGCCCTGCGAATCACAGTCTACGAGATTTGACTGTTTTCTTATTATATCTGTTCTTATTATTCCTATAAAGTTCATGTATTCATACAGTCACCGTACAGGCCACATGGCCTAAAACGAATTTGTTCATGATGATGATGATGATTCATACAGTCTTCCCCATTCACCTGTTTGTTTATTTCTGTTTGGTCCAAACATTTTACTGGGAGAATATAAGTCTTGTATATTTTTAGTTTAACAGTTTTTTTAGAGAAGTTTGGACGACAAACGTCTCTGTAATGCATAATACTATGCATTTCCAGAGTTGAGTCTATGTTTAATATTTGTTGTGAATCCCATTCTTGTTTAATTATTATTTTTCCTCGGTATTTGATTTCAGCCACTTCTAAAAAAACTCATTTGTCGTTAACTGTCCATTTCCATTATATAATTACTTCTTTGTGTGAACAAGTACTCAGTTTTAAATATTTTTATATAGTGTATCAAATTGTTTGATTATTTTATATCTTCCATAGAAGTGCTCTTTTAACCCGTATATTAGCGAAACACTAATTTCTGATGCCAGTAATATAAATTTGTCGGATAGTAGTGAAAACAAAATCATGTAAAAGTCGTAAGTTATTACTGTATATTGAGTTGTTCGACACAAATTTAAGTTTCTTATATTCTTTCGTTTTTCTCTTATTTTATTACATATTATATTAAATTAATGACACCAATGTATTTTATACGATACATTGCCCATTTTAATAAGTTACAAGCAGGAATCCTGAGAGTTTGATTCCCGGGGGTCTGGATTTTTAAACAGACACAAATCTTCTGGCGGCACTATTGTCCTGGGTTCGACGGAACTGAGTACCGGACGCTTGTTCTGGGGGTGAAGACGGCCGTCACGCAGAGCTGACAACCCGGCTGTCATTAAATGTCGATTGAGTAGGAAAAGTAGAAGCCTTAACCTCTTACTATCCAAAGGCCTCGTGATGCCTGTGGTAGAATCTCGCTACATTGTCAATTTAATGGTTAAAACAGAACGGTTCATTTAATCATTAGCGTAAAACTGCAATTTGCAGCGAGGTTAAAGTCAGTTTGAGCAGATTTGAGATACATGTACACCCCTAGTATTTCTCAAGTGGTAGATGGGTTTTGAATTTATGAATAAATGAATTCGGGTCGAGGTTCAAATGCATGTTGCAGAACCGCGGCTAGATTTTTAGCTTTTAGCTCCTTTGTACGAGTGTCTGAAGCAGAGGGTGCATTATGTTGGAAATGTTAGCCGTTCCATTGTGGGCCGAGTGCTTGCTACACGTCTCTTCAAAAACATTACTTCTTGTAATATACTGCTCTTTGTATTCCCACTTCAAACGGTTCACATCTCTGTGGTTCTGATTGATTATAAACACGGCTAGGATTTATATTTAATAAAAAATGACTATGTATGTACATTGGATATGGACTGAAGATTCACAAAATATGGACTAAAACTTTTCATGAAAATGGTGAAAACATTTTCTCGCAGGCATTAAAGAAATTACTTTACCTTTTATTAATATTCGATATTTAATATTAAATTCATCACTTCTCACTCAATGATAAATTAAAATTGAAGAGAAAAATATATGCCTAAATTGGGATTTGAACTCAATATCTCTGGCTCTGTACACCAGTGCTTTAACGATTTAAGCTATTAGGCATCACGATTTAAACATCCCAATATCTCTGGCTCTGTACACAAGTGCTTTAACGATTTAAGCTATTAGGCATTACGATTTAAACATAACTATGTTTAAATCGTGATGCCTAATAGCTTAAATCGTTAAAGCACTGGTCTACAGAGCCAGAGATTATGATTTAAACATAGCTATGTTTAAATCGTGATGCCTAATAGCTTAAATCGTTAAAGCACTGGTGTACAGAGCCAGAGATATTGGGTTCAAATCCCGATTTAGGCATATATTTTTCTCTTCAATTTTAATCATCATTCAGTGAGAAGTAATGGATTTAATATTAAATATTTTATGAACTACTGAAACTGAATAGAATGATTCTAATCCTTGAACCCTGTGTCCTAAATACAATGGCTCTCTTAATTGTCTGTACCAGAAATACTGTGGTCAGGTATAAGAAATCATATTATCACATGAGCAAGGAGTTGATTAACAATGCCAAAATGTAAGCTCAGAAATAAAGAAAATAATGTGTATTTCTATCAACTTATTACAACATCCCATAGAAATTCAAGAATCCAGCTTTGAAATACAGATTCTAAAATAAATTTTAAAAAGATTATCTGACAAGAAAAACTTTTGAACCATAACATATGGAATATATTTGAAATATTATTATCATCATCGTCATCATCTCATCATCATCATGAAAAAATCCGTTTTAGGCCATGTGACCAGTGATGCTAAACCTAACGAAGATGGTCTTGATAATTAAAATAAAACTTACAATATGTAAAAATATATGTAATATTTTCTGGAATATGTAAAAATATATATTATACACCGAAATATGGAAAAATAAATGTGTCTTAAATCATTGGAAATACCCTAATTCATATATAAACAAATGTTAAGTTAAAAAAAATATATTTACATCCTAGCCCTGATTATGAGTCAGTATTGTAATGAAACGTCGCAGATAAATATAACTATATTGTAAGATGTGCACTTCTTTTACAATTTAACACATTTCGATCGGTTACTCGACATCAGCAGAAGTGGGAAGAACACATCGCGAGGTGCGTGGTGACAGATGGACGTATAAGGCTATTTACCGCCCTGGCACGCAAAAAGACGTATCTAGAGCTCTCCAAACATTCGGTAAACGAGCAATGTGTTAAATCACATACCTGACCAATTTATTCATCACCAGAGTACGGGGAAATAGTATCGAGATGTGAAGTTACAGACAACGAATTTAGTTTCTATACGAATTGCGAACGACTGGCTCAGGGCATGTAAAATATCAAGATAGGCGGAAAGCTAGCAATGCCTATTTTTCTGTGTACATTGTATAGTCAAACAACTGGTACATACTACAAACTTATGTATTCACAACCGTATTAATTCACTTGTTGTTCAGCATTGAAATGAATAGTTGCGTTGACTGTATTAACTGTAGATACTATGGTTGTGATGTAATTGCCGTACTCCGTATGTTTCAGCTTACAGTTAAGTCGCACTGTACTTGTAAGCATGTATACATACTATTTCCTCGCAGTCCGTTCATACAATATATTATTGTATACCTGGCTTAAGTTGGCAAAGAGAGAGATGGATATATAAGGGTAGATCCTTGATCGCTTTCATCCAGTTACAAAAGAAATAACCCACCATGTTGTCAGTTTTCGTCTTCCTCCTTTTCCCTATTAATATCTGGTGAAGAAACTCCGACAACACTGGTGCGAGTAAGAGAGGTGAGCACAACTGTCTCTTTCTACAAATTTTCTTGCAAAGTGAAGCCAGACGAGGTATAGTTCCACATTGCTTGCTCATACCTTGGGGACGCCGTCGGACAAAGTACGAGGTTAAGTTGAGTCGATTGTATTTGCAACGTCAGATAGGGTTCGGCATGGGGAAAGGGGAGTTAGATTGACGCAGATAGTTGAACATATGCATAGTGTAGTTGAACGGCAATGAGGATGCAAAAATGAATGAAAGAGCCGTCTTACAAGCTAAAGATAGAACATATATTCTTCCGAAAGGTCTCCAAAGTATTTTACAATATTTTACATAGTTGTGAACGACTCAGATCTCAGGTACTAAATTTATGTTTTAACCTCAAAGGTATTACTTATTTACTTACTCACTGGCACTATCGAACCCGTAGGTTCATGGCCGCGCGGACATAAGCTCTCCATACATCCCTATCCTGAGCTAATGCTTTCCAATCATTCCCTGTATAATCTACTTCCCTCAAATCATACTTAATGTTGTTCTCCCACCTCATTCTTGGTCTACCAACTGGGCGTTTTCCTTCTGGCTTTCCTACAAGAAGTTTCCATGCACGTCTTCCATTCCCCATACGCGCAACATGTCCTGCCCATCGCAGACTACGAGACTTAACTGTTCTTATTATATCTGGCTTCCTATAAAGACCATGTAGTTCATTGTTATGTAGTCTTCTCCATTCACCTGTCTGTTCATCTCTCTTTGGTCCAAACATTTTCCTATGTACTTTATTCTCAAATACTCGTAATCTCCTTTCCTCCCTTAAAGTAACAGTCCATGTTTCGCACCCATATAATATAACTGGTAGAATAATAGTTTTATATAGCCTATTTTCAGCTTAACGTTTTTTGAAAGGAGTTGGGACATCGAAAGTCTCTGCAATGCATAATAGCATGCATTTCCAGAATTGAGCCTATGTTTAATTTCTTTGTGCATCTCATTCCTATTTGTGATTATTGTTCCTAGGTATTTGAATTCAGCCAATTCCTCAAAATTTCCCTCATTTGTCATTAGCTGTCCATTTCCATTATATACTGAATGTCTATGTGTGACCATATATTTAGTTTTACTGATATTTACTTCCAGTCCTAATTTCTTAGTGTTACTCAATAGTGTGTGCGTGTTGGCCTTTAGTATCTCCTCGCTATCGGCCAGTAGTACTACATCATCAGCATAAACTAACAGCTTATTAATACCATTCAGATGTAAGCCTTCCTCATTCTCTAAATATTTAATGGCATGCTCTAGTACAAAATTAAATAGTAGAGGAGATAGTGCATCTCCTTGCTTCAACCCATTCTGGATTTCAAAAGTGTCTGATAACTGTTTGCCTACACGCACCCTACTCTTTGAGCCATTTAGACACATTCGTATAAGTCTAACTAACTTTTTAGGAATTCCGAACTCCAGCATGATACTATATAATTTCTCCCTCTTAATTGAATCATATGCTTTTTTGAAGTCTACATATAGTTGATGTACAGTACCATTATATTCCCATTTCTTTTCTAAAATCTGCCTTATACTAAAAATCTGATCTGTTGTAGACATGTTTCTTCTAAATGCACATTGATGATCTCCTAGAACCTCAACGGTATTTCGTAATGGATTTTAAAAGTATTGAATATATGTTTTGTTAAGTCCTACTGGATTCCCTAGTGCATCATCTCCGAAAGTTTGATAAAAATTTATCACTGATGAATATATATAATTATTGTTTTGTTAATTTTCATGAATTTTGCAGCTTAGATTTGAAAAAAAAACACTATGGGAAGTTACCATTTCGACACTGTTAACGAATTTATGTGTATAGGGACTCTTTTAACCAATAAAAATGGTTTAAGATGTGAAATAAATAGAAGAATCGGAATTACAAATAAAGAATATTGTGCTCTTCTTCCCATATTAAAAAACCAGTCTGTTCAAAAATAGATGTACAATAATCAGGATACATAAAACAACTGATTAGATCAATTGCTACTTAGGATACTGAAACTTGGATACTTGATTCTTGTATCTGCAATTGTTTGATATTTTTTTTAAATGAAGGTACTGAGAAGAATATTGGGAGCGTATTGTGTTTATAACATCCGGTGAAGAACTTACAATTACGAATTTAGGATATCTCCATATTGTTTCAAATATTAGGTTTGCCCGTAATAATAATAATAATGGTGCTTTATTTAAGTTCGCAGAGTGACCATAAGGCCTTCTCATCCACTCAACAAGCGAATAATAAAATCATATAAAAATGACATACTTATTACAATTTAAATATATTACTAAAATATAGACTAAACAAAGGACAATGCGGGTGTGGTGTAATATTAGTTAACACTAACAAAATATAGAACAAAATAAAAAAGAAAAAAGTAATATAACATTCCTTGATGAATATATATATATATATATGTGTGTGTGTGTGTGTGTGTGTGTGAATGTGTGTGGAAAGCAACGGGAAGCTACCACACCTACAATTCCCTAGTAAAACTGCAAGCATAGCATGAAAATGCTATGATTGCAGTGAAGGACCTGCCTTCGGGCAGAATTACTATGGATGGATATATATATATATTTTTACATTTGGCAATGAAGGCAAATATGATATGAAAATAAAAATGAATGCTTGAGTCGGGATTTGAACCCGACTCTCAAAAACTCTGTACGTTTAGCGCTCTAACGACTTGAGCTACCCAAGAATTCCAACACAAACCTACATTTTTCTTATACATGTAGTATTCTCAATTCACACAAGAGGTAGCGGAAATTTGTTCCGGCTGACATCTAGCGGCTAACATAACAGTTAAGCAAATTTTTAAAGATAATATTTACTTTATAGCAGTAACGCTTGTATATATAGATGTTATAACTATATTTTTGACATTTGGCAATGAAAGCAAATATGATATGAAAAGAAAAATGAATGCTTAGTCGGGATTTGAACCCAAGTCTCTAAACTCTGTACGTTTAGCGCTCTAACGACCTGAAAATGTATGTTTGTGTTGGAATTCTTGGGTAGCTCAGGTCGTTAGAGCGCTAAACGTACAGAGTTTAGAGACTTGGGTCAAATCCCGACTTAAGCATTCATTTTTCTTTTCATATCATATATATACACGTAAAGTATTGAATATAGTTATCATAAAGTACTAATTTCATTGTGTGGAATTTAATACGTAAGTTAATTTGGATTTAATTAATGATAGCGATTGATAGTATATGATAGAAAGCTGAATAATTTCTTCTGTTCGAAACTTCAAGGAACCAGATTAAGAGGAAGACCTAACAATAGATGGTAAGATAGTATACGTCAATACCTTAAAAATGTAATATAAATAATTGGAAAAAAAAGTTTCTATGGAGAGGGATGTATGGAGGGTCATCGAGGAAGCGAAGGTCTTTATGGGGCTGTAGTGCCATTGAAGAAGAAGAAAAAGAAGATTTGAAAACCGTCGGAAAATGAGATTTAAGCAGGACATATAAAACCGCACACGGTGTGTTAAAAACAGAACTTGTGGAAATATGGTTCTGGGAGTGGGAATGAAATTGCGGTTGGTTTACGTTATTACGAACGCTTATCAGATAGAGAAGTAGCAAGAGCGAAACCAACAAGGCAATTCGCGATATCTATGTTTTCCAGGCTGGTAGCTCTGCAATTGGAAGAAGCTGTTATAATTGAATATAATTATATTATATAAAACTTCTTTGCTCCGCATTCAGAAGCCACTTTGTGTGTAAAACAGAGAATCAGTGTGACAAACTTTTGACTTAAAACTAACAAAGAGTTGTTACTTTGCTTGGCGAAGTTTACAAGCCTATTGTTCCAGTGCAGGAAACATTACAAAACTAAATAAATCTCTAAAGTCGAGACGTAAAACTTTGTTTGTTTAGTTGAATTAGTGGCATCACAGCCCTTTATTGAAAATTCAGTATCCAACATTTTGTTTCTTTAGCGAATAATATGATATTTTCTTTAACGGAAATGTGAAAACTTGGTTTAAGCTATTTGTATTGAATCGACAAGTTTATCCTATGGTAAATATACAGTTTCAGTACTCTGAAATACCTCATATTTATTATTGTATATCGTTGTAACTAATAACTCTTTAGACTTGAAATTTTAAAGCAGGAATGTTCAGTATTTCTCCTAAAATAACGCGTTTTCAAAATACTAAAAAAATTATCTTCTCCTTAAGCTTTTCCTTCTCTGATCCGGCATTAGGGCGCTCCCCAATCGGAACTTATCGACCAAGTTCATTTTGTTTCGCTCAAATGAGCGATGTCAGCGAGTGATAGGGTCTCGATCTAGCAACTCAGAGAGATATCTAGTTGATAAGCAAGGTATTACTGGATGGGAAAATGATCAGTAAAATTTGCACAGGGACTTTTTTATTCAGGCTTGTGGTTTTTTTACGACCCTGAAAATCTTCTGACTCGGGAGCACGGCTTAAAGTCTCTCCCGGAGGATTTATTCATTGGATTTTTCCGTCCTAAAAACCCGATTGACCACGGTCGGGTTTAATAATTATCATTGCAAAGAATGGCGATTTTTGAGCATTGGTGTGGATTTTTTGTGATAGTGCACTCGTATATCTTGTTGTAAGATCATGATTCTCTTAACAGAGATTTAGGCGCTCGTATATAATTATTTTTAATATTTTTTTTCTATATTTTCTTCAAGATCATATGAACAATATTAGATCACCGGAATTGAGCAACATTGGGCGAGTTTAGTACTTGGATGGGTGATCGCTTAGGTACACTTTCATTCATTCATTTTGAGAATTTTCCTCATCATTGAGGGTTTTCTCCAACCAATCTTAGTAATTAACATGAATTAAAAAAAAAATAAATATAAATGACTACGGACTTATAGACTATCAGTTTGCAACAAACATTCAAGAATTTCCCTTAATTAAAGTTCTCCATCGTCTTCTGTCTTCTGTTTCTTCATGTTACACAAAATTTCCACATTGAATTTTGAATGTTGTTCTTCCAGGTTGTTCTTGGTCTTCCTTTTCTGTTCCTTCTTTAAATTTTCATGCATAGACGGCCTTTGGTATTCTTCCATCCTGCATTCTTCTTATGTGTCCATATCATTTTAGCCTTCTGTGTTCAATCTATGTTATTGGCAAATAAATTTTCAATGGCTGGAGGACTCTTAATTCTATCCATCTGTCACTCCTATATTATCTGGATGATCATTCACCTCTTTGATTAACATAGGTAGATGTGAGGCCAGCAGCTGGCTTGTAGGCCAAAGGTTTTCTTGGTCTATTGCGCCATTGAGTTTAGTTTAGTTCCAGACAAAACTCACTATTGAGTAACACAAAGGCATTAGTGCTGGAAATAAACATAATAATAATAATAATGATAATAATAATACTTTATTTATTATGGCAGAGTTAAGGCCATAAGGCCCTCTCTTCCACTCAACCAGCACAAATACAAATAAATATTTGACAAATATAGATATACACTATACTAATTATAAACAGTTAAATATACAATAAATGTAGCAAAGTAAATTTCATGTACAAACAACATTTTATAGGGTAATAACAATAATGATACGATAATAATAATAAAATAAATATGACAAATTTTACGAGAAACACCAATTAATATATATACCTTACACTGCGTAATAATGAAGTCGAGGTTAGAGCAAATATAAATTTAGATTTCTTTTAAAAGATGCCAATCAATGTAAATATATGATCACACATAGAAATATATTACATAATAATAATAATAATAATAATAATAATAATAATAATAATAATAATAATAGCTTTATTTTACCTGGCAGAGTTAAGGCCTTAAGGCCTTGTCTACCACTCAAAGTCTAAGAAAATTGACAGTTGATGACAAATGAAACTTTTGAAGAAATTACTGAATTAAAGTACCTATGAACAATAATTACAAATAGAAATGAGGCACAGAAAAAAAAATTAAACATAGTCGTCCTCTGGGAGGGACTTTAAGCCGTGGGTTCCGAGTCTGAACATTTTCAAGCTCGTAAAAGATCCTTAAGCTGAATAAAAGGCCTCGACTAGTATATTATGATGGGAAGTTGGGAAGTGGTTTTCACAAAAGCAAGGAATATGTTTAGAAACCTGGCTATCGCTCGCTTTTTAATTTCCGAGATTCTGTAAAACACTTCACAAACGTGCGTTGTACATTAATTTTGCGCGATGGTGTTTTCAAAATAATAAATAATAGTAAAACAATAACATCTTCGTTGGAAATATTTGCAGTCATTATAAACAAATGACTAACGTTAACAGTGTGGGCAATGTTTATTAGTTGGAACTACAGGAGGCCGTGGCACGAAGTAGTTATAAAATGGCGGCATGTGCGTATTTATTGTTTTACATTGTTTCAAATAAAGTTCATTCATTTAAAATGCAGTGATTTGTTTCGTATAATGTATATTAACACTACCTCTTGGATATTTTTTGTATACAGATTGTATGTAATATACATAGTGGGGTGGTTTTACTTCCTATACGCGGTTTATAATATGTAATATTACAGTATAGTTATTTTATAATAGTATAGTTATTTTATAGTAGTATAGCTATTTAGGTTGGCAACCCCGAAAATAGAATTTGATCTTTCAGTCATGGTCGCCATTGATGTAAGTATGACAAAATGTACTATCGCGCAAAAACTAAATTTACCTGCCTCATCATCCTATTAATACCTTAGTTTCCTGCTATGTGTCTCATTGGGTCTCCATGCTGACCGCATATCATTCATTATATCTCTGAGTAAATATCCGTAACTGCAGGATATAGGTATCTATGTCAGAATCCACCAATGGCAACGTGCTGTGCGTAGCAGATGGACTCCCTGCATGACTCTGAGCGGTGGGTAGTGAGGCGGGTACAGCGTGGACGGTAGGTAGTGAGGATTATACAATACATACTTTGAGGAGTTGTATTACTTCCCCGTAGTTTAAATGAGAGATTTGGCGCTGGATTTTAGTGCCAGATAATTTTTTGACACCTCTTTGATACATCACAACGCATCTCCAGGAGAAAGTTCAATGTAGGTTTCGGCATGCAATGGTTAACAGTTTCTTTGTAAGACTCTTTAGCAGCACATGCCCCAAATGAGAGTCAATGACCAGTCACGTATCAATTAATTTTGTTTTACAGTCAATGACAGTAGTATATTGACTTAGGCTTTCACGGCCGGAGTTACTCGTACTATGATGATCTTGTAGAAGATTTCCGGGGTGTTGGCCGTGGTCTTGAGGCTTGTAGTTCCCCAACGTTCCATCTCAAGACAACCCTTGAGGATGCCGGACGCAGTCTCTGGCGAAACGTTGGGGAACTACATGCCTCAAGATCACGGCCAACAGCCCGGAGATCTTCTACAAGATCATCATAATGACAGTAGTGTTTCACCTCACTCTTTATCGAATTCTCTTTACCAGCTCCCGCTTCTGTGATAAAGAAAGCTCCACCTTTTTAATATTCTGAAAAGGTCAGAGCATTATTTTGCAGTGACTGACTCTCCAACAATTGCATTGAGTATAGCAAAGTAATGAACAGATTCCTTCGAACTTCGCATTTGATAATTGTATTTTTAATAATAATTGTGTTTTTAAATAATGATTTTACTGAGTTGTTTATTAAAAACATAAATTTATAACCTATAATGTTGGTGATAATATACAGTTTTATGTGGTTCATTTTTCATCACTAGGTTGCTTTCTTACAATATTGCGATCCTATTTGGCAATAAATAATATGATCAAGTTGCAGTTAATAAACAAATGAAATATAACCACGCATTTCTGATTTGCTTTCAAACATCGCTGTTTATATTCTTCTTCTTTCTTCTTCCTTTCATGTGATAGACTTAGGGATCTGTTACGGTCTCAATCCAACCTTTGAAGGGTCTGTACAAAGATATCTTGCCTGGTGGCTGGTAATTTAAGGTTTTACGTGGTATTATAGTTCGTCTCATTCTTCTTACGTGAGATTTTCAGTTGTTTCTATATTTTTGTATACGTATTCCATGATTGATTCTGTTTGTAATTCTTTGAGAATCTCAGAATTCATTTTATGAGTAACCTGTAGTATGTCTCATACATTTCATTTCTGCCGCAGTTAGTCTTTGTTCATCTACACTGCGAATTGTCCATGCCTCACTGTCATAACATAATATGGGTCTGGCCAGTGTTTTATAAATTCTAGTTCGTGTGTGTTGCTGTACTGTGTTCGGCTTGAAAATATTATTTATAATTCTTATTACTCTGTTAAATTTTATAATTTTTACATTAAATATATAAATATTTTAAAATTCCATTAGCTATATTTAAATAGTCCACCGCTGTGGTCTCGAGGTAGCGTGCTGCCTTGTCACGCAGCGGGCCCGGGTTCGATCCCCGGTCGGGGCAGTTTTTCTGGTTGAGGTTTTTATCGGGATTTTTCCTCACCTGTAAGACAAATGTCAGGAAAACTTTACGGCCCAAACAGTCCCCAAAATCATATGGCCATCATCATCATCATCATCGTTCTCATTATCATCATCCTTCACCGGTGTGGAAAGCAACGGGAAGCTACCAAACCTACAATTCCCTAGTAAAGCTGCAAGCATAGCATGAAAAATGCTATGATTGCAGTAAAGGACCTGCCTTCGGGCAGAATTACTATGGATGGATGGATATTTAAATAATTATTTTTTAGTAAATAGCTTAATTTTATTCGTTAAATAGTCCTAACAAATGTCACTCTTGATTTCCAAATCCTCTAGATAAATTCACTTGTGAAATTACTTATGAATTTATGAAAATGATACAAACTGGGGACACAAAGGTGAAGAACGAGTGTCTAACCATTCGCGGTATGTAACCTTCTAAAAGTTTTGTGCAAACACATACTAATTTATTGTTTCCAGACATTTAAAAATATGATGAAATATAAATTGTAAATTTCCTGTGTCGCAACCCATTGTGAAGAAACCCACCCGCGCCTGTTGTTGAGACATAGGCGTGTCCTTATTTAACAGTTTTGTTAACAAGTATCGGAACACTAATATCCTTTTCCAGCGTTTGTAATCCACGTCGTCTTTACAACTGACACGGAGAACTCAAAGGTGTTAGGGCGTAACGCTCGCGGCTTAAATTTCCTTCCGCCTATTCTCTTTTTTGTCGCCGTCTCCCTTTCAACCTTTATTGGAAGTCTGAAAGGTCTCATGTCTTGCATGTTTGTCGAACATGACTCGGATCAATTGCTAATAAAACATGGTCTGACTTTGGCTATTTAAGGAATAGATTCCTGGAGAACTTGTCAGCATTATTGATTCCCCCATATAAATTATAACAAAGAAAGATCAGGCAACTAAGTTAGAAATAAAATTGAATTTGTAAGATCGTCAAAGAGCTTTCTCTGAAAGAAGAAAAGTGACAAGTAAAGATTAATAAAAACGTAAGGTACCGGAACCAAACAACGCCATTACTCAGTTCTGTGAAAATAAAGTCCGTCACGCAGGAAATGCTAAACTTAACGAATTCCTCAGCCAGTCGAATTTATGGTCCAATTTGTCTGGCTTATGGAACATATTTTTCATCATCATGAACAAATTCGTTTTAGGCCATGTGGCCTGTACGGTAAACCTAGCGAAGATGGTCTTGATCTTTCCACCGATGTTTTGGTCTTCCTTGGTCCCTATGTCCAGTTGGGGTATATTGGAATGCCAATTTTGGAAGTCTATTTCTTGCCATTCTCCTCAGATGATTTTTCCATTCTTGTTGGTATCTTTGTATATCTTCATTTAAACTTGTTACTCCAAGTTTTCCTCTGATAATAGTGTTCCTTTGGTGATCCAGTCTATTAACTCCTAACAATGATCGTAAGAAGCGCATTTGGCTTACTTGAAGTTTATGAGAGTTTCTTTTATTTAAAATCCAAATTTCACTTCCGTATTTTAGAGCAGCTTTTGATGTGATGTTATGTAATCTTAGTTTTGTCTCTGTCCTCATCTGTATACCAAAATGTCTTCGTATTACCCCATTCATTTTATTATATTTTTGTAATTTTGAATCAATGTCACTCTTATACTCTGCAAATACACTTCCTAAGTAAGAGAAATCTGACACTTGTTCTATAATTTTTCCATCAATCTCAATTTTCACCCGTTGTATGTTTTTTCTACACATTGCCATTGTTTTGGATTTTGAAGTGGAAATTTTCATATTATACTTGCTGGCAATTTTGAATAATTGATACGCTGCAATTTGCATGCTATCTTCGGAATCTGATAATATTATTTGATCATCAGCATATAATATTGTTTGAATTATTTTCTTTTTCTTTTAAATAATAAAAGGGGAGACGCCGTAGTTTTGAGTTAGTTGTTATTGGAATATAATAGTTGATTAATGTAAATTTTCGAGTGAATTTTATATTGAAATTTTCGTCTCCTTCTTATTCTTCTTCTTCTTCTTACAAGGGTTAAACTTTATTGGTTCGTTCCGGCTCCAAGAATCATAGCTGTTATGTCCATCTCTTCCGTGGGCATCGCTGATCTATTTTTCCTCGGTTGATGTTCAGACATTTCCAAGGCAATCAGTTGGTATCCATTCTGCAGACACGTTCATACCATTTTCTCCTACACTCTGTTTTATCTGTCAGACTTAATATTTGTAGTTATTTTTTTATTTTAGTTGTATAATTCATTAAATTTATGATAAAGCGCCGTTTACAAGTGGTTAAGGCAAGATGTCTTGGCGCAGAGCTATGGGACTTGAGATGGTTCGAGTCTCCATGGGGAAGAAATTTACTCATGGAATTTCGACCAGTATGGGACCAGTGCTCACCCAGAGGAGTGAGATATTTGGGTAGCTGAAATAAGTAATGGCTCCAAGTTCAGAAAACCAGCTGGCTATAACGCCTGGAGTCCCGATATGCTGATCACATTTCACCTCTACATTGGCTGAATTATCATCTACTTCTTATTAACACATGTGGATGTGAGGCCAGCAGCTGGATGTTAAACCAAGGGCCTTGTAGACCTGTGGCGCCATGGAGGTTTTATATGAAATGTAATGGAGGCAATACTCAAGCCTGAAGATCAAGGGTTCGATTACCGTGGGGCTAGGATTTTTAATTGGCCTAAACCTTCTGTTACACCATATATATATATATATATATATGATATGAAAAGAAAAATGAATGCTTGAATCGGGATTTGAGTCCGAGTCTCTAAACTCTGTACGTTTAGCGCTCTAACGACCTGAGCTACTCAAGTAGCTCAAGTATCCCAACATAAACCTACATGTTTCTTATATATGTAGAATTCTCAATTCACACAAGAGGTAGCGGAAAATCGTTCCGACTGACATCTTGTGGTCAACATAACAGTTAAGCAAAATTTTAAAGAGAATATTTACTTTATATCAGTAACGTTTGTATATATATATATATATATATATGTGTGTGTGTGTGTGTGTATAAGTGTGTATGATAATTTTCGGTGTCTACTAGATAAACTCGATGATCAATTAAGATTTATAAAACATTCTCAAAAGTCCGGTTATGAGAACAACCTTAATAGCTACATTCTTAATAATGTGCTAATCGATAAGTCAGAACATTAGTGTCAGTTAAGATTAATTGTTTACTCGTCAGTATTAAGCCTCTTCTACTTTGTTGTTGGTTTCTAGAAAGTACATAATCATTCAGCAAAGCCATCCTTCACTGCCAATTATATTGCGCTATTTTTACGTTATGCTTGCGTCATAATTGACAGCATTGGCATTGTGAAGTGCGACGTTGCCCCTAAAGTGCGAATTTCATATTCATCCTTCATTATTTTAAGAAGAGATTCAAGTTGAGTCTCAACTACAAATAAGAAGAATTCAGATTCCATTATTGTTTTAATTTCAGCCTTCTCAACTCTAGTGTCAATGATACACATCCGTTCAATAGAGATAGGAAACGGGAGAATTCTGACAACAGTGGAAATGTTTACGAATGGTAGCAATGCATCTGGCCCTGCGCCGTAGCTTAATAGTTTCAGGCATGGCACCGTGGCACAGTTCCTAATATCGCCCGTTACGTTATTCCTAATGTCCACCTGTGTGGTCTCAGAGTAGTGTCGATACCTTCTACGCAGCGGCCCTGGGTTCTATCCGGGTCGGGGAAAGTTTCCTGAGTAATTTTTTTTTATCGGGGGATTGGGTTGTAAGGGGTAGTGACGTGTGTATAACCTCTCCTACCTAATTCTCATCCTCACCTTCTCGTGGTACAACCCGTTTTCACAAACGAGGCTCTGAGGACCGAGTCACGGCGGTATAACCGTTCCATCAGGTACTGAGTAAATGCGGTATCCTAATGTCTGTCCAGAGACTAAAAGGTAGCAGCCCTACCACTGGACTACTTAGCGTCAGGCCAGTAACCTGTCCTAAGGAACTTCAAAACTACTTTCAAGTCTCAACACGAAAAAAGCCAGAAGAGAAGACCAGGACGTCCACTCAAAAGACTTCTGGATGGTGTTTCTCTTGAGGCCGAAACAGGTCAACAAATGGCCTAAATTCGTGAATGTACTATGATGATGATGATGATTTCCTTATCTGCAAGACAAATGTTAGGAAACATAATAAAAATCATTATAACTAGGGAAAGCATTTTGAGGTGTGGCACGTTTTCAAAAATATAGCTGTTTTCATACCAATAGTTCAATATATGTATTTGGGAGGATGAAATAAAGAGAAATGAACACAATTTGTTGTACCTTTTTACACCTTTTGGTGAGATTACTACATTTCGTCCCTTTCTCCTTTTTTTTTGGTGTTTCAGCATCTTTTCCTCTGCGTTTTTAAAAGGTAGGACAGAACAATGTATAATATTTTTTCTTCTTGAACAGCTTTTTAAAATTTCAATCAGAAGTCAATAATATTACAATAAATTTATGTAATTTATACCCAGAGACAAGAGTTAATCTGCAGTGTGAAGTCAACAATAGTAAATAATATTAAAATATAATTTATGTAAACCACCAGTAATTTATATCCCAGCAACAATTGCTAATATGCAGATTTGAAGTAAAATTTAAATTTCAACAGCGTTACTGTAATAGTTTAAAATACGTTCACTTAATACTGGCAATAGTTTAACAGTTTTCCATCTGCCGATTGTTGGCTGTGTTTTACTACTCTGAACCACAACGTATTTCGATTAGTATTACAACTGGGTTTTTACAACAATAGCATGGCGACTTACCTGGCGTCTAGATTTGAGAAGTTATCCTCTTACCACAATATTGACACTAGATCACAAGATAGCAGTCTGCTAACAATTCCTCTTCATAGCACTTCCTCCTATTCTACTTCCTTCACAGTAGCCTCTGCCCGCTCCTGGAATCTCCTTCCTCAAGATATCAGGGGTTGCCGCACACTTGGTACCTTTAAGTCACGCTTATACAGTTACCTGTTGTCTAATAATTAATTTTTCTCTATTTATTTAATTTTATACTATGTCATTAATCTTTTCCTGTTTTTTATATATATTGTACATATTATATATTTAATTCGTTAAATTTAGAGTAAATCAAAATACATTATAAATATTAATTGTATTGTATTCATAACTTGTAATCGTTTATATAGCCTATATATATATATATATATTGTAATTTAGATTTAAGACTTTTCTTTTGTATTTTTTTTAAACCTGGTTGAGTGGTAGACAAGGCCTTAAGGCCTTAACTCTGCCAGGTAAAATAAAGCTATTATTATTATTATTATTATTATTATTATTATTATTATTATTATTAATGTTAAGAAGGATAAGTTCTATGCACTTTCAGAGTTCAAAACGCAATTTATGGAAACAGATTGTATGATTCTTCGAAGTTCCATCTGTGAAATATTGCAATAAACTAAAGGAATATGAATTACCTCTTATGGACTCTATAAAGAAGAAAAATTTGGTGCAAAATGATATGCGTATTATATAAACTGAGTATGTAACTGCCTTAAACCTTAATTCAATTGTATTGACTTAGGCTTTCACGGCCGGGGTTGCTATGGTGATCTTGAAGAAGATTTCCGGGCTGTAGGCCGTAGTCTTGAGGCTTGAAGTTCCCCAACGTTTCGCCAGAGACTGCTTGTGGCATCCTCAAGCCTCAAGACCACTGTCTACAGCCCGCAAATCTTCTTCAAGATCATCTTAATTCAATTGTTTCAACATCACTTTTTTGCACCTTTTTTATGTATTTTCAGAACCTTTCCCCCCCCCCTTTTACGACCAAAATTTTCACATTAAAATCCCCTTCCATAATTATCACATTCGCAATGTTTAGTATGATTGTTGATGTGAATGGTGTGTCTCGGCTTAATATTGTGTTGTCTTGGAGGAGGCCTTGACATTGAGCTTATCACTCATTCGGGGAGGCCCTCCATGTTGTTGTGTCATCCAAAAATTGTGTGTTTGATCCACAGTTAAAATCCCTCCCCCCGACAGCCCATGTCATTGTAAAGTCCCAGTAGCTTGTGGCATGTAAAAGTACCTATAAGCTTAGAGGTTAAACTGAGTTAATAAATGTAATGAAGGCACATTTTATCCCTCTTCACAGCTAAACATCTCACTATTCCTCATCCATCCTTGTTTCAGCCACCAGACTCTAGAATTCCCTCCCCTCGTACATCAAGGACTGCCTGACTCAAAAACAGTTTAAAAAGAAACTCACTTCCTTTGACAATATAATGTATAACCATGTTCCATGTATACACTTTTATTATTCCTTCGTATTTTATACTTTCTTTACCAAGCCATTTATTTAATCTAATTATGGGTTGTTATTTATTATTTATTATCATTATTATTTATAGTCTATGATCTTTATATTATTATTATTGTTATTATTATTATTATTATTATTATTATACGAAATAGAGAAATAAGGGAAATTATGGGTGTACAAGAGGAGCCGGACATCATAGACATTATAGAAAAGAAAATACTACAGTGGTATGGCCATGTCAAAAGAATGCCAGAGTAAAGATTGCCTAAAATTGTTATGGAATGGATCCCAATGGAAAGGAGGAAGAGAGGAAGACCGAAGAAAACTTGGATAGAAGGGGTACAAGCAGCTATGAATATCAGAGGAATGGAGGAAGATCAATGGATGGACAGAGAGGAATGGCGTTTGGTTTCCGGAAGACGGAGGCAGTTGCCATGATACCGGATGATGATGATTATTATTATTCTCGAATATTGTGAGATAAAAATATAAGTAATAAAAATAAAATGAATATATATCATACAATTGTTAAAAGCATAATTACTTATGGAGCAGAACTTTGGCCATTAACAACAAAAATAAATAAGTATCTTTTGGCAACGGAAATGGATTTTTTACGAAGGGCAACAAGAATTTGAAGAAGAGAAAAAAAATAGGAACTCAGTTATAAGGGACAAAATGAAGATTAAAGACAATATTTTAGATTATATTAAAACTCAGCAATTAAGATGGTACGGACATGTCCAGCGAATGGAAGAGAATCGGCTATCAAAATCTGTTTTGGAATGGAAACCTGCGGGAAGACGAGACAGAGGAAGACCTAAAACTTCCTGGAGTCAGGGAATATATTTATACATGAAGGAGAAACATCTACAACCAGGAGATTGGATGAACCGACAAAATTGGCTATTAGGAATCGGACGATGTCAAAGACATTAATCAACCGATGATCTATCTATCTATTATTATTCTTTTTTCCCCTTGTCAGCTTTATATTATGTAGTATGTATATATATATATATATATAGTATGTATCATTAATCATAATTCTTATTGTATGTATAATTTAACCCTGGTGAAGTGGAAGAGAAGACCTTACGGCCTTAACTCCATCAGGTAAAATATATAATTACATAAATACATAAAATAAAAAAAATAGTCTTAAATAATTCATTTACTATACGAGTCCTTCAGATTTTTGTATTGAATTCTAATGCATTCTATTTATTTAAAATTCTATATGATAATATAAAAATATATTGAAGTTCCAGAGAAAATGTTTTTAATCCGACCTTTATTAAAAATACCTGCGATTTCTTACCTATATTTAGCTATACAATTTCCTGAAAACGTGTTATTCTGTAGCTGATGCCCCTCTTAAACTTGCGATTCAATATCAGTGACTTTATGGTATTACGGTACGATACGGAGAGCGCATTCTTAGAGAAAACGATGTTAACAAAAACATCATATTGGCGGAATTCCGCAAATTTGACGTCACATTCCTTTTATTCACCTGCAAATGTAATGTGTATCCAGGCAACAGAGATAGAATGCGTCGTCTAGGTTACCAACAAGTGCGATTTGGTGAAGATAACCTACTTACGACTTAAGTTAATTCCAAGAAAAAATAAATAAAATGCATATAAAAATAACATGAAAATTGTTAGAAATGTATACCTCTTTTTTGCACTACATAAACAATTCTGAGTTCTTGTAAATATTGCATTTACCGTAACATTGCTTTATAAATAATATTGTTTAGTACTAATGCTATTTTGTTTACAAGAAATTCTGCTGTTTTGATAGAGACATTGTTTTAATAAGATGTTCAGGATAGCTATGTTTGTACATTATTTCCCATATGTCAATAGAGTCAAATGCTTTTTTCGAAATCAATGAAAGCAATATGGGTTTCAAGATTGACTTCACGTCTTTTCTCCAAATCCTTTTATTACTAAAAAACATTGTCACTGCAGGAACAACCTTTTCTAAAACCAGACTGTTCTTCTTCAAGCAACACTTTAGATTAGTTTTTAATGTATTATTCATTATTTTAGCTATTTTTTTTATATATTACAGTTGACATACTTATGCCTCTATAATTTAAAAAAAAAATTATATCCCCTTTTTTATACAGTGATATTACCTCAGATATTCATCAGGAATCAGGCAGGCCTACTTTATAATTTTACCAGCATATACTGTATAAATGTAACAGTCTGAACTATAGCAGTAAGCCCCCGTATTTAGGTAGTTTAGTATTAATTTCATCAGGCCCACATGCTTCTTTTTCTTTTTCAAGGCTTTTAGAAATTCATGGAGTTCTACAAACGAAATTAAATCAATAATTGTGTTACTTTCATTTGTTGTATTTTCATCATCTCTTTTATCTGCAAAACACCACGACTATGATATTGTTTCCACTGTCCTAAAGTAATGACATTTATATCTGCTAATTCATTTTCTCGCTGATTAAATTGTTTATTAAGCTAATGTTGATATGTGTTGAGATTACTACGTCACTTATAATTTTATAAAATATTTTGAAAATTAACATCTAATAATAGATTATAAAAATGCCCAATAAATTAATTAAATGATAGAAAATTGATTATATACGTATATGCGCCTAATTTAAAAATATACCGTTGTTATATAAAATGTAAGGGTATAAGGGGATTGGAGGCGGTAAGTGCCTGGGCAAGGCAAAGACTATATGTATCTCAGGGTTGTGGATTTTCACCGTGGGATAAGGCGAGGTTCGAACTAAGGATAACAGAGTACAATCAGGAGGCTTACCATGACAACACTGGTGTCAATTAGATAATATTTATTAATTAACATGAAGCACAAGACTGTTACAGTTCCAATTTCAGAACATTAGATTTAATTGGATATATTCCGGTATTTTTCACTTCGGAATGGTACAGCGGTCAATACTGGACCGATTTGATTAATATCTTGGCGAATCTATCGCGTTTTGGAACACTGATAATTACCGGTCTTCACTCGACCTAAAGTGTGATATAACACCAGCACACTGATGTTTTTAAAATGAATAAATTTTATAACTTGCCGTTCTTGGCCTAACACATTTAGTGTATCTAATGGGTCGCTTGCCTGCGACCGGCGAAATATACGAGTCCGCACTGCCGCGGAACCCCAACAATTAATCCTACGCGGGAGTCTTATGTAAATTTCGTTCCACCCGGGAATGCATCCCGGAGTAGACTACTTTCACGATATTCGGAATATATCCAACTCCATCTTACAAATACAATTTACAAAACCAATATTTTCATTGGCTGAACATATAATTAACATACATAAAGAACGCCTTACTAGCAGAATGCTATTGACTTATGGACTCTGATTGGGCATTATGGTTCCCACTATAGTTCAACCAGAATCTCGGGACAATTCATTGGTCTATGTATTTCCAGGGTGTGATTTTCACACGCTGGCGAGAAGTTCATTAATTTACTTAAAACAGATGAACATAGTTTTTGGCTGCTGTCGCCATCTCAACAAGCGGTCCATCTTACAAATACAATTTACAAAACCAATATTTTCATTGGCTGAACATATAATTAACATACATAAAGAACGCCTTACTAGCAGAATGCTATTGACTTATGGACTCTGATTGGGCATTATGGTTCCCACTATAGTTCAACCAGAATCTCGGGACAATTCATTGGTCTATGTATTTCCAGGGTGTGATTTTCACACGCTGGCGAGAAGTTCATTAATTTACTGAAAACAGATGGACATAGTTTTTGGCTATTGTCGCCATTTCAACAGGCGATCTAGTGCTCTTTGACACACTTAAAATTGACCGTCATTTATCTGTCTGGAAGGATGACATCCGGAGCCGGACAAGGGACATTACGTCTCCAGCTGCGAGGCCGTATTATTAGGAAACAAATTGTCCCGGCTGTAAAACAACTTACATGTGTCCATCTTCAAAGAACTTGAGATACAATGGGCAGAAATGCCTTTATATATACTCAAGCGTAACAGATTGGTAAAAGTTTCTCACGAAACCTTTTCTGGAAGTGTAACTACATCTTGAATAATAATGTTTATAATAAAATTAATTAGTGCTGTTATTTCTGCTACAAGGGGAATTCCGATGACTTATAAAATAAACACAGAATAATGTACTTGTCCCATATTGCCATTAAGCATCATCTCCGACTTACTGAGAATAAAATATTAGGTTTCGTCAAAATTCGGGCCTACTTGTACTTTTTATCACATTCCCATTAGAATGTGAAAGAAAAATACTTCAATTTAGACATTGTATAGAAAAAACTTCAATTATATAAAGACTGATTTAGAGTGATTGGTAAAATATATTTCAAAAGAAAAACATAGATTACAATTTTAAACCTAAATTTATTCATAATTGGATGGTTAAAATCTTAAATCTTAAAAGGTATTAATCCAAAATTAATATTAATTCACATATGATCATGGGGAAATATACCAGTAGTTAGGATTATAATTATAAATAATATTTTTTTAATGAAAAAGGCACAACAGAATTTTTGGAAAATATTAAAATACAGACAGAATAAAACAAGGTAGAACTGATAAGAAACAACATATACAAAGCATGATTGGCAATCCGTACCAAAACTGATTATGAACTTCCCTAAGGATACAAGTAATGTTGGAAGACAGAAGATAAGATGGGCTCAACTTTGTTAAATAATAATAACAATAATAATATAATAATAATTATTATTATATATTATTAGTGTTTATTTCACTTGTTGGAGTTAAGACCGTAAGGTCTTCTCTTCCACATCAACCGAATTAAATCTGTAGATAATAGCCTAAGTATTTTGAATTATCTACACCATCTACAACTTGATTAATAACACATAATAAGTGTATATATATATATATATATATATATATACAAAATTTAATTATGACATCGATAAAGCGCCACTGCTATAAAGTAAAAATATTCTCTTTAATTTGCTTACTTGTTATAGTCAGCTACTTGATGGCAGTGAAGACCGAGTTCTCGTGACATCTAGTAATAATGGATAATATATATATATATATATATATATGTATATATGTATATATGTATATATGTATATATATATATATATATATATATATATATAAGAAAAATAAATGTTTGAATTTGATTGTTCTGGTGGTGTAATGGATAACACGCTGGGGTACCGACGGGTTCAAATCCCTTTCAGGAGTTTATTTTTCTTATCATGCCATATATATATATATATATATATATATATATATATGTGTGTGTGTGTGTGTGTGTGTGTGTGTGTATTACTGTAAAAGCCCGTATATTGGTTATTATTAAGTTTAACCAGTGGGTTAGGTTATCTTAGTTTTATTGGAAAATCTTAGTATCTACTTTATCAAATGCGCTAGTAGCTTCAATATAATTGGGTCAGAAAACTGATCTTTTGCTGCAATTTAAGGCATGGCAAGTGTCACACCGTTCACTAAACAATGAACAAATACATTGGTGAAATTCCCTTCATCCATAATACACTGGTATATCGCAATAGATCTTTCAAGCCGCAGTACCCAGTCCGAATAAAGAACTGAAGTATTTCTATTTTCCTTTGAAAACAATACAACTATTTTTTTATGTAAAGGAAGATGGTGTTGAAGAAATGAATTTTGTTTGTGATGTGTATTGTGGTTATGAAGGGTTGCAGTGCTATAGACATGTTCTCTTGTAATGGGCATGTTTAGTTCATTAGTGCTCGACGAGACATCAAAGAAAACAAAGATGTTTTGTTAAGCAGCACCACTTCTGCGCCTTAATAATGTGGGAATGCGTACATAAAAGTGGGTAGACATCAACTCGAATAGCATTATGCTCCATTGAAATTTAATATCTCAAGCGGGTCACGTTTGAATTATCCCAGCTACAACTTCTTATTGGGGTCATGTTACTTTACATATGGCATTTTTCACAGCTGAGCCACATCTGATTGCAATTCAGATGTTGCACTTCATAACATATCATTACACCCTCACCATCCTTTTAGCGAATTCCCAATGTAGGTTGTTCTCGTAAAAAAATATATTTATTTCAAATCCTCATCTATCTAACTTACTGAAAAAAGTCCGTCACGCAGGAAATCTGTAAACTAATCGAATTCCTCTCTCTCTCTCTAAGCGCGACAGGCCTAGAAGGCCCTAGGCCTACCAGCCGGCCGCTAGCCTCACATCCACATGTGTTAATCGCAGAGGTAGACGATCATCGAACCAGTGTAGGCATGTCGGATACCCCAGCCGTTATAGCTGGTCTTCTCAAACTGGAGTCGCTACTTATTGTTGCTACCCAAATGCCTGACGATGCTAGGTGAGCGCCGGCCCTATACTGGCCGAAATTCGATGAGAAAATTTCTTTCCCCTTAGGGACTCGAACCAGCTCAAGTCCCGTAACTCTGCGCCAAGGCTTCCAGCCTTAACCACTCGGCTACGGCGCGGGACTCATAGGAGGCCCTTGGAGTAGTAGGAGGTTAAGACTCCCACCTTTTCTGGACAATCGGCACTTGATGTCAGCCGGGTTGTCAACCCTGCGTTACGCCCGCCTTTACCCCATTATAAGCGCTTGGTACTCATTTCCGTTCGAGGTTGAGTCGACCCCAAGGACATGATGCCACTAGAAGGTTTGAGTCAGTTTAAAAATCCTGACGCCACCGGGACTCGAACCGTCAACATCCTGGTTTATAGGGCAGTGTGTTTACCACTATGCCGCGGCTTGCCCCCAGCAGTGAAAACTGGATTTCGAATTGTGGACGTAAAACTAAATAAGTTGTGTGGTGAGTACGTCCTATTTTTGGTAAATAGAGAATTGTTGACATAAGTGAAAGGCAATAACTTCAAAACATAGTAGATGGTACTCAGCCATATGGTGACGTATTGTTGTATTAGCTTCTGAATTTTGCTCTCTATGGTATCTTTACCTTGTGGTGGAGTAGTTTGCGTGCTAAAATGATCTCGAGAGATATGCCGACGGTAGCAATGCTGCCGATAGGGTTACCCATGCCGGACTGGTCTAAGGTGATAAGCCAGACGAAAAAAGTACCTTGGTCGAAAGAGTGACGATGTTTCACCGTAAAAATACAACCGTCAAGAGATGCGGACATGGGTTCAACTGGGGTAAAATTTTCCGGAGGTCAAATAGTCCCCCATTCGGTTCTCCGGGCGGGGAATATTTCAAGGAACCCATGCCAAATGCTCAAACACAGGGACATGTTCCTACGAACATGGAATGTTAGGACTTTATACATGGAATCTTACTTTAAAGGAGGAAAGGAGATTACGAGTATTTGAGAATAAAGTTGTTAGGAAAATTTTTGGACCAAAGAGAGATGAACAGACAGGTGAATGGATAAGACTACATAACAATGAAATGAACTACATGATCTTTATAGGAAGTCAGATATAATAAGAACAGTTAAGTCTCGTAGACTTCGATAGGCAGGACATGTTGAGCGTATGGGGAATGAAAGACGTGCATGGTAGCTTCTTGTAGGAAAATCAGAGGGAAAACGCCCAGTTGGTAGACCAAGAATGAGGTGGGAGAATAACATCAACTATGATTTGAGGGAAGTATATTATACAGGATATGATTGGAAAACAATAGCTCAGGATAGAAATGTATGGAGAGCTTATGTCCGCGCGGCCATGAACATACGGGTCCGATAGTGCCTGTGAATAAGTTTTGAATTTTGAGGTCGGCGACGAGAGTGCGATTTAGCATTCTAGAAACGAGCTGTCGACTCGCGAGTTGGAAGATCCACAGAAAAAGTTATCTACATATCTATCCCTTTATTCCCGATATTTCTACTCTGGAAAAGTCTCGGCGAGAATATTTCTACGCTCGCATAACACGTATCGGCCTATAAATCGTTGCAAGGGTCGGAACAAGTTAGTTCGAGAAACAGTGAAAACAACTCAAAATCGGAAAAAAAAAAAAAACTGCGTTACACGAAACTGTTAGTGACTTGAAAGAATTGATGATAATTAAATTATAAAGCCAGAAACATTATTGGCAGCAATTTGTACGTATAAGAAGGATAAATGGAAATCATTATCTACATGATCTTTATAGGAAACCAGATATAATAAGAACAGTTAAGTCTTGTAGACTGCGATGGGCAGAACATCTGTCACGAATGGGGAGTGAAAGGGAGGCATCGAAGATTCTTATAGGAAAACCATAGGGAAAACGCCCAGTTGGTAGACCAAGAATGAGGCGAAAGAATAATATTAACGTTGAACTGAGGGAAGTATATCATACAGGGAATGATTAGAAAACATTAGCTCAAGATAGGGATGTGTGGAGAGCTTTTTATGTCGCGCGACCATGAACCGACGGGTTCGATAGTGCCACTGAGTTAGTTAGAATTAATGGAAATTTTGTGAAGCTAATAAAATGAGTGTGAAAATTTTGTGTGGACATCCGTAGTGTTTATAATGAAGAAAGCTCATCCGAGATCGACCCCCTGAAGACAGTGACAATTTAAAATAAATAGTTAAATATCCACCAGGGAATCGATTGAAATTACTTATCAAATAAGATATTCCACTATTAATCTAAAGGGCAAAGAGTCGGAGGAAGACCTAAACATCAATGGATGAATCAAAAAGATCCCGATATATGGTAGATAAGATAGATAAATGGAATTTATTGCCTTTTTTCAGAAGAAAGAAAATACATATGCATTTACATTGCGCACGGGCCTGCTTGGCCGTACGTACATTATTTTTCCACGAATAAAAAAAAAACGAATCATAATATAAACAAATACCTACTGTGCCGGTTCGCTCAGGGTAGAATATGATCACTGAGGGATGTTTATATTATACACATTTTATTTCAATTTATTGTACAATTTTGTGTGTACAATGGTATTTACAATGTTTGATATTTAACTCACTCGGAGTGGAGTTGATGAATTACTTCCGCCCACGTGTTTTAATATCACCTTCGCGAACGGTTACCGAAGAACTTGACTATTGTAGAACGTAGGAGCGTGAGAGTGTTTTCATACGCGTCCTCGCCTTATAAGGGCGATGACTCCTCCCACCCCCACTCCGAGTGTATATGTTATTCATTATAGCTTAGAAGGGTAGGTACCATTCATTTGGGTTTCTATGTTGGTAATACACTCGTGTGCACGTTTGTGCGCCTTCCAGTTATTATTATTAATGTACTCACGAGTCTATTACTTCTTGCCACACTACAAATACACCTGTATCAAAAAACAATAACAGGCTACATATAAGTAAAATGTATGTCTACACTACATCACAATAATACATATCTACACTCATCCATGAAAAGACCATGTGTATAAATAAATAAAAAAAAAGTCCCATTCCGTACATTAATATTAAAAAAAATGCAAGAAAACAAATTTAAAAAAGCACACACATATGCACCCACACACATATACACACCGCACGCTCATACCCCCTCCCCCAACCCTGCAGAGATATATGGTATAGGAACTGGTTCAAGTGAACCTAAACCTAAAATGTTTAACATAAAGAAAAATTACTTAAACTCCCAACGTTGTGTTTTCAATAAAATCGTATGTTTTGCGCCTTTATTTAGAACTCCAAGGACGTTAATGCACGGCAGGAAGTGCATAACAACATTATGCAATTGCATTACACACTCGTTCATACGTTAAATGAACTTTATTGCTTCACTTTCTTTCGCGTAATTAGTTGCACAATTCTGGAATTCGCATGTGAAAGCCGGATAAGAACTTACATATATTGACAGCACTTCTATGTATTGGACGTCATCATTACGGGTCACTTATACAGAGTGTTGGAAAAAAAAACACCGACAACGGAGGACAGGTGGTATATCGAGATATGTTCATCATTTTTAATAAGGTATCTATGTCCGGAAATGATGCGTTTTCACACTATAAGTAGATAATCGGCCGCGGTGGACTAGTGGTTATGCTCCTTGCATCTGGTCCCGAGGGTCGCGGGTTCATACCCGGCCGGGGTCGATGGACTTTTTTCTTCTTCTTCCTTTCCAGGATTAGGTCAATGCTACGTGTTCCGGTCTCAAGTCAATTGTTTCCTTGGCCGTCCCAAAGATCTTTTTCCATGTGGTTTGTAGGTGTTGATCTTTTTAGGTAATCTTGTATTGTCCATTCTGTCTAAATGTTCTTTCCATTGGTATTTGTGCTCGTCTAGTTTATCGAGTATTGAAAATATCTCCAGTTCATTTCTTATTGATTCATTGTAATCTATCCATGCGTGTACATCCTTTTACGGATCTTAAACATTTCATTTCAGTTGCTAGAATGCGTGAGATATCTTTTTTGTAAGTACCCAAGATTCAGATCCATATAAAAGAACAGGAACAGCCATAATTTTATAAAACCTGAGCTGAGTTTCTCTTCGAGTCTTTCGGAGGGTTCTTCTTGTGGTGCCACACATCATTTGATATCGGTTTAATTTATTGTGTATATCCCAATTGTAGCTGTATGTTATATCTGAACCAAGATAGTTAAAGTGTGCTGTCTGTTCTATTATAGCATTATTGATTACTATTTTTGCTCTGGCTGGCACTTTGCCCTGAAAAGCCATAATTTTAGTTTTTGAAGTTGAGACTTTGAGATTATAATAGAGTCCTAATTGATTCAACATGTAAATGGCTCTTTGTAAATCATCCTCTGACTTCTGTAAATTACCAGATTGTCTGCATACATTAAAATATTCATATATATTTCCATATAAATTTGTAGGACTTTTTAGGATGCAAAAATCCAAGGAGTAAGTCCTCCGAGAGGGACTTTAAGCCGTGGGTCCCAAGTCTGAAGATTTTCAGGTTCGTTAAAGATCCTTAAGCCTGAATGAAAAGGCCTCTAAGCAAAATTTACCGAATTTTCCCGTCCTAGTATTACCTTGGTTTCGTAGATGTCAGTATAAGGCGGAACGCTGACCACGGGCCACTCCAATGACATCTGTACGAAAACAAGTGTAACTAAAATTAGTATGGTTCAAATTCTTCCCTGTAGGGGGAGAGCGCCTAAATCTCTGTTAAGGGAAACATGGGCTTACAAGAAGATAGAAGAAGAAGTAGCTAACTTCTCAAGAGTTCCGTTGATGTGTTTTCACATCATGACTAAATAATTATGTCTCAAAAGTTCCCTTAGTTCGATTTTAAGACTCAATGCTTGACAATACTGTCATAGTCACATCAAGTTTCAAAATATCCTTCTCCCATCTCATTCCAGAGCGTACATCAGCGGTGTAGTGATTAAACGTAATTCATGGAATGGAGGGTGAGAGATTAAACTTAATTCATGGAATGGAAAATAATAAAATGTAATTAATTAATCTGTCGGTTATGTATTAGACAGCAGTTTAAAATATTCATATATCTTAATACCACTTTTATCAAATAAAACAACAATTCCTTTATACTTTAAATAATATCTCTCTAAAATACAATTTAAGAATATCTACATCTAAAACAAAAATATTAGCTCTGAAAGGAAAATGTGCAATAAGAACAAAAATAATGATAAACAGTGTAATTATAGACCAAGTTCAGAATTTTAATTATTTGGGATGCCATTTAGGCAATGACAGAAATTTAGATAAACACACTAAAATACAACGATTCAATTATCTCTGTGGCACAATTAAACGCACATTATTGAATAAGACTAGAAAGTAAACTATTTTGAAGTTTTACAATGTATTGGCAGTTCCATCTCTTATCTATGGATGTGAAACCTGGACATTAACAAAGGCAGATAGTAAACAAATAGAAGCTGCTGAAATGAAGATGTTGAGAGCAATAGCAGGATACCAAAGGACCGATAAAAAGAAAAAAGCGAAGATATAGGAACAGAACTTAATATATTTAATAATAATAATAATAATAATAATAATAATAATAATAATAATAATAATAATAATAATAATAATAGCTTTAATTTACCTGGCAGAGTTAAGGCCTTAAGGCCTTGTCTACCACTCAACCAGGTTTAAAAAAAATACAAAAGAAAAGTCTTAAATCTAAATTACAATATATATATATAGGCTATATAAACGATTACAAGTTATGAATACAATACAATTAATATTTATAATGTATTTTAATTTACTCTAAATTTAACGAATTAAATATATAATATGTACAAGATATATAAAAAACGAGGAAAAGATTAATGACATAGCATAAAATTAAATAAATAGAGAACAATTAATTATTAGACAACAGGTAACTGTATAAGCGTGACTTAAAGGTGCCAAGTGTGCGGCAACCCCTGATATCTTGAGGAAGGAGATTCCAGGAGCGGGCGGAGGCTACTGTGAAGGAAGTAGAATAGGAGGAAGTGCTATGAAGAGGAATTGTTAGCAGACTGCTATCTTGTGACCTAGTGTCAATGTTGTGGTAGGAGGATAACTTCTCAAATCTGGACGCCAGGTAAGTAGGAATGTAGGAATTCAGAAGCTTGAAAAGTAGCGAAAGAGAGCAATTTACGTCTGTCAGTAAGACGGAGCCAAGAGAGGTTATTAAAGTGTTCGGAAATATGGTCATAACGCCGGGTATTGAAAATGAATCGAACGCAAGCATTATGAACACGCTGCAGTCTCTGCGACAAGGCATAGTTTAGATCATTATATATAATGTGACAATAATCGAAGTGTGGTAACACAAGATTCTGCACTAGGATTTGTTTTAACGAAACTGGGAGAAAATTCTTTAAACGTTAATCTCTGTGAAAGAATAAAATATTATCAAAATGTTTATCTTCAGCACGTATTACGTATGAACGAACAGCGCATACCAAGAAGAATGTATAATTATAAACCAAAAGGGAGAAGAATATTGGGAAGGCCATTGAAGAGATAGAAAGACCAATTCGACCTCTAATGAGATCGGAACAGGCCATTGGGCCTTGTTGATGATGATAAAATAAAACAAACATTCTAATCCAGAACTAAGTAAACTAAACACAGCTAGTTTTAAAAAAGCAATTAAATTAATTATATTTAATTAATTAAGTGAATAAAATTAATCTTTTGAATATTTTAAAATAATAAATATAAAGCATCTATTTTTGCTTATATTATTATAAATCAATATATAACTAATTACTTTCTTCTGTATTACTTACTTACTTACTTACTTACTCACTGGCACTATCGAACCCGTAGGTTCATGACCGCACGGACATAAGCTCTCCATACATCCCTATCCTGAGCTAATGCTTTCCAATCATTCCCTGTATAATCTACTTCCCTCAAATCATAGTTAATGTTGTTCTCCCACCTCATTCTTGGTCTACCAACTGGGCGTTTTCCTTCTGGCTTTCCTACAAGAAGTTTCCATGCAAGTCTTTCATTCCCCATACGCGCAACATGTCCTGCCCATCGCAGTCTACGGGACTTAACTGTTCTTATTATATCTGGCTTCCTATAAAGACCATGTAGTTCATTGTTATGTAGTTTTCTCCATTCACCTGTCTGTTCATCTCTCTTTGGTCCAAAAATTTTCCTAAGAACTTTATTCTCAAATACTCGTAATCTCCTTTCCTCCCTTAAAGTAAGAGTCCATGTTTCGCACCCATATAATATAACTGGTAGAATAATAGTTTTATATATTTTTCAGCTTAACGTTTTTTGAAAGGAGTTGGGACATCAAAAGTCTCTGCAATGCATAATAGCATGCATTTCCAGAATTGAGCCTATGTTTAATTTCTTTGTGCATCTCATTCCTATTTGTGATTATTGTTCCTAGGTATTTGAATTCAGCCAATTCCTCAAAATTTCCCTCATTTGTCATTAGCTGTCCATTTCCATTATATAATGTATTTCTATGTGTGACCATATATTTAGTTTTACTGATATTTACTTCCAGTCCTAATTTCTTAGTGTTACTCAATAGTGTGTGCGTGTTGGCCTTTAGTATCTCCTCGCTATCGGCCAGTAGTAGTACATCATCAGCATAAACTAACAACTTATTAATACCATTCAGTTGTAAGCCTTCCTCATTCTCTAAAGATTTAATGGCATGCTCTAGTACAAAATTAAATAGTAGAGGAGATAGTGCATCTCCTTGCTTCAACCCATTCTGGATTTCAAAAGTGTCTGAAAACTGTTTGCCTACACGCACCCTACTCGTTGAGCCATTTAGACACATTCGTATAAGTCTAACTAACTTTTTAGGAATTCCGAACTCCAGCAGGATACTATATAACTTCTCCCTCTTAATTGAGTCATATGCTTTTTGGAAGTCTACGTATAGTTGATGTACAGTACCATTATATTCCCATTTCTTTTCTAAAATCTGTCTTATACTAAAAAATCTGATCTGTCTTTCTTCTGTATTATTGGTTATAATCCATTACATTATATGATTTATATTGTTTTATGTATATCATTCTCCATTCCATTTATTCTTTTATTAGAATAAGTCTTATTCCTAATACATTATTATTTTTTATTTGCATGTGCCATAATTTATGTAAAAATGAAACTGACCCCAACTTTAAATGTATATATTCTATTTGTATTATTCATGTAACTTAACTGCACCCGAGCACGAGCACTGGCTCATTCGGGTGTCAATACTGTATATAACATTTATTAGTAAATAAAATTTATTCTTATTCTTAAAAAAAATTGTTAAAAAAATAATATTCGTGAGGAGTTTCTGTTTGATAGTTAATAAAAAAGTATGTTTGTTTCTGAAAGATGTTACAGTTAGACAAGCCCTGACATAGATGGAAGAAAATGCCATGTTGTGGCATGTGAAACTGTAAAGGATTGAGGGTAACAATAACTTTGTTATTATATGACTCTGATGTTCGCTGCACCACCCGGAGTTGAGTATTTATTAACTGTGACGTAACGCAGGATACACAAAATGGAAATTAGTTTGTTACAGTTTTATTTCATAGACGTCGCTTCAATGCAGCAAATTAAAACATCACATTTCGAAAAACAGTGCACAATCATACAGATGTCGTTGGTTAAAATTGAATACACGATAAACCCAATATTTAAAGAGAGCCATTTTTATACAGAATTCTATTGTGAAGAGCGATAAAAACAACTAGTATTAATATCCATCCATCCATAGTAATTCTGCCCGAGGGCAGGTCCTTCACTGCAATCATAGAATTCTCATGCTATGCTTTGCAGCTTTACTGGGGAATTGTAGGTGTGGTAGCTTCCCGTTGCTTTCCACACCGGTGAAGGATAATGATGATGATGGTGATAATGATAAGGATGATGATGATGATGGCCATATGATTTCGGGGACCGTTTGGGCCTTAACGTTTTCCTGACATTTGTCTTACAGGTGAGGAAAAACTCCAATAAAAACCTCACCCAGAAAAACTGCCCCGACCGGGGTTCGAACCCGGGCCCGCTGCGTGACAAGGTAGCACGCTACCTCGAGACCACAACGATGGACAGTATTTATATATATATATACTAACTCACTGATACTATCAAACCCGTGGGTTCATGGCCGGGCGGACATAATATGTCCACATATCCCTATCCTGAAGTAAAGTTTTCTATTCATCCCTTATATAATCAACTCCCTCAAATCATAATTAATGTTATACTCCCACCTGATTCTAGGTTTACCAACTGGGTGTTTTCCCTCTGTCTTTCTACAAGAAGCTTCCATGCTCCCCTTTCATTTCCCATCCGTGCCACATGTCCTGCTCATCGCAGTCTATGAAACTTAACTGTTCTTACTACATCTGGTTTCCACAAATATAGGCTAATATAGCTCACTGTTATGTAGTCTTATTCATTCGCTTGTCTGTACATCTGTCTTTGTTCCAACATTTTCCAAAGAACTTTATTCTCAAATACTCGTAATATTTTCTCCTCACTTTATATATATATATATAATTTAATTATCGTTTCTGATATTGTTGAAAATGTTAGTATGAATTTGGTGGCTCAACGAATACGGAGTCCAAGTATTTCTTGTGAGTTTTTTTACGACTATGAATTTGTAATTAATTTCCTTCTTTTTCTTCCTCTCTTCTTCTTCTTGTTCTTCTTCTTCTTCTTCTTCTCCTCTGCGTAGTCATGCTAATTTTCTCCCTGCTCAGTCCAGAAACAAAGAATCTTTCAAACGTATTTTTTTGGTCTTCCAGGTGACTTCCTCCCATCCGCCAGTAGATTATTTCTTGATTACGAACGATCGTGCCTGGTGCCATCCAGATACACGTAAATCAATTTAATATAAAAATTAAGAACATACGATTTGCTAATGATGTAGCTTTGCTAGCAGAATATGCAATGACACTGAGGAAAACGCTGATGGAGCTAAATGACACGCGAGGATTATGGGATGAAGATATATATTAATAAGACGAAGGCCATGATTATAGGAAGTAAACCATGGAAGATAGACATGAGGAATAAAGATGAGACCATTGAATAAGTGCAGAACTTCAAATATGTGGGTCGTATCAGCAGTAGTAACATGAACTGCTGTCAAGAAGTAACGGCAAAGAAGCTTTTAACAAGAAATTAAGCATTTTCTGCGGAAATTTTGGTTAAATAATTACGGAACAGGCTAGTGAAGTTTTTTGTATGGAATGTAGGATTGTATGGTGCAGAAACTTGGATATTACGACGGAATGAGGAAAAGTGACTGGAAGCTTTTGAGATATGGATATGCAGGAGGACGAAGCGTATAAAATGGACATACAAATATAAAATAAAGATATGCTGGACAGAGTGGGTGAAAGAAATACAATGCTGGAACTCATAAAGAAGAGGGAAAGAAATTGGATTGGCCACTGACTAAGAAGAAACTGCCTGCTGACGGATGCCTTAGAAGGTGCGGTCAACAGAAAAAAGGTTAGAGGCAGAAAAAAGACATCAGATGATAGGCAATAGGAAAATAAATAGTTTGTATGCGGATATAAAAGTGAAGGCTGAGTTAAGAAAAGAGTCGACAATGCTGAGTTTGCAGTGAAAGACCTGCTCTTGCTTAGAACACTATGTGTATATTCTCTTAATTATTATTGGTGCCACAGGTTATCAGACATGGAATGTCAGCTGAGGAATATTGAGCAATATTACTGAAGGAGAGAAAGTTCAAAATTACAATGTAGCATGTGTTACAAAAACATTAACTTACGCATAATACCCATTCATCCATAGTAATTCTGCCCGAAGGCAGGTCTTTCGCTGCAATCATAGCATTTTCATGCTATGCTTTGCAGCTTTTCTAGGGAATTGTAGGTGTGGTCGTTTCCTGTTGCTTTCCACACCGGTGAAGGATGATGATGATGATGTTGATAATGATAAGGATGATGATGGTGATGAAGACCATATAATTTCGGGACCGTTTCATATAATTTCAGTTCAACATTTCTGACTAGTCTCAAGGACTAGTGATAATAGCTTCTGACTAGAGTTCATGGGGTGCCGGATTCGATTCCTGATCAGACTAAATTACAGGATTTTTTCTTAATAGGAATTAATGATGTGGCTTCCCACGGTCTGGACTTAGGTTACGTTTAGGTTTAAGGACTCTCCTGGCGCTTAATTATCATTCATCACCTATCATATAATCGTGGTAACTTAACTCCGGCGCGCCGTAGCGTAGTTGGTTAAGGCAATACGCTAAAGAACCGGAAGGTCGAGTGTTCGAGTCCCTTTGGAGTCAAGATTTTTAAACTGACCCAACCTTTCTGGTAACACCTGGCTCTGGGGTCGACTCAGCCTCTAACGGAAATGAGTACCAGATTATTCTTCTGGGGATAAATGTGGTCGTCATGCATGGCTGACAACTAGGCAGACATCAAGTGCGGATTGTCTAGAAAAATTGGGAGCCTTAAGATCCTACTACTCCAAGGGTCTACTATGGCCTGTAGTGGGATCACTTTACCTTTACCTTTTAACGTAAACTCTGTGTTCCAGGCGCTCCAACTTAAGACGTGGATTACAATACCACCATGCCAGAAGAGTATACCAAAAATGTTATAAAGACAACATGGAATCATTGATAGAAAAAAGTTTAACATTTTTTTAGAGAAGTTAGAAAGACAAGGATTCCCTGCATGGGTTTCCAGAGTTGAGCGTATGTTTAAAAATCCAGCGGGTCAAATAATCTGTATCTACTATTATAACAATCAGTATCGGCCGCGGTGGATTAGTGGTTATGCTCCTTGCCTCTGCTCCCCAGAGTCCCGGGTTCAAACCCGGTCGGGTTCGATGGATTTTTTTAGGATGGAAAAAATCCAAGGAGCAAGTCCTGCGGGAGGGACTTTAAGCCGTGGGTGCCGAGTCTGAAGATTTTCAGGCTCGTAAAAGATCCTTAAGCCAGAATGAAAAGGCCCCTAAGCAAAATTTACCAATTTTCCCGTCTAGTACTACCTTGGTTTCCTAGAAGTCAGTATGAGGCGGAACGCTGACCACGGACCACTCAATAAATGACATCTATACGAAAACAAGTGTAACTAAATTAGTATGGTTCAAATTCTTCCCTTTAGGAGGAGAGCGCCTAAATTCATGTTAAGGGAAACATAGACTTACAAGATTACAAGAAGAATAACAATCAGTGAAGCTTTAGTTCGTAGTTACTAGGCCAAAAAAAAAACTATGCTATATTCTAACAAAACACGCTATCAAAACATAAAATACAGGTTCGAAAACGTAAAATACACTTTAGTGATGATTTAAAACAACTACATAATTAAAATTTTCTAGAAGTATACTAATAGTTACACCTTGGACTTCTTTTAAAATTATTCCAGATGAACCGTGAAAATTACCTCCGTTCATTTTTCACCCAAAATTGCAGCATATAAAACAATATTTGTTGATTTATCGTGTTACGTTTGAAAGCACACATTATTCTTTCTTTAAACATATCGTTTCCGCAAAAAAAACAAACTTTTACCGAAGAAATAGAAGTTAATAATAGCATAAACTACTTAGATTTGTCTATAACCAAAAATCTAAACAACAATAGACTAGAAATCGGTATCTACCGGAAACCTACAAACAATGCTCTGGCCGTAAACAAAAAATCTACACACCCTTTTCAACAGAAAATTAGTACATTTAATAGCTTAATCAGTAGAATGTTGAAACTCCCATTACGCAAAGACAATTATATCCATGAACTCAACTACATTAAGTATATGGCAAAAACCAATGGCTATAATGAAGAAATCATAGATAAACTCGTAAATAAACAAAATGGAAGAACAATATTACCAACATAACTAAACTAGAAAAAGAATCTGACAACAACAAGAAAACATGGATAACACTTACAGGAAAAGAAACGACAAAATTAGCCAATACACTAAAGAAAGCTGATAAAAACATAAAAATAGCACACAGAACCAATAACAAATTAAACAACATAATAAACAATAACATTGAAGAAAATAACATTTTTAACAGCAAAGGAATTTATATATTGACATGTAAGGACTGCAACAAATTTTATATAGGAAGAACAAACAGGAGTTTTAACATCAGATTCAAAGAACATTTTCGAGACTTCATTCACGCAGAAGGGAAATCAAGCTATGCAAAACACGTTATCCATGAAGGACATCGCATGTTAAATATTGAAAACACCCTAACAGTAATGCAAGACAAAATAATCCAACGAAGATAAACGTACTCGAAGAGATGGAAATCATGAAAGCAGCTCACAACAACAACAGTCTGATAAACGAAAACGAACCCAATACATGTAACCCCCTCTACCAGATCTTGAGCGAAACACCAGTTTTGAATCCTGCCGATGATGGGACAAGTCCCGAAAGCGCTACAGTTTAAATAAACTTAATTAATCAAGTTGAGGAGACGGACCTTTCAGATGAATATTCCATAATTTTATATTTTAATTTTCATTAAATATGCAAAATATACAACATATACTAAAATACTTTGAACGTAGATAAAATATTGTAGATAAAACGTTACAGAATTAGATTTAGTAATTAGCTGCTATTAGAACATTCTCTTCGGCCGTGTTCTGCCTTGAAAATCTCGTTATGGAACCTGAATGGAGAAGAATGAGAATGGAGAAGATTTCATAACTGTGAACTACATGGTCTTTATAGGAAGCCAGATATAATAAGAATAGTTAAAGCTCGTAGGCTGCGATGGGCAGGACATGTGGTACGAATGGGGAATGAAAGACGTGCGTGGAAGCTTCTTGTAGAAAAAACAGAGGAAAAGTGCTCAGTTAGTAGACCAAGAATGAGGTGGAAGAACAGCATTAACTATGATTTGAGGGAAGTAGATTATACAGGGAATGATTGGAAAACATTAGCTTAGGATAGGGATGCATGGAGAGCTTATGTCCGCGAGGCCATGAACCTACGGGTTCGATAGTGGCAGTGAGTTAGAATTAGTTAAGTTAGGCTATTTAACTCATGCCCCAAATGGGAGTCAATGACATTTCAATGATTTTTTATTTACAAACAATCACAGTCGTGTTTCGCCTCGAATTTATCAATCGAAGTGTATCATATTAAAGAAAGCTCCTCCTTTTTAACATTCTGAATAGGTCATAGCATTATTTTGCAGTGACTGACTGTTAAGAAATACGGCTAACAGATTGTATATATAGTGCATGAATGTCAGCAGATAGCGCATGCGGGAGATAATATAAGAACATTTGTAGCAATTGATTATACCACAAAAAAAAAAGAAACCACTATTTGCACATTCTTAAACGAATTATTTTCCAAGAAATGACATTGCAGAGAAATATAATGGACATATTTACATCATAGGACATCAGAAATTAATAAATAAGCTTACCTATAATGTTGGTTATAAATTTCTCCACTAGGGCGCATTCTTACAATATTGCGATCCTTTGGCAATAAATAATATGATCTGGTTGCAGTGATGAACAAAATAAGCAAATGAAGCGTACCAATCCTTTCTCATTTGTTTTCAAACATCGACGTTTACATTAAATATATAAATATTTTAAAATAACTATATTTAAACAATGATTTGGGATTAAACATCTTAATTTTATTCGTTAAATAGTCCTAACAAATGCAGCTCTTGATTTTCAATTCCTCTAGATAAATTCACTCCTTACTTCGTGAGTCCTGAATTTATCGATAATTTGGAAATCACTCGTGGCATTACTTATGACTATTTAACTCATGCCCCAAATGGGAGTCAATGACCAAACACGTTTCAATGATTTCTGTTTTACAACGAATCAGAGTCGTGTTTCACGAAATATTTATCAGTGTTATAATTACCATATTAAAGAAACCTCCTCCTTTTTAATATTCTGAACAGGTCTGACCATTATTTTGCAGTGACTGAGCCTGCGAGAAATACGGCTACCATATTGTATATATAGTGCATGAATGTCAACACATGCCGCATGCGGGAGTTAATATAAAAACATTTGTAGCAATTCATTATACCACCAAAAGAAGAAACCACTGTTTGCACTTTCTTAAATGTATTTTTTTCCCAGGTAATAATCCAGAAAAATATAATTGTCATATTTACATCATACGACATCAGAAATGTATTAATATACAGTTTGATGTGTTTCATTTTTTCTCCACTAGAGAGCATTCTTACAATATTGCATTTCTTTGGCAATAAATAGTATGATCTGGTTGAAGTGATAAACAAAGGAAGCAGATGAAGCGCACCTATCGTTTCTCATTTGTTTTCAAACATCGCCGTTTACATTAGGCCTAAATATATAAATATTTTAAAATAACTATAGTTAAATAATGATTTGTAAGTAAACAGCTTAATTTTATTCGTTAAATAGTCCTAACAAATGCCACTCTTGATTTCCAAATTCTCTAGATAAATTCACTCCTCACTTCGTGAGTGGTGAATTTATCGATAATTTGGAAATCACTCGTGGCATTACTTATGATAAACCTCTGCTTTTGTAACTAGTCTTCTAAATAGCTAAGTATATAACAAGTTTGATGGAAGTGCTTGTTGGACGCAGAACAGAAAAGCGGCCGAGTTGTTTGAATTTGTGTGAGTGTAAAATGAGTATCGTAATACAAACATGAATTAACTGTAATGACGCTTATTAACTGCATGGCGAGGTCGCGAGTTTTCGCACAGTTGTGGAGACACATGTCAGTTGACACTACGTTCTTGTGGCAAGTGGATTGAAACAAGTATCCGAGCGAGTTTCAGTGCGTGCTCAAGTGATTCTGTGCAAACAAACGTCATAGCTTAGTGCAATATCTGAGGTTAATTTTCAACATCTGGACTAAAAAATTATTAATCACGTGGGATTCTAGTGTAAATGACAGTCTACTATAATTCGTAGAAAAATGTTTGGAAAAACATAAATTATTGTAGCACTACATATTTCTTGTTGTTTTTATTTAACAGCTAGAGTTATTAGTGTCGTAATTAAAATTTGGGTGTGAATCGGCCGAAATATATTTTTTAACAGAGAATTATTTTTTTATCAGGCTTCGCGTCGTTTTACGTGCTGTAAATTTACGATCTGAGACTCAAGGCTTTAGTTTCCTTCCTAAGAAACCTTGCTCAGAATCTTTATTCCCCGAAAAATGTATTGACACGAGCCGGGTTTGAACCCATGAATCTCAATTTTGCATTTTTAATTGTTATTTCTTTAGAAAAAGAATTAAAAACATTTGCCAATATTTTTTTGTACGACGTTTTCAAAGACTTCCTAATAAATAGTGATCTACTTCATGTACTACGTTCATCTAGTTTTTTAATAAACGCTTTGGAAATAGTATAAATTATTTTAGTCAGCGTTTTTTTAATGAATTAAAAAAACTGAAAATAATTTATAGATAAAGACATCTGAAAAGTTGGCAAAGTCCTTGTAATTTTTTTTTCAGAAGAGAGCAAGAATAGAAAATACCAAAATTGTTTACAAAATAACATTGCTTGTGTTAAGCTTTCAATTTTATTTTTAAATGGATGTGAATGGATAGGGTACTTTTCATTCGACTGAGCCACCGTGACCGAACTAGCGTGACCTGTTAAAATTACGCGCCGGTCAAATTTAGATGGCGTTGCGGCAATTGTGGTAAAAATTTAACATTGAGAAGCGCCACTATCGGTTCTCTATGCGTATTACTACCTGAAGACTTAGACCAGTCCCATCAGGACTCGAACCCCTGGCCTGGATTGCAGCATACTGTCTTAACCAACTATGCTACGCCGTGCCTCCGATTTTGTGTAGTATGTGTTATTAACTAATTCTCAAAGAATGAAGCTATTGAGGTTGTTCTCATATAAATATTTTGGAATTTTTTTAAAATGGTCTTCATCGATCTTATCTAGTACACACCGAAAATCACCATGACCAAAATTTATATATAGGCTACAGAATGTCCAAAAATCCCGTTACAAAAGTCTAATGCTTATAAAGGACACAAAGTAAAAAAAAAAATATTTGAATAGGAACCTTTGTTATAAAACCTACCGTTTTAGTGATGAAGGAACAAGTTTGCATGTAGCGTTAAAATCTCCTGCGTCTGCCGGGGATAAATCCATCGTGATTTAATGATTTATGATCAATTAATTGTATTTACATAACCAACCATTAATTTATTTCGTGATAATGCCCAATGTCAGGTTAAAAAATAAATATATTTTACAGTCATTGTATGAATAAGATGGAGCGAGTGTACCAGAACATGAATCGCAAGTAACGCGTTTGATGGTCACCACATCGAACCGCCGTTGTAGTGTGTAAGTATTATCCACAGTAGAGAGTTTAGTTATTTTGCCTATAAACAATAATTATTAAAGTGACAAAGTGAAGTTTGTTTATTTTTCATGAAATCAGTGAATGCTTGATTGTCAAATGTAATTGGGACATAAATCGTTGAGTTGCTATTGATTTATCCCCGTAAGACGCGGGAAATTTAACGCTTAATGCTAACCTGCACCTGCAGCATGAAAAATGATAAATTTTCCAACTCAAAACATTATCTAATCAATGAACTCTATAAACTCTAGAAGTTTCAAATGGGAGTTTCCGAACACCCTGTTTTGTGTGTGTAGGTATATATATTTAAATATTTATATTTATTTAATTATTTAGCAGTTTTCACATCTTCCTGCGCCCAATTAATCTGCCATTCACCTTCATAATCTATCATTCCAATCTCAATCTTCCAATCCTTTTTCCCTCATGCTCCTCGAAACACCATCAATTCACGTTATTTTTGGCCGTCCTCTTCTTCTTCTAACAAGTGACACCCATTCTAGTATTGTTCTTGGAAATCTGTCTAGTGCTTTTTTTTACGTGACCGTGATATAGGGCTATAATATATAAAATAATTCTTCTGTACATGTGTTTGTCATTTTACTCCTCCTAAACGACTGGACCGATTATGGTGAAATTTGTGTGTGTGTCTGATTGGGTCCCTCAATTATTTACATTCACAATAAAATTGGACACCCAAAAACCATTTGGTGTAGGAGTTCATCTGATGTGAAAATTTAAAAATCGCTCTAGCGGTCACAATGTTCGATGTTTTATAACGAAACTCATTACCTCACATTAAAATAAACCGGGGTAATTACTGTCAAAATATGAGCGCAATCTGACAATTAGAAGTGGAGGTTTACTTGAAATCCGAAATTAAAAACTGCCTTAACGACTGGGCCAATTTTGATGGAATTTGTGTGTGTGTGAATCTGATTCTGTCTCTCGATGCTTTAGTTTCACAACTGGACCCTCTAAAACCATTAGGAGTAGGAGTTCACCCGAAGTGAAAATTTAAAAATCGCTCTATTGCAGCGGTCACATTTTTCGAAGTTTTATAACAAAACTCAGTATATTCTATTAAAGTAAACCGAGGAAGGCATTGTCGAAAAATGAGCGAAATGCGACAATTACAAGTGGAGGTTTACTTGAAATCCGAAATTAAAAACAGCCTAAACTACTGGACCGATTGGATGAATTGTTTTGTATTCAAATCCCGGTCCAGGTATTAATTTGTCTTTTCGTATCACACACACACACACGCATACACACACACACACGCATACACACACACACACGCATACACACACACACACACATATATATATATATATGTGTGTGTGTGTGTGTGTGTGTGTGTGTGTGTGTGTGTGTGTGTGTGTGTGTGTGTGTGTGACATGTTAAGAAAAATAAATGCTCGGACGGGACTTGAACCCGGACCTCTGGATTTATAGCCCAGTGCGCCACCGATACGCTACCGAGCAAGTCTACTACAAACATTTTTTCTTATATATATACGTAAAGTAAAGTAAAGTAAAGTGTTCCCACAACAGGCCCGGAGGCCCTTGGGGTAGTAGGAGGTTAAGGCTCCCACTTTTTCTAGACAATCGGCACTTTATGTCAGCCGGGTTGTCAGCCCTGCGTGACGGCCGCCTTTACCCCCAGAACAAGCGTCTGGTACTCATTTCCGTTAGAGGCTGAGTCGACCCCAGGACCATAGTGCCGCCAGAGGGTTTGGGTCAGTTTAAAAATCCTGATATATACACTTACACATATTTCTTAACTGTGTAGCAAAGATAGAGATCCGGTTCCAAATTCAAGTTCAGGCAAAATTATTCTGTTCAGTTGTATAAACTATTGCATGTGGATGACAAACTTGAGTACATTTGTAATTAGTTGATATTCCTAAAACTAACTCGCAATATGGAACCCGTAGGTTTATGACCGTGCGGTAATAATCTCTCCATACATCCCTATACAATAATTCCCTGTGTAATCTACAGTCCATCCTTCAAATCAGGGTTAATGCTATTCTCCCACCTCATTCTTGATCTACAAACTGGACACACTCACTAGTTTCCCTGCAAGAAGTCTCCATTCACCTCTTTCATTCCCCAATCGAGCCACACGCCCTGCCCATCGCACTCTACGAGACTTAACTGTTCTTATTATATCTGGCTTCCTATAGGATACCATGTAGGTCACTGTTATGTAGTCTTCTCCATTCACATATCTGATCATCTATTTTTTGGTCCAAACTTTTTCCTAAGAACTTTATTGTCAAATACTCGTAATCTCCTTTCCACCTTAGTATTTGTATTTCCCTGATATAGTTCTCTGATGTACCTACTTTTTGCATTCATTTTAAGATTATTAATCATCTCTCTCAAATATTCCCTCTTTTTACTCTTTACTAACTTGGAGGTTTCCCGTCTATTACTACCCAATTGTTCTAAATTTACCTTATTTGGCTCGTGAAACCAATTCGTTTTTGCTAGCTTTCTTTACTTTATAATGTTGGCATATTCCTCATCAAACCGTTTCTTGTTTTTCTTATATAAAAATTCAATCATAATGTCTTCTTGGTGGAAGCAGCCCTAACTGTAATGTGAATAATGTTAATTTAAAAGGGTACGCGGGGGTTTAAAGAGATACAACTTCATGTCTATCTATGGATGTCTTTTCTCTCATATATTTCCTCTTTTTACCTTTTAATAATCTGGTGGTTTCCCGTCTACTACTATCCAATTGTTCTAAATTTACCTTATTTGGTTCATTAAACCAATTCGTTTTTTCTAGTTTTATTTCATTTATAATGTTGGTATTAAATTTTTAAAGGTAGAGTGCAGAGCGCAGGGCTAGTGATCCTGGATTCAAATCCCGATTCAGCGATACATTTTTATCTCTTTAATTTATTGTATTCCTTAATCTTATAACTGTGAAGGAAAGGTATGTAAATGAATGGCTGTGACAAACAGATGAAAACTGATGTTAGCACTTAGTTAACACTATGTGTGTAATTAGAGAGTGGTGAATTAATTACTAAGATACATCATCACATCAGCACCAACAATTCTCCTGACATTTCCCCCTGTCAACACCAACACCTGATTTCTGTAACACACACACAATTATTATCAAGTGTTCACTGTACACTTCACTCTAGAAAACATCCGTCAAGCAAGAACTGCGTAAACTATACCATTTCCTTAGAAAGTCAAATTTATGATTCGATATTCTGGTTTCTGGTAAATACCTTTGTTTTGTTACGAGCCATTAAATCGTATGTATCCAGTTTCGTTTCGAGAAAATATATTTGACAGCCGTCAGAGCGATTTTTTAATGTCAGATTTCAGTTGAACCCCCACTTATAACAGTAAAGTTTCGCTGATTTTTTGACAATACCTTTCCATTTTACTTCAATAGCTTATACCTTATGTCATTGCAAAAATAAATAATTGCGTCTGCCAGAGCGAATGTTACATTTTCGCTTCAAGTTAACTTTACTCCTAATGTTCAGATTTTCCTGATTAACTCGCTCGAGAATTTGTTTCTTAATTGATTGCTATATGCGGAGTTTCGTTCCGAAAAAAAATTACTGCGCTAGAGCAAATATGTTATGCATTTATGATAATCCTTTTCAACACAAAATAAATACATTCAAGAGTCTAATAAATAGGATGTTAAAATTCCCTTTAAATAAAGACAATTATAATAACGAATCAAATTATATCAAACACATGGCAAAAATTAGCGGCTACAACAAACAAATGATAAATAAAATCCTAAATAAACAAAACATAAAAAATAACATTACCAACATAACCAAACTTGAAAAAGAATCCAATTAAAATAACAAGAAATGGATAACTATCATAAACACTGGTAAAGAAACATTAAAATTGGCCAACACACTAAAAAAGCTCGATAAGAATATAAATATATCCTATAGAACTGATAATAAATTAAACAATTTAATAAACAACAACATCGAAGAAATATATGAATTCAACAATAAAGGCATCTACAAATTAACATGTACAAACTGCAATAAATTCTACATTGGGAAAACTAACAGAAGATTCAACATTAGATTCAAGGAACATTTCAGAGATTTCATTTATAATGGAGGAAAATCAAGTTACGCAAAACATGTAATTCAGGCTGGACATCATATGCATAACATCAATAACACCCTCACAATAGTACATAGATAAAACATTCCAACGAGGATAAATATACTGGAGGAAATTGCAATCCTAAGAGAAATCAACAGCAACCTGATTCTCAGTGAATACACACCCTGTCCACACAATCCTCTGTACAAAATTCTCACAACCAAGTCAGTGCTTCAACAAGGATCAACAAAGTATGGACCTAATGCATTCTGCTGACGATGGGACTAGTCCCGAAAGGCCTAAAAAGTTTTAAAACAACTTAAGTTGAGGAGACGGACTTACATGGTAACTACGTAGTTTATAGTTTTTAACCGTACATTATATTATTATTATGTATGTTTGTATACAGGCCTGTAACTAACTACCAGCATCGAAACCGGAGACAGCCGCGCGGATTTTTGATTCCCATACTTTCCTATCATTAGCTAATATTTTCAATAACCCCTTATTTAATGTATCTCTCAATCATGGTTATTATTATTCTTCCATCTCACTTTAGGTCAACCTATTGGCTACTTTTTTTCTGATTTTCCTACAAGGAGATTTCATGCCCTTCTCTCATTCCCCATACGTGTCACATCAGCTGTTCATCACAACCTAGGCCTATATATATTTTTTTTTCAAAACCATTTTCGGTGTCTACTAAGTAGGAAGGTTTGTAAAAAATGTCAAACGTCTTTCCACGAGAACAACTTCAATATATTATTTTGGAATTCGCTAAAACCGTTTTTACCTGCTTTCTTGTAACTTATTCGGAATTCCAAATCAAATTTACAACCATCTATTCGTCTCTCATTGGTCCAAAAATTTCCCTAAGCGCTTTATTCTCAAATAGTCTTAATGTTTTCCCATCTCTTAAAAATAAAGAATCGCGTTTTGTATCCATATATTACAATTGGAAACATTATTGTATATGTGTTTTATTTAATTAAATGAAAATAAAACTTAAGGTTTTATATGATTTTCGTATTTATTACAATATAAATTCGTAACAGTTGTTTCAGTACTTTGTATCTTCTTTAGACATGATTACAAATGAATGAATTTGTAATTATGTCTGAAGAAAGTACGGAATACCGAAACAGCTGTTACGAATTTATATTGTAATAAATATGAAAATCATGTAAAACTTTAAGTTCTATTTTTATTTAATTAAATAACTAAGGATTTTCATCAAGTAAACGCCAAATCAATTGATTACTTATATGTTTTACTTATTTTTTTATAGAAATTGGGTAAGAGACCTTATAACCCACAATGCAATTAGTTTTCAGAGTTGAATCAATGTTCATTTTCTTTCTTGTTATTTTTTAAATTAATTCCTAGGTATTTGAATTTCGATCACGAAAGTAAAGACACGATATTAGTGAAGTCGGAAATATGTTTGTAAAATTCTTGAAAATTCTCTCACGTATCTGGAAATCATAAATTTAAAGGTAAACGTGACAGTAAAATATTCTTGATCTTTTTATTTAATTGATCAGAATACATTAACCATTATCGGTCTGGAAATGTGTTACGTTGTTCATTAATACCGTAAGATAAACATAAAAAGAAGAAAATAATTATATAACATTTCTAAGATCGTTATTTTCTCTCAAATCATTCAAAATATTTTTCCTCTGTTCAAAAAAGAATTCAATTACATTGACTCTGAAGAGAGAAAGAATCTTTACTCGTCAAAAAAAAGTACAAAAATTAGTTTACGTAATAATAATAATAATAATAATAATAATAATAATAATAATAATAATAATAATAATAATAATAATAATAATAATAATAATAATAATAATAATAATAATAATAATAATAATAATAATAATAATAATAATAATCATCATCATCATCATCATAATAATAATAATAACTCAATATCGAAACCGTAGGTTCATGACCATACGAACATAACCTCCCCATACATCCCTATACTGAGGTACTATTTTCATGATCATCATCATCTCTGCATTCATGGATTAGGTCTGGTTACCCGTTCCGACTTCAGCCTATCTCTTTCTAGGTCTGCCCACATCTCGGGTGCCTTTAGGTTTGTATTTTGTTATTTGTTTTGGATATCTATCTTCATTCATTCTGTCTATGTGTTGCTTCCATTTTTGTCTATATGTATCTATTTTATCAGTTATTGCAAATATTTCAAGTTCCTGTCTTATTTCTGTGTTCTTGATTCTGTCTTCCTTAGTGCACCCTTTAACAGATCTCAAAAATTAGGGTAACAGAGTGGTACCCTTGACAGAGGTAGTCCATTCCAGGGAGTAGGTGCCCCTGCCATTTTGTGCCATTCCAGGTCCCACTCGCCCAGTGGGTAGTACCTGGGTAGGGCCCCGTCCACAGGGTTACGTGGGGAGAAGAGAAGTCCCCAAAGCCGTAGTAAAGGCAACTTCTCTAGGAGACGAACACTCCGAAATTGCAGTTCCCTGCCCTCCAGGAAGAGGGGTTTGGCTAGAGGCTGGTAACCTCTACTAGTAAAAAATAACTTACTCATAAACTTCAGCAGAAGAAAAGCCGGATTGATAAACCTTATGACGACCACAGCAAGGTACTATTTTAATTACTTAATTAGTATTCTATTCTATAGTGTTCTTCCCTCGGGTAGGTCTTTCACTGCAAATCATAGAATTTTGTTGCTAAACTTTGCACCTATACTAGGGAATTATAGGTGAAGTAGTTTCCATTGCTTTCCACACCGGGGATGATAATGATGCTGGCCAGAGACCGTATGGACCTCAAACTTCCTGTCATTTGTCTTACAAGTGAGGGAAAACCCCGAAAAAAAACTCACTTAAGAAGCTTTGTTCCTACCGGGAATCGAACCCTCTCCCGCTGCGTGACAAGGCAGCACGCCACCTCCAGACCACAGCGATGGATCGTAAGTACAATGGCATAATAGAATACTTCCTGATATATTAGCACTTCTCTATAGAGAATCCATTGTGGGTTTACCTGGTAGAATATTGAATAGGCTGATGTTATAGCTCCGTTTAAAGCCTGTCCTATAAAAATAAAAACAGACGACATCACGATTTTTATCGGATAACGTGTTGTCACCTTGGTGTTCAGCTGGCAATTACCTGTACAACTTCAGATGCGGGTAATTTGCAAATCGTGAACACATCATTACCTCTCACCCGAACATCTCTCGAAAACATATAATATCACGTTTGAAGTCAATTTAATTTTACAACTTCTATAAAGATAGTGCATTTCCCAATCCAAATTTAGATCTACCAATCTTTGTATCTATGTATGTATTAATGAATCCATCTATTCAACTATCCATTTTTTCATATATCTATCTACGGCTTTACAACTTTCCATCCAGTGGTTCCAATTAGGCTATAATGAACCTAGGGGCCAGAAAAATATTTTCTAATCAGGTGGAGGACCGCAAATTGAAAATAAAGGGATTTCTCCTATCATAATTGTAATCAACAAGTACACTTTAGTTACTACTTATAAAATAAAGTTTATTAATTATTTTACAACTAGCATACCCATGCGAAATGACTAATCGAAAATACAATGACACTGAAATGGTATAGTGGAGGGATAAGTAATTTCGTTAACCTTGTTCTTGCTCACAAGACATGGTGCTATAAATACACTTTCTCTCGCTACTAGGGGTTGTTCGGTGAATGGACGCGTTTATCACAGTGCAGAATAGATAAATGCAGAATTAATTTCAAATGTGCAGTAACTAATATAATTCTTAACAGCTTCAAATATTAACTAACTAACGCATTGGCACTATGGAACCCATAGGTACATGGCCGCTCGGACATAAGCTCTCCATATATCCCTATCCTGAGGCAATGTTTTCCAATCATCCCCTGAATAATCTACTTCCCTCAAATCATAGTTAATGTTATTCTCCCACCCCATTCTTGGTCTACCAACTGGGCGTTTTCCCTCTGGTTTTCGTACAAGTAGCTTCCATGCACGTATTTCATTCCCCAATTCGTGCCACATGTCCTGCCCATCACAGTCTAACTGTGAAATAAAAAAAATGATGCTCCATTAAAGGAAAGACAGCGCTTAAAATCCTGTTATAATGTTTTAATGGGAAAATAACATTAAATCACATTACAATAATCCACAACTTTTCGAACCAATTAAAATGGCTTGAAGTGACTCATGCGGCCCGCCATTTGGAAAACTTTGCATATAACAGTTCGTACAACTATCCATCAACCTGTCTTTTGAACTATTCGTCTTTTCACTTATTCATTTATCTATTCAATTACTCATCTAATTATATTTTAAACTATCAGTCAGGCGGCTCCATGGAGTAAGTGGCAAGGGTTTCGTGGTGAAGAAAACGAAGCTTGGACAAGTTTTTCTAAGGGGTTTCTCCCGTTTTCCCTCTCACAGATTTCATACCAACATTTTTGCATGCTCATCTCATCCATTTCGTCCATCCTTCCTCCCTGTGACGGTGCGTCTATCTTGGTCGACCGGCACTCTTGTCTTCACAGATCTTTATAAATATATGGGCTTAATCTCATCTCATTCCTCAACCCGAACCTGAGTTTAGACACTAGTAAATTATATTATATTTTATATCTATTAGCCAGTCAGTTTTCTATCGAATTATACATCTGTCCTTTTATTAACTATCTATTTATATATGGCTGAGTCACAATGGTGTTAGCATAACGCATAAAATACAATAATAAATAGAGAAAAAGTATACTTATATAATTTTAGGAATGTAATTTGGATCCAAATTTAATTATAGACAATAGTATTTTATTAATTTTGCATTTTTTTAATACCAATGCCACCAAGTAGTCTTTATGACATATCTGGTATTATCTTCTGGCGTGAGGGAATTGTAAATTACTTTTTAACTTGCGGCGCCTGGAAGGCGGAGTTACGTTATCCCGATGATATGATAGGTGATTAATGATGATGAAGCACCAGGAGAGTCCTTAAACCTAAACTTAGTCTAACTACAGACAGAATCAAGAACACAGATATAAGACAGGAACTTGAAATATTTGCAATAACTGATAAAATAGATACATATAGACAAAAATTGAAGCAACACATAGACAGAATGAATGAAGATAGATATCCAAAACAAATAACAAAATACAAACCTAAAGGCACCCGAGATGTGGGCAGACCTAGAAAGAGATGGGCTGAAGTCGGAACGAGTCAACAGACCTAATCCACGAATGCAGATGATGATGATGATGAAATACAGACCACGGGCGACCCAGGAATAATTCCCTGTAAGAAAAACAATCCTGTTGTCTGATCGAGAATCGAACCAGGAATACTTAATGTCTTTTTTCTCCAAATTTCCGTTATATCAGTTACAAGAGTTGGGAAAATCATATTTCAATTACATTTACAATTACTTACCAATTATTATAATATGAAATTGCAGGCATGGAATTAAATGTAATTGCATTACAGATGAATCAATTTAATTGTAATTGTGGTCGGCGATTACAATTACCGGTTGAGCCAAAGTAATTGCAATTACAAGTAGGGCCTAATTGCTATTGGAAACAGTCCATTCATGGAAATTCTGCCCGAGGGCAGGTCTTTCACTGCAATCACAGCATTTTCATGCTATGCTTTGCAGCTTTACTAGGGAATTATAAGTGTGATAGCTTTCCACACCGGTGAAGGATGATGATGATAATGATAAGGATGATGATGACCGGATGATTTTGGGGACCGTTGGGCCCTACGCTTCCTGACATTTGTCTACAGGTGAGGAAAAACCCAGAAAAACCTCATCAAAAGCCTGTACCGACCCGGGAATCGAACCCGGGCCCGCTGCCTGACAATGCAGCACGTTACCTCGAGACCACAGCGTTGGACATTGGAATTCATTAAATCCGAAATGACAGAAGGAGAAGGAGTTGACCTTGAGCCAATGAGGCTTGTAATTGTTATAATTTTACTATTGACGGAAAGGACCTACACTACTGTACCTTTAACCCGATCGTATAGCCATGTTAAAATCATTTGGTATTTTGTAGAATGTAAAAACTGATACGTAAATACCTTTTTTATCATGACATATCGTTCTGTATATATGGCCTATATTCCCTATAGTAAAGTAAAGTAAAGTGATCCCACAACAGACCCGGAGGCCCTTGGGGTAGTAGGAGGTTAGGCCTCCCACTTTTTCTAGACAATCAGCACTTTATGTCAGCCGGGTTGCATATTCCCTATAATGGGCTATATAAAATCGAAAATTTTGCACAAGTACAATAAGTTATTATATAAATATATATATTATATATATATATATATATATATAATAACTTATTAATTTAGAAAAAGCAGTATTTATTAACGTATAAGAATTATTAATAGATATTTGCCATATATAAATAGTAATAACATATATAAACTTGAAATAAATAGAGATAATTATATAATAAGATTTATATAAATATAAACCACTTAAATTTAAATTATTAAAATGGTCTTATCACAAAACTTGAAATAATTTCAATTAGGCCTATGTTAGTACAGCATGAACGTATGTTGTGACTAGCCTAACATAATGATGCATACAGCATTACATTGTAAGTGCATTATAGTTCTTACACTGTGGAAACGTAATAAATAACACTGTAGAGTTTTAATGTACTCGCCTGGCTTACTTGCTTAACACTGACTCAAAATGTCTGACACTGCATTAAGGTAAACAGAATTTATAACTTTTCTGGCTAACATTCAGCACTTACATACGAGTAATAATAATAATAATAATAATAATAATAATAATAATAATAATAATAATAATAATAATGATAATGATAATAATAATAATCATCATCATAATAATCATCATAATAATAATAGTAATAGTAATAATAATAGTAATAACAATAATAATAATAGTAATAATAATAATAGTAATAATAATAACAATAATAATAATATATCTTCGGGCTTTTACAGCTGCTACCGTCTTCCCGTGCCAAACCTCCAAAACCTACGATCTTGGGCATCTTCAATGCTTAGTCTCTCTTGCTTGCATTAATGTCTTAATGCTTTCCTTCCATGTTAACTTTAGTCTCCCTCTTTTCTTCTTTCTGGTCGGATGCCATTGATATAGTTGCTTTGGCCATCGCTCATCTTCCATTCTTAAAACATGTCCTAACCACTTTACTTCCTTCTCCCTCTTTCAATTATGCTTTCTTCTGCTTCCATTATGTTTCTAATTTCCTTATTTCTGTAAAGTAAAGTAATCCCACAACAGGCCCGGAGGCCCTTGGGGTAGTAGGAGGTTAAGGCTCCCACTTATTCTAGACAATCGGCACTTTATGTATTCATTGGGGATTCCATCTACCCCTGTTGCATTACCATTTTTCATTTCCTTAATTGCTAGTTCAACTTCTTCCTTCAGATTTGGAAATCATTTTTCATCTTCTGATACGTCTTCTTCATTTTCTATATCCAAGTTAGCCGGACGATTTCTTGTCTCATATAGCTCTTCTACATTTCATTGATATGGATCGTGAATTTAGGGTCACCCTGTACTTGTTGCTATAGGAAACGTAAGCAAAAGAGCATACACGACAACCAATAAGAATCCTCTTAAGCAAGTTAGCATTAGTATTATGCATTACAATATGTAATATATTGTTATGATCATGCACAACATGATTGGTAAGTACCGAAAAATATGTAGGTAAAAAAAATATATATTCAACTCAATATTTCAGTTACTTGCAAGAAAGGAGATGCATTTCGTAAGGTTGTAGATGTTCTGGGATGTTGTAAACGGAAATGCTGTAAGTGATTATTACAATAATTGTGCGCAAACATTACAAAAACGGTCGAGGGACAGACAGGAAGTACATATTAGATGGACATCCCGCTCAGCGCAGTAAAACGGCGAGAGAGTTGCCATGTTGATCCAGTGAAATTCTTGCTCCAACATTCTTGTACACTTGAGTGCAACGAAATAACTTCGATGCTGATTGTGTTTGTCGTGTGACATGGGTTGGTTTATGCCTATGGCAACGAAGAAATACGCACCCTGGACAGAAGAAGGTAAGCCAATTAAAACCATCTAAAACATTTTATTTTCGTTCTTTCGACTTAATGCAGGCCTATATTTTGGCTCAACTGCACTTCTACTAGCGCTTGAGTTTTCAGTTATATTGTTGTAAACTATAGCTCTTCTTCTGTATTTACTAACATTATTTAATATTTTAAACTTTTTCAAACAATTTTTATTACATTATTAAATAATTTTGAAGTATTATTTAAATATGCAAATCACAATATTATAACACTGTTAGACAATATTGTGATGCTAACTGCTATTTCCTCCACAGAGTATATTACTTAGTCTATGATTTTTCTACCGCTGTTTTGGGTTATCGCTGGTTGGATCAGCGTTAGGATGTGATAAGTAAGTGTACACACATTTTTAATAAACGTTTGGTAATTTTAATAGTATTGATATATTTTTTAACATAGATTTTGGGATTTATTGCAAATATTGGTCATTTAAATTTCATAGCGACGGATAGTTAACGAGGATGATAATCGATATGTGGTTCGATTGTGGGTTGTCGCTGACTCTATAAACTCTGACGCTTGCGTACTGTTGTTATAGGACTTCGAAAATATTTTACGCTAGTTTAAGTGTAGTTTTTCCTATATATTCATTTATATTTTTATCAGTTACCAGAGTTGGACAAAACACAATTTCAATTTCAAATATAATTATAATGGCTGTTCTATGTCACCGTGCCACCAGTGAATATTCGATCGGAGATCAAGTCACTTTTAGTATCGTGTTGATCAATGTGATAACACATGTTCCCGCTAGATCCAATTGCCAACATGTTTGCTCACGTACAAGGATATTCTATCCGAAGAGTCCACCTATATTAGTGAACAAGTTATTATTAGGTGTGAAACTTAGTGTCAGTTTGCATAAATTATGCTAAGAAAATGTGTAAGTTAGTACACCAAATTAGTTTAGCATTCATTGTTTGTTAGCACGTTTCTGTGAGAAGCTGTTTTCAAATTTTCACTTCGTGTGAATTCCTACACCTAATGGTTTTAGAGGTTCAAATTGTGAATCTAAACCATACAGAGACCGACTCAAACAAACACATATATTTTAATCAAAATCGGCGCAGTCGTTTAGGAGTTTTTAATTTCGGATTTCAAGTATACCACTACTTCTAATTGTCAGATATCGCTTATCTTTTGACAATACCTATATCGGTTTATTATAATAGGATATACTGAGTTTCGTTGTGAAACATCGAAAATTGTGACCGCTAGAGCGATTTTTAAATTTTCGCTTCAGGTTAAATCCTACACCTAATGGTTTTAGAGGATCCAATTGTGAATCTAAGCCATCCAGGGACCCATTCAAACGCATACAAAAAATTAATCAACATCGGTCCAGTCGTATAGGATTTTCTTTTTAAATTTCGGATTTAAAGTTAAAACCCCACTTCTATTGGTCTAATTTCGCTGATTTTTAGATAGTACATACCGTGGTTTATTTTAATAGGATATTCTGAGTTTTGGTGTGAAACATCTAAATTTGCGATCGCTAGAGGATTTTTTTTTTATTTTCGTTTCAGATGAACTCATACAACTAATGATTTTAGAACATAATATATAACGGCTAAACACCCGTCGCATGTGAAACCCTGAATATAGAAATTTTCACGAAAATCGGCTGAACAGTTTATAAGCCTATAAAGGACAGACAGATATACATACATCCATATATATATATATATATATATATATATATATATATATATATACTAGCTGGCCCGGCGAACGTCGTATCGCCTTTAAATATTTTTACGTTAATTTTTCCGATGTTTTAATAGTTATCTGCTATTCGGGGCGGAAACAAATCCAACAAATCAAAGATCATACAAATCGGTCCAGCCGTTCTTGAGTTATAAATAGTGTAACTAATCCGACTTTGTTTTTATATATAGAAGTCCCGGCCACGCGTTGCTATGGCTAAGGTATACGTTAAATTATGTTGTAGTAAACTAAGTGAGAAATCTAAATCAGAAAGTTTTTGTTTTAAACATTTTTTTAGTTCTGGTACGTTAACTACACGGTATAAATATGGGTGGTGGTTTATGTGGAAGTGGTTTTGTTGACTGAGATGAAATTATGTTGTCTGCATTCTCAGTATCATCCATAAGTGTATCATAAGGATTATATACATTTATTGATGGAATATTTTGAGGAGGCTTGCTGATTTCATTATACTTTCTTTTTTTTTCTACGGACTTGTTGGCAGTTTTGATTATCATCATCATCAAGAAGTCTCTGTATAGTAATATCATCTCGTGATATATTATAGTCATCTTGTTTTTCATTTAATTGAGGCATGGAGATTGTTTCTGTAATATTAGACATATTATTATAACTAACAGACTTACTTACAGTTCTGTTATTCCGTTCCTTAGGACCTTCATATGTTTTATCATTCATGGTCTCTAGAACTGATTCGCCATACTGTTCAATGTCCCTTCTAGGTCCAGTTACATTTAAATTAAGTTGCTGTCTTTCAGCCAGATTACGTAAAACTAATACTTACACACGAAATTAATATTATTATCAATATATTGAAAATAAAATAAACACTGAACACACTTAAATTATGAAATAATCAATATTTGTAATTCAATTGAAATTCGTGGTTGCAACAAAAAGCACAGCCACCTGAATAAATAATAAACCAATTACCTTACATCGTCATCTATTAGAATCGAATGGAACTCACTCTTTGTTAAATGATAAACAAATAATTTGCAATAAAAAATGCTACTATAAATTTAGTTATAAACAACCGTAGGTCTCAAGTTGGATCAAACAGCGCACAGTGTGCAAGATTTTATTAAAATCGTTTCAGTAGTTTAGGATTCCATCGCGGACAAACAACGTGACACGTAATTTTTATATATTAAGATATTATATCAGTTACCAAAGGTATATTTGTTTAAATCTAAATCTAAAGTTATGATCGGAAGATTTTATTAAAATCGGTTCAGTAGTTTAGGATTCCATCGCGGACAAACAACGTTACACGAAATTTTTATATATTAAGATATTATATCAGTTACCAAAGGTATATTTGTTTAAATCTAAAGTTATGATCGGAAGATTGATATTGCATTAAGTTCAGGGGTATCTGATTACTATATTTCTACAAAACAGCAATAAAGTTGAATTGCTGTTTCAGAAAATTACATCGGAAAAATTAACGTAAAAATATTTAAAGGCGATACGACGTTCGCCGGGCCAGCTAGTATATATATATATATATATATATATGGATGTATGTATATCTGTCTGTCCCTTATCTGTCCGTGTGTGTGTGTGTGGATAGAGAGTTCTGAAAACAGTTCCAATATTCATAATGCAAGTTGTATTTTACAATACAAGTAGCACAGGTAGAAAAGCCGAACCTTCTTCTCAATTGGCTTTGCTTCAAAATTAGTTAAAAAATCCCTGAATCCTTCTTTCAAATGTTCTTCTAATACAATACAATTTTATTTTTATATAGAGTTTAAATACATTGAACTAATCTACCTTATCATAACTAAAATTTTAAATATTGGAATTTATGAATAGCCATGTTCATTTGGAGGTATATTTTAGAATCATCCATGTGAATTTCCGGATTGTGGTATAGAGAGTATCTTCGTGGTTGTTCGTTGGTGCCCATTATTCAGATGTATATATAACAATAGTTCTTATTAAAAATTTATATATTAACACATTTCAGCTTCTCGATCCAAAATTAAGTATTCTGGAGGGAAAATAAAGGTAAGACAATTTTTTTTCTGAAACCTAGAAAACGTACTTTTAGTAGTATGACATACATACTTCCTTACGTGTATGCCAAATTTTGGAGGTAAATAAACCAATCACAAAATGTACATTTTACTGTTTCACACTTGTAAATGATAGTGCTTTCCAAGGAGAATCTAATCAGACCTAAGACTCAATTTTGACAAAAATGGTTCTTACTTACTGTGCATGGTTCTTTCCATGTACCCTTCATATGTGATCACAAAAAATGATCTTAATCGAGGGAAGCATTCATTAGCTGATAAAATGCCCTTCTGAACGTCTGTGTTATTTATCTAATTTACTTCTGGTCCTAGATACACAAAACTAGGTTGAACTTTATATGAATTAATTTTTGGATGCCCGGCCGGTGTCATGAATTTTGGAATGGAAAAATCCAATGGAAAGCGACTATAAACCATGAATCCCGAGTCCGATGATTTTCGGACTCATAAAAGATCCTCAAGCGTGAATAAAAAGGCAAAGTAAAGTAAAGTGATCCCACAACAGCCCTTAGGAGGCCCTTGGGGTAGTAGGAGGTTAAGGCTCCCACTTTTTATAGACAATCGGCACTTTATGTCAGCCGGGTTGTCAGCCCTGCGTGACGGCCGCCTTTACCCCCAGAACAAGCGCCTGGTACTCATTTCCGTTAGAGGCTGAGTCGACCCCAGGGCCATAGTGCCGCCAGAGGGTTTGGGTCAGTTTAAAAATCCTGACCCCAACGGGACTTGAACCCTCGACCCTCCGGCTTGTAGCTCAGTGCCTTAACCACTACGCTACGGCGTGCCCCCGAAGCCATATGAGCAAAATTTAACCGACCTTTTTCCATCCAAGTAAAATCTTAGTTTCCTACTAGATGTATCATGTACTAACCACATATCAGTCGCTGACATCTTAACGAAATAAGTATAAGTAAATTTGTCTGTTTAAGAAACTTCGCACTAGGGGAACACCAATGTCCCCGAGCAGGACGAATGGGGATCAATCAATTTTTAGATACATGCGAATGTATCTGAAGTCCTTAATGGACATGTTTTCTTCTCGTTTATTCTAAGGTATATCTTCTTTGCCGCTATCTGCGATTCAATAATTGCCAGAGGACGTGATTATTTATTGAAAGTTAACAGAATAGGCTATTTGGGTATTCTACGCATCGATACCGCCTGCATAAATTCATATAAATAAATAATAGTTTTAAAAAACTAAAACAGCACACTTTATTAGAAATCCGAACTAAAAAAATGAAAAATAATTTTAATTTCCAACACACTTGGGATAAAATTAAAGTGGTCAACAAAAAATCATCTCCAACACATATAGAATAAAACTAGAGTTATCATAAAAAACAAAATAATTTTACCATCAAAAGCGTGGGGTGCTTTATATCAATTAATATATTTGATAATAAACAGATATTGGTAAAAGAAAAGTCTCTAAGAAGAAAATGTAAAAACCATAAAAAGCACCCCACGCTTTTGATGGTCAAAGTATTTTCTTTTTGTTGATAACTCTAGTTTTATTCTATATGTGTTGCAGATGATTTTTTTGTTGACCACTTTAATTTTATCCCAAGCGTGTTGGAAATTAAAATTAGTTTTCATTTTTTTAGTTCGGATTTCTAATAAAGCGTGCTGTTTTAGTTTTTTAAAACCATTATTTATTTTTTGGTTTTAATATTTTACAGAATAAGATAAAAATGTAAATATCTTTAAATTCGATACTATTGTAGTATGAGCCAAAAGTAATACTCTTCTAAAAAATCCTCCCAGCCGCATATGAACCAGCGACCTATGGATTACTGAAATTATATACCAGTAGAGTTCACCGCTCTACCAACTGAGCTCTTACAACGATTGACTAAAAGGTCGACGAGTCCGCAACCTATTATACCACTTTTCATTATTTTAACTATCTGATGATTCTGGCCAGGATTTTAGAAACGAAATATGAAATTATTGTATTGTCACGGTTCCTTTACAAGTATACAAAGTTTCAAGACGATCCAATGTTTCTAAGTGGGTGAAAATCGTGTTCAAAGATTCCGTTACATAGATACAAAGACACTTTTTTTTATGACGATTCTGGCCAGGATTTTACAAACAAATATGAAAATATTTTATTGTCACGGATCCTTTACAAGTGTACAAAGTTTCAAGTCGATCCAATGTTTCTAAGTGGGTGAAAATCGTGTTCAAAGATTCCGTTACATAGATACAAAGACACTTTTTTTGATTTTCTGATGATTCTGGCCAGGATTTTAGAAAATAAATATGAAATTGTTGTATTGTCTCGGGTCCTTTATAAGTATACAAAATTTCAAGTCGATCCAATGTTTCTAAGTGGGTGAAAATCGTGTTCAAAGATTCCGTTACATAGATACAAAGACACTTTTTTTGATTTTCTGATGATTCTGGCCAGGAGTTTAGAAACTAAATATGAAATTATTGTATTGTCACGGGTCCTTTAAAAGTATACAAAGTTTCAAGTCGATCCAATGATTTTAAGTGCGTGAAAATCGCGTTGAAAGATTCCGTTACATAGATAGATAGATACATAGATAGATACATAGATAGATAGATAGATAGATAGATAGATAGATAGATAGATAGATAGATAGATAGTAATAATAATAATAATAATAATAATAATAATAATACTTTATTTATTCTGGCAGAGTTAAGGCCATAAGGCCCTCTCTTCCACTCAACCAGCACAAATACAAATAAATATTCGACAAATATAGATATACACTATACTAATTATAAACAGTTAAAGATACAATAAATGTAGCAATGTAAATGTCATGTACAAACAACATTTTATAGGGTAATAACAATAATGATACGATAATAATAATAATAATAATAATATTAATAATATAAATATGATACATTATACGGGAACACCAATTAATATATATATCTTACACTGGATAATAATGAAGTCGAGTTTAGAGCATATAGAAATTTAGATTTCTTTTAAAAGTTGCCAATGTCCGGCAGCCCCTTATTTCTTGTGGTAGGGAATTCCAGTTGCGAGAAGTGGAGATGGTATATGACATGGAGTGATGTGATGTCCTATGTTGCGGTATATTAAGTAAGAGACTATGTTGTGATCTTGTGTTTGAGTTATGGTTTGAGGATAGATACTGGAAACGGGATGATAAATAATTGGGAATCGAGGTATGTAGGATCTTAAATAGGAGAATTAGACAGTGCGTTTTTCTTCTCTCTTTTAGATGTAGCCATGACAATTCGTGGAATAATGGAGAACTGTGATCGTATTTTCGAACATTAAATATGAATCTGATACACATATTATGGACACGCTGCAGTTTGTCCGACAATCCGTCACTTATGTCAGTTAGTAGAACGTCACAGTAGTCAAAATGCGGCATCACTAAAGTTTGGATTAAAATTCTTTTAAGAGTTGTAGGAAGAAAATGTTTAAGTCGCTTTAGGGAATGTATTATGGAGAAGATCCTTTTAGATATTTGTTTTACTTGCACATGCCAATTTAAATTACAATCTAAGTAAAATCCCAAGTTTTTAACGACGTCGGTATAAGGAATTTGTTCATTATCTAATATAACAGCCGGCATATTGCCATTGTTTATGAGGTGTAATAGCCTTGGATGTCCGATAATTATTGCTTGCGTTTTGTTTACATTTAGTTTCAGCCCATATTGTCTGGACCATAAAGATATATGCCTGAGGTCAGTGTTTACTTTGTCAATATATTCATTAATTTCGTCAGGTGTAAAGTGTGTGTAAATCTGTCGGTCGTCGGCGTAAAGATGATGCTTGCAGTTTTGTAGTTTCTTGGTCACGTCATTAATATAAATCGAGAAGAGAAGAGGAGCGAGGGCGCCGCCTTGAGGTACCCCTTTCCTCGCCAAGCGCCAGGAAGAAATGCGATTATTAACAGAAACTGATTGCTGACGATTAGTGAGGTAAGATGCAAACCAATCAAGGCAGTTTTCCGACAGATGTAGTGTCTTTAGTCTCGCTAGCATTAAGTATATATCTACTGTGTCAAAGGCTTTACTGTAGTCGAGTAGGACTATTGCGGTGATTTTGCTTTTGTCCATTGAGTCTCTTATGTCCTCTACAATGCCAAGTAGTGCAGTACTTGTGTGATGTCCTGTTCTAAAACCAGACTGATGTTCATCAAGTAATTCGTGTGTGGTGAGGTAGTCTGTTAACTGTGAGTGTATTATGTGTTCCAGTGCTTTAGATAAACAGGGAAGAATACTAATTGGTCTATAATCATCGAGTGTTGTGGGAGTGTTTGATTTCGGTGTAGGACGAACTAGAGCCATTTTCCAGAGTCTAGGATAAGTCTCGGTCATTATAGAGGCATTAAAAATGTGGGTTATTGTTGGGAGAATAATGTCTATTATTTTTTGCAGGAGAGTTATTGTTATATTGTCTATTCCTTGTGCTTTAGATTTAATACGTAATACTGCTCTTTTGGCGTCATCAGGTGAGATATAGGAAAAAAACAATTTGTCTCGGGTAGGTTGGGAATATGACATTAGTTCATCTATTGTCTGTTGTTTGTGTTGTGAGTTGTTGTCAGTATGGAGGCGGGTAAAATGGTCATTCAACTCATATAGTGGTAGGTCAGCTGTTTCTACCTGTAGTTTATTTTGACAGAGGCCTATTGATTTTAAATGTTTCCACATGTCAGCTGAGTTGGACATAGACCCTCTTACTAATAATCCATATATAACTTTTATACAAGGTTTATACACATCTCAGTTGAAAATTCTTACTAATAAACACTGTATTAGCTGTTCAGTGTAGAAGAGGTGTACAACTTTACATGGGAATCGTTATACATGCCTCCACTCTTGTTTAAGGATTCTATAACTAGACAAAATGTCGGACATCAAGATCAACTGATTGTTTTCTTATGATATTGATGAAGGTTTCCTCAAATTTAACCCAAAATGCAACACTTTAACGACTGTTTGATGGATGCACAGGGCCTAAATAATATTAATAAAGCTCTGGGTAGGAAAATAAAGGCATCATAAAATGCCTTTCGTTACACTCATTCTCGATTAGGCCTAAAAATATTTTAAAATTGAACATTGAATCACAAAAGGATATGTTCTACAATAATTGCTGTAGACAAGATTTAACATGAATGTAGCTTAAATGCTTCATAATATTATTTTAAGAAAACTTTCTTGCATCTTTAATACATAACACACACACCGATATAAAAATGTATTTAAGTGTAGAGGTACTATTATTGCACCATGTTGCATGTTAACTTGGTAGTCTTGTGGTTAGGGCTTCTGACTACGATGCGTGAGGTCTTAGGTTCGGTTCCCGGTCAAACTATAGTGATTTTTTTTTCGCTTGAAATGATATTTTGTTGTCGGTAACATTTCTTACTATTTTGAACGTTTTCTAACGCATCTTAAAACACTGCATATAATTCATAATTAATGGGGAAAGCTTTTATTAGTTTCCAAGAATTGGTCGAAATTCTTGACGTTAGATGGCAGCACATTATCTGTAAAACCAATTCTACGTTTTATTTGACATTGCGTGAAGTGAAATGTATATAAATTAAAACACACTTATTTTTTCCGTACGTCCTCAATTAGGGAATCTCTATTAATTCTTATCCATATTCATTTCTTACACAATAATCACTAGTTGATGTTGTTTTATTTCTGTTACAAACTGCGAGTAATATTGTTCTGACGTCATTATGATGACGAATAGGATGTGACGTATTGTGCATAACTGCTGTTTTGTTATATAGCTCCGGCACAACGTTTATTAGTAAGGAAATTATACGTGATCTACATAAGGCTTATATATTGTATAAATAAACAACTGATGAAAGCCTGTATTAGAGATTTTTATTAGTAAGACTGAGATTGTGTAATACTAGTATGGGCATATCTTAGTTTTGCATTCCTGACAGTCTGGTTGACTTTATTCCTCAGATGTTTGTATGTCTGTAAGTCTGTCAGTTCTTTGTTCCTCCTGTATTTCCTGAATGCTACGTCTCTCTCAGTCATAAGCAAGCGGATATTATCAGACATCCAGGGTGCAGGTGGTCTGTTTATACGTCTAGTCTTGATAGGTGCGTGTTTGATAGATAGATAGATAGATAGATAGATAAATCAAGTCAAGCTAATATAAAGCGTGTAAAAACACAATTTATTTGTTACAGTATGTGCGTTATTACCTGAGAGAAATATATGCCTGTGTAGTTTTTTTCCCAAAAAAAGTGAGAACTGCCTTAAAACGAAATGCTGAAAGTAAGTTAAATCATCACATTTACAGTGTAAAATATGTATGTCTTGTTTAGTGTAGCCAGTTTTTCGTAAAAATAGGCTGGGAACAAGTGATCGCTGAAGTAGTCTGTGTCCAAACTAATTTGGTGTACACTACAGTAACTTGCTCATTTTCCACTATTACTTGGCCGATAATGTAAGTGGTCTCCTGGGATATAATCCTCTTACATGTGAGTAACTTACTTACTCACTGGCACTATCGAACCCGTAGGTTCAGGCCGCGCGGACATAAGCTCTCCATACATCCCTATCCTGAGCTAATGCTTTCCAATCATTCCTTGTATAATCTACTTCCCTCAAATCATAGTTAATGTTGTTCTCCCACCTCATTCTTGGTCTACCAACTGGGCGTTTTCCCTCTGGCTTCCCTACAAGAAGCTTCCATGCACGTCTTTCATTCACCATACGCGCAACATGTCCTGCCCATCGCAGTCTACGAGACTTAACTGTTCTTATTATATCTGGCTTCCTATAAAGACCAAGTAGTTCATTGTTACATAGTCTTCTCCATTCACCTGTATGTTCATCTCTCTTTGGTCCAAAAATTGTCCTAAGAACTTTATTCTCAAAAACTCGTAATCTCATTTCCTCCCTTAAAGTAAAAGTCTATGTTTCGCACCTATATAATATAACTGGTAGAATAATAGTTTTATATATTTTCAGTTTAACGTTTTTTTGAAAGGAGTTGGGACATCAAAAGTCTCTGCAATGCATAATAGCACGCATTTCCAGAATTGCGCCTATGTTTAATTCCTTTGTGCATCTCATTCCTATTTGTGATTATTCTTCATAGGTATTTGAATTCAGCCACTTCCTCAAAATTTCCTTCATTTATCATTGGCTGTCCATTTCCATTATATAATGCATTTCTAAGTGTGGCCATATATTTAGTTCTTTTGATATTTACTTCCAGTCCTAATTCCTTGGTGTTGAGTAAATGAGTTGAAAATTGTCTCTTGTGGGAGCGTGTGTAATCACGTTGGCCAACATGACGCTAGCAGTCACTTCGTCTCCGATCAAATATTCACAGATGGTATCCTGTCATAGAATAACCGAAAGTTCGTACATATGTTAAGAATATAGTGATCAATGAACACGTTTGCTGTTACAAGCATTGAAACACTTTTTGTTTGTGCCATAGATGTTTCTGTTTCGTTGTTGCACACCCACATGTGAAGTATGCAAACACTTTAAAACCCAGAGTTGTTTAAAATGATTACAATCCTCTTGAAATATGCCGTGGAATGAAAGGGAGGAGGATGTAACTGAAAAAGGGTTTAATTAGAGTGAAGACTCTTCAAGACCTAACTCACCCAAGTGGATTTACGTTGCATATAGTATACTCTATTCTTTCACTTGGGCGAATGCATTTTTCAAATTATCTAACTCATTAGCACTATCGACAGTGCTGACATAACCGCTCCATACATCTCTATTCTGAGCTAATACTCTCCAATTATCCTCTGTATAATCTACTTATTTCAAACCATAGTTAATGTTATTCTCCCACCTCATTGTTAGCTGCAGACTGTTGAGGAGGAGTTAATAGAGAGCGCGCAAAATCTCCTGATGAGGTCTACCGCAGCAGTACACGGAACGTCGAGTTTTGAAACCGAGTGGTTTAAAGCATCATGCCTTAGTGCAGAGCAACGAAACATAGATACATAGAGTCCCAAGCTGGAGGAGATCTGTTCCATGGAATATTGGCCAGTATTGGACCGGTGTCCGTCTAGTATCTTGAGAAATTTGAGTAGCTGCAATAAGTTTTTTTTAACCAAAGCAGCAGGTTGTTTCTATAACATTTCTTGTATTAATCCATCCATAGTAATTCTGCCCGAAGGCAGGTCCTTCACTGCAATCATAGCATTTTCATGCTATGCTTGCAAGCTTTACTAGGGAATAGTGTAGGTGTGGTAGCTTCCCGTTGCTTTCCACACCGGTGAAGGATGATGGTGATGATAATGATAAGGATGATGATGATGAAGATGATGGCCATATGATTTCGGGGACCGTTTGGGCCTTAAAGTTTTCCTGACATTTTTCTTACAGGTGAGGAAAAACCCCGATAAAAACCTCACCCAGAAAAACTGCCCCGACCGGGGATCGAACCCGGGCCCGCTGCGTGACAGGGCAGCACGCTACCTCGAGACCACAGCGGTGGACCTTGTATTAATAATAACAATAATTAACGGTTATCTCAGTCAAAAATTCAATTTATTCAAGTCGAACATTTCAATATCCTTGTGTGAGATCATTTTCAAGAGATTTGACATAACATTTTGTATGGTTTTTTATAATATATAGTTGTCATCACCAAGAAAATTTCGGGTTTTTTTACAAATTTAAATTAACAAATTAAAAATTCCAATTTATGATTCAAAATATTTTAACAAGGAATCATATGTTTCACATCATTCACTTATATCTTTTTTTGTTTATTTAAACAAAAATAACAAAATAAATCATTGAATAAACAAACAAAAAGCGCGCGCGCGCGCGCGCACACGCACACACACACACACACACACACATACATACATACATACAAAATTGTCTTGGTGATGGTAACTATGTGTTATAAACAAACATAAAAAATGAAATGTCAAATGTCTTGAAAATGATCTCACGCAAGAAGATTGAAACGTCGACTAGAATAAATTGAATATCTGATTATTGAGATAACGATTATTAATTATTGTTATTATTTTCATTATTGTTGTTATTATTATTCTCTGGGAATAATATTTATAAAAACATGTTACATATTTGTTGAATTGTCTCCTGGCATGGTGGAATTGTAAACCACTTCTTAAGTTGGGGCACCTGGAAGGCGGAGTTATATTACGCCGATGATATGATTGATGATGAATGATAATGAAGCGCTAGGAGAGCTCTTAAACCTAAACTAAATCCAGACCATGAGTGACCAAAGGAATAATTCCCTTCAAGAAAAAAATCTGTGGTGTGACTGGGAATCTAACCCCTGTCCTCGTGAAGTGTAGTCAGAATATCTGACCACTAGCCCATAAATCTGGTCAACTTTTGTTAATTAAATCATACTTAAGTGATAAAATAAATACTGCTAAATTTTGAAAAAAAAACTAGCTATCGGATGGGGGACTCGACATGCTGACCATATGCCACGCATGTACTGGCTGGATGTTGGCTCACATCTCTGGTGTTACACACGTGTATGTTAAATCAGCAGCCAGCTGCTAGCTGTAGTCTCTCTGGTTTAATTCACGAGAAATTTGTAGAATGAGACAACTGTACTCGCTTCTCTGACTCGCACCAGTGTGGTCGGTTTTCTTCACCAGATTGTTATCTCTCGCTATATATCTCTCTTCTAATCTCGCGAGAGAGAGAGAGAGAGAGAGAGAAGCCGAGAGAGAGAGAGAGAGCAGGAGAGAGAGAGGAGGAGAGAGAGAAGGAGAAGAGAGAGAGAGAGAGAGAGCGAGAGGAGAGAGAGGACGAGAGAGAGAGAGGAGAGAGAGAGAGAGAGAGAGAGAGAGAGAGTAGAGGGAAGAGAGAGAGAGAGAGAGAGAAGGAGTAAGAGAATAGAGAGAGAGAGGGAGGAGAGAGAGAAGAGAGAGAGAGAGGGAGAGAGCAGAGAGAGAGGAGAGAGAGAGAGAGAGAGAGAGAGAGAGAGAGAGAGAGAGAGAGAGAGAGAGAGGAGAGAGAGAGAGAAGAGAGAGAGAGAGAGAGAGAGAGAGAGAGGAGAGAGAGAGAGAGAGAGAGAGAGAGGAGAAAAGAGAGAGAAGAGAGAGAGAGAGAAAGAGCAGAAAGAGAGAAAGAGAAAGAGAGAAAGAAAGAGAGAAGAGAGAGAGAGGAGAGAGAGAGAGAGAGAGGGAGGGAGAGAGAGAGAGAGGAGAGGGAGAGGGAGAGGGAGAGGGGGAGAGGGGAGAGGGAGAGGGAGAGGGAGAGGAGAGGGGAGAGGGGAGAGGGAGAGGGAGAGGGAGAGGAGAGAGGGAGGGGGAGAGGGAGAGGAGAGAGGGAGAGGGAGAGGGGGAGGGAGAGGGAGAGGAGAGGGGGAGAGTGAAGGGAGAGGGAGAGGGAAAGGGGAGAGGAGAGGGAGAAGGGAAAGGGAGAGGGAGAGGGCGCGGGAGAGGGAGAGGAGAGGGAGGGAGAGGAGAGGAGAGGGGAGAGGGGAGAGGGAAGGGAGAGGGAGAGGGAGAGGAGGAGGGCGCGAGGGGAAGAGAGAGGGAGAGAGAGGGAGAGAGAGGGTTTCTCTTGCTATCTCTTTCTCTCTCTTTCTCTCTCTTTCTCTCTCTTTCTCTCTCTTTCTCTCTCTCTCTTTCTCTCTCTCTCTCTTTATCTCTCTCTCTCTCTCTCTCTCTCTGCCAAGTTAAACCAGCTATACAGTGTCCTGTCATGCATTTAAAAATAAAGCAGAATTTTAATATTATAATGAATATAAAAGTTAAAGTTAATATTGTATTTTAAAATTCTCTTAATATTTAAAATATACCTTAAATACATAAAAACATCTAAATTATTCATTGTTGGTTATTGTTGAATAAAAATATATCAGTAACAATTACAGAAATTATATTACATTAGTCTTTGTAAAGAATGCTTTTAAAAATTGTTTTAAGTCACTGTTGTCAAAATTATAAAGCTTTCTGTTATAACTGTAGTAAGAACACCTGCTTTACTTCGTATTTTTAAATGAAAGTAAACTAAATTCTGATTGGATGTTAAAAAAATTAACTTTCTTATTTAACAAATCAATTTAAACCTTATATTTAAAGAATTATTAACCAATAAAATTTAAATATAACATCATGTGATGTAATAATGTTCTTTAAAATCATAAAAGAATTACACCAGTCATTCTGCATACAACTTTCCACAAAGATAGAAGCAAGATGAGTTCTCAAGATAAAATGTAATATTTAATACAAGAATAATTGATTCCAGAAAAGAAAATAATTTATTTTAATTGATACTGAAGAATAATACCACTTACATTTACTTAATCTGCTGGGAACCTACAATGATCTTGAAGTGTTTTTTTATCCAGTGTATCAACTTTCGACCTTGAGAAGAGAATCCGGCTCTGCCGAAAATTAAACCTAACCTGAACCAGTAATTCTTTTTGGGACACCAATCCTTCAAAATGTTACTAAAACATCGGGCATGAAGAGAATTACTGCTTCAAAATGTCACCACAACGTGGGACAGCAATTTACTTCTTCAAAAAATTGCTAGGCCTACGTAGAATTGAAAATTGAAGAAAGTTCATTTTTCCCATGTAATAATCACCTACTCTTAAATTGTTTAATTGGAGTGCTTGTTTGTGTTAATACAGTATTTTATGAAAATTTACTGTAAATACACCTTTATTTACTGAGTGTGTTTTATCAAACAGTCTGCTGTGGTTGTTGAATTCTGCCTCTCCCAAACATTACATACGTGGCCATGTACACAGTTTTAAAATAACTTAACATAATTACTTCAATTAACATATGTTAGCAATGCTTTTAACGGTTTTTATGCTGAAGCTTCATGTAACCATATGTGAGCTCAATTTCAGTGTTTGGATAGTAGCACTAATTACTATTTTTGCCTCAATATTTATAATTAAGTTTGTCTATTAATTATGTTATAGTACAAATATAGTGAGAAGATATAAGCTGCCCATTCATTCCAATCCTGATTAATTAACCTCCCACATAAAGTGATAATATTGTCCTATCTAAGTCTAAGCCCTCCTACATTCATACACATAGTGTTCTGCCCAAGAGCAGGCCTTTCACTGCAAACTCAGCATTCCCCACTCTTTCCTCAACTCAGCCTTCCTTCTTGTATCCGCACACAAACCATTTATTTTAATATTGTCCATCATCTGTTGTATTTTTCTGCTTCTAACCTTCTTTCTGTTGACCATTCCTTCTAAGGAATCCATCAGTAGGCAGTTTCTTCTTAGTCAGTGGCCAATCCGATTTATTTTTCTCTTCTTTATGAGTTCCAGCATTGTTCTTCCTTCATCCACTGTGTTTATCACAAATTTTTATTTTTTATTTTGTCTGTCCGTTTTATACGCTCCATCCTTCTCCATATCCACATCTCAAAACTCCCAATAGCTTTTCCTCATTCCTTCGTAATGTCTAAGTATCTGCACCGTACAATGCTACACTCTATTGGACGTATTTCCTCTAGTTTTCCTGCAAGGTACAATGCTACACTCTCTTGGACGTATTTCCTCTAGTTTTCCTGCAAGAAGTTTCTATGCACTTCTTTCAATTTCCATTCGTGCAACACGTCCTTGTGTTTGAGACTCACTCAATTGCCACATTTTCACCTCTTCATAACAATATTTAAATTGTGTTAATAATTTTGATGAGTATTATTAACCCATTTCATAATTTCTCAAGTTTTAATACAGATTTACAGTCATTTTTACCTTATATAAGCGATAACAGTTTTATAATTTTCATCCTCACCAGATGACGATCCGTATTGCAGTTTATCCTTATAGCCAGACTTCGGGGAAATAGTACGGAAATATTATGTTTACATGCTTACAAGTACTGTACTACCTAACTGTAGACTGAAACAGAGGTAGTACAGAAATTACCTCACGACCACAGTTTCTGCAGTTAACATATCCAACATAACTATTCATTTCAGTGCTGAACAACAGGTAAATTAATACAGTTGTTAATATGAAGTTTCTAGTACGTATGTCAACGTTGTTGGAGTATACCATGTACACAGAGCAATAAGCATCACAAGCTTCCGTCCGTCTTGAAATTGTCTGAGCCAGTCGCTAGCACTTTATAAACAAACTAAGCTTGTTTGTTCTTTACTTCACATTTCGCTACTCTTTCCCCGCAGTCTTTTCATAACGGACCTAATATCGATTATGTTAGCATGCAAGCGTTTATCTACTAATATTATTCATGGCTTTCCTGGTTTTGCATTTCACCACGTGGAGGCGTAGATGTATTTGTGAATATCGTTATGCCAGAATGATGTGCTCTTAACAATAAGATTATTTGATCCTCCTTCAGTTAATTTATTGTGTGACATTAGATTATTTAATAGAATGGTCAGATGACGGTTTTGTGGCAAAGGTGACTAATTTAACCCTATTTTATTACCATCTTGAAGAAGATTGGTTTTTCCGTTTGTAAACCGTTTTACTTTTGCATTAAGATAATAACTAATTAACTAATTGGCAATATCGAACTCGGGGGTTCGTGGCCGCGCGGATATAAACTCTCCAAAATCTCTTTCCTGAGTTAAAGTTTTCTTTATATAATTTACCTCCCTCAAATCGTGCTAAATATTGTTCCTCACCCTAATCTTGGCCTACCTACTGGGCTATTTCGCGTGTTTTCCAACAAAAATGTTCATGATCGTCTTTCATTCCCCATTCGTGTCACATACCCTGTCTATGCCATTCCGTGATAATTATCTCTTCTTAGTGCATCCGATTTCTCTTATGATCATGTTGCTCATTGTTATGTAGTTCCCCCCCCCGTTTGCCTGTTTGATTTCTTCTCTCTTTTATCCAAACAATTACATAATCACTTTATTCTCAGATACTTGCAATTTCTCTTTTATGTTTTTATAGTAAGACACTATGTTTCGCAAGCATAATACACTGTAGTTATAACTAATAGAATAACAGTTTTATAAATTTTTAGCTTAACTTTAAGCATCTCTATATATTTCCTGTCCACCGCTGTGGTCTCGACGTAGCGTGCTGTCTTGTCATGCAGCGGGCCCGGGTTCGATTCCCGGTCGGTACACGCTCCTGGGTGAGGTTATTTTCGGGGTTCTTCCTCACCTGTAAGACAAATGTCAGGAAGCTTAGGGCCCAACGGTCCCCGAAAATCATCCAGCCATCATCCTTATCATTATCATCAACATCCTTCACCGATGTGGAAAACAACGGGAAGCTACCAACACCTACAACTCCGTAGTAAAGCTGCAAAGCATAGCATTCATTTTACATTTTATTTACCAAGCCAATTATTTAATCAAGTTATTGATTATTATCATTATTATTATTTTAACATTGTTTGTTCTTTCCTTGTCACCTGTATAGTGTGTAAACATAATCGTAATTATGTATTATTAATTAAGTTCTAGATACTTCATGATTAATTTCTGTACAATTGAACCCTGGTTAAGTGGAAGATAAACTTATGATCTTAATTCCATCAAGTAAAATAAACAATTATTTTTCCTATTATTATTATTATTATTATTATTATTATTATTATTATTATTATTATTATTATTATTATTATTATTATTTTATTGTCCCGCGCCGTAGCCGAGCCATTAAGGCAAGGTGATTTCGTGCAGAGCAATGGGACTTGCGCTGGTTCGAGCCCCCTTGGGGATTTTTTTTTTCATGGAATTTCGGCCAGTTTCGTCCAGTGCCCACCCAGTATCGCGAGGCATATGGGTTCCTACAGTAAGTAGCGGCTCCAGGTTGAGAAAACTAACTATGCTGAAAACATGTTACCCTTACACTGGCAAGAATGGTCGTCTAGGTCTGTGATTAACACATGTGATTGTGTGGCCAGCAGTCAGCTTTTAACCAAGGGCCTGTCGCTTCATGGGGTACATATATTTTTTATTGCGGATGGGCCCATGTAGGACTACGGAAAGTACTTAGAGGAGTTTCCTTTGAGCCCAAATTTCTTTCATTCTTTTGGCATGAGCTTGTTTTCTATCGTCTGCCCAAGTTGTTCCAGTTTTTTCTTCGGTTTGTCCTCTTGGTCAACTTGCCACTCATTCACCTTAATTCTAAATATATCTCTGTTTGGAATATCTTCATTGGTAATTCCTGCCAATTTTAAGTCCTTTTTTACTTCATCAATCCATTTCATAGTATCCACTGGAGTTTTATTTCTGTTTTCGTAGAATTCCATTATCTGTTTTGTAAGCCTATTTGAGTTCATTCGTTTAATATGGCCGTAAAAGTTTAACCTTCGTTTTCTGTAAATGTCTGTATATATTTTTATTTCCTTTTTACTTCTGAATCTAAATGCTTCACCTATGACTTGTGGACCTAAAACTTTTCTTATAATTTTGCATTCTTTTTTCACTATATTTTCGATATCTTTTTTCTGCTCAAAATTAATGTTTCTGCTCCATAGAGACATTCTGGTTAAATTACAGTGTTATAGTGTCGTAATTTTGTATGTAAAGATATGCATTTTTATTATAAGTGTTGTGAGTAAGCCGAAATGCTGTGGAGTACATATTTATTATTATTATTATTATTATTATTATTATTATTATTATTATTATTATTATTATTATTATTATTATTATTATGTTTAATTCCTTGTTGGCCCTCTACAGTAATAAATTTAGTAATTCATTAACAGAATATGTGGATCTTTGTCAAGCGCACGCTTTTGAATATTTGATGAGATTAACTGGAAAATGGTGTCCTAAATTAACGGCAGAGTGTCGGAATCTCATGCATAATCCTCATGCTACAGACAGCATAAGTATCAGTTTGTCTTGTGGATTTGCCAGAATCCCTGTCTTCTCTCCTCAGATAGTGAAATACCAAACATTCCTCTGTGTCGTGCTTTACTTCTCCTCTCTGTAAACAGAAATCATCTGCTTCTATCGTATCAATATTGTACTACGTGCTCAAAGCACAATATTATCATTTACCACAATAATAATAATAATAATAATAATAATAATAATAATAATAATAATAATAATAATAATAATAATAATAATAATAATGATAATGATAATAATAATAATAAATATATTTGTTTATATACAGATTATCTTAAAATAAATGGTTTTTGTGCAGATACAAAAATCAAAGCTGAGTTAAGGAAAGAGTGGAGAATGCTGAGTTTGCAGTGAAAGACCTGCTCTTGAACAGAACATTATGAATGAATATACAGATTTCCAATGTTTACATATATTTCTGTGCCTAAAGTTATATTTTCCTTCACCACTCGTCCCTATCCATTCACTCCACGTCCTCCAGTCCTCTTGTTTTCATTCCAGTTCTTATTTATTGCATCCATGAGTTACAAGGTCTTCTTTTCTTTCTTATTCCAGGTGGAAATAATTACAATGCTTTTCTGGGTAATTTTTCTTGTCGCATCCGTCGTATACATCCATATATACATAATAGTATTAATAATAATAATAATAATAATAATAATAATAATAATAGGGTTGTAAGGGTAGTGACGTGTGTATAACCTCTCCTACCTAATTCTCATCCTCACCTTCTCGTGGTACAACCCGTTTTCACAAACGAGGCTCTGAGGACCGAGTCACGGCGGTATAACCGTTCCATCAGGTACTGAGTAAATGCGGTATCCTAATGTCTGTCCAGAGACTAAAAGGTAGCAGCCCTACCACTGGACTACTTAGCGTCAGGCCAGTAACCTGTCCTAAGGAACTTCAAAACTACTTTCAAGTCTCAACACAAAAAAAGCCAGAAGGAATTGAAATATGACGACCCACAGCAAACTGCAGGAAGAAGAAGACCAGGACGTCCACTCAAAAGACTTCTGGATGGTGTTTCTCTTGAGGCCGAAACAGGTCAACAAATGGCCTAAATTCGTGAATGTACTATGATGATGATGATGATGATAATAATAATAATAATAATGGTAGAAGTAATGATGATAATAATAATTATTATTATTATTTATTTATTTATTTATAAACAGGTTTACAATGTAATAAAACATCCTGTGCCCAAATATTTTTAAATGTTTATCTTCTGTCTACATTCTTCTCTATCTTCCCATTCCAATTCTTCCAGACCCAGCTCCCTCATACCACTTCGTACATCATCCATACATTTAAATCTAGGTCGACCTCTCTTTCCTTTCCCAGGTTGAATCCATTCCGAAGCTTTTCTGGGTAATCATTATCATTTCTCTGACATTCTGCGTACATGGCCATACCATTTGAGTTGTCTGTATTTCACAAAATTATATTGTATTGTAAGCCTATATTTTCCCTTTACAGAGATTTAGGCGCTCTCCCCCTACAGGGAAGAATTTGAACCATACTAATTTAGTTACACTTGTTTTCGTATAGATGTGATTTTGAGTGGTCCGTGGTCAGCGTTCCGCCTCATACTGACATCTAGGAAACCAAGGTAGTACTAGGACGGGAAAATTCGATAAATTTTGCTTAGAGACCTTTTCATTCAGGCTTAAGGATTTTTTACGAGCCTGAAAATCTTCAGACTCGGGACACACGGCTTAAAGTCCCTCCCGGAGGACTTGCTCCTTGGATTTTTCCGTCCTAAAAAATCCATCGACCCCGGCCGGGTTTGAACCCGCGACCCTCCGGACCAGAGACAAGGAGCATAACCACTAGTCCACCGCGGCCGACATTTCACAAAATCTAATATTGAATTTTGAACATTCATTTGTTGTCTGATGATTGTATTTCTGATTGTTTTCCAATTTAGAATGTCTAGTTGAGCGTCTAAAACATCAATTCAAGTAGACGTAAGCTTTAAAATTCAAATTTTTATTCAACTGCCAAGTTTCTGCACTGTATGTTAGCGTGCTTTTAATTATAGATTTATAAATTTGTAATTTGCTATCTATTCTTAATTTCTTATTTTACAAAACTCCGGTTAACATTGTTATTACTGATCTGCCTTTTTGAATTATATATTTCATGACTTTCTTTGAGTACAATTTGAGTTAATTTTGATCCCCAGATAATTAAATGCTTCACATATTTTGATACATCCCATACCATCTTCCAAAACTAAATTTTTATTTTCATCCACACAAGATAAATAAAATGATTTATTCGAATTTACTTTTAACCCCATTTAATATACTTTTCTATAAGTTTTCAACACATATATTCCAGATCCTCATAATCCTGTGCTAAATATAACCAACTGGTCATCTGCAAATAACAATGTATAAATAGTGGAATGCAGGCTTTCACGGCCGGTAATCATGGTAATAAAAGATTCCGGGCTATGTGGCCGTGGTCTATAACTGGCGTTTCTTCCAGACGTTTCTCCCTCAACTGCGGAGGGCATCTTCAGTGGCGAGCGCTTACAGCTGTTGTTTCCCTGTCGTAGACTCGACAATAATAATAATAATAATAATAATAATAATAATAATAATAATAATAATAATGAAAAAGTTAGTGATACATATAATGATAATGATAGTGACTATTTAACTCATGTCCCAAATGGGAGTCAATGACAAATCACGTTACAATTATTTTTATTTATAACCAATCACAGTCGTGTTTCGCTTAGAATTTACCAACTGAAGTTTATCATAATAAAGAAAGCACCTCCTTTTTAACATTCTGAATATGTCATAGCATTATTTTGCAGGGACTGACTCACCAAGAAATACGGCTACCAGATTGTATATATACTGCATGAATGTCAACACGTAGAGCATGCGGGAGTTAATATAAAAACATTTGTAGCAATTGATTATACCACCAAAAAAATAAATCACTGTTTGCACTTTCTTAAATGTATTTTTTCCCAGAAAAATATAATTGTCATATTTACATCATAGGGCATCAGAAATGAATTAATATACAGTTTGATGTGTTTCATTTATTCTCCACTAGAGTGCATTCTTACAATATTGCGTTCCGTTGGCAATAAATAATATGATCTGGTTGCAGTGAGAACAAAAGAAGCAAATGAAGCGTACCGATCTTTTCTCATATGTTTTCAAGCATCGCCGTTTACATTAAATATATACATATTTTAAAATAACTATATTTAAATAATGATTTGAGAGTAAACAGCTTAATTTTATTTGTTAAATAGTTCTAACAAATGCCACTCTTGATTTAAAAATTCTGTAGATAAATTCACAACGGCTACCAGATTGTATATATACTGCATGAATGTCAACACATGCCGCATGCGGGAGTTAATATAAAAACATTTGTAGCAATTGATTATACCACCAAAAAAATAAACCACTGTTTGCACTTTCTTAAATGTATTTTTTCTCAGAAAAATATAATTGTCATATTTACATCATAGGGCATCAGAAATGAATTAATATACAGTTTGATGTGTTTCATTTATTCCCCACTAGAGTGCATTCTTACAATATTGCGTTCCGTTGGCAATAAATAATATGATCTGGTTGCAGTGAGAACAAAAGAAGCAAATGAAGCGTACCGATCTTTTCTCATTTGTTTTCAAGCATCGCCGTTTACATTAAATATATACATATTTTAAAATAACTATATTTCAATAATGATTTGTGAGTAAACAGCTTAATTTTATTCGTTAAATAGTTCTAACAAATGCCACTCTTGATTTAAAAATTCTCTAGATAAATTCACGACGGCTACCAGATTGTATATATACTGCATGAATGTCAACACATGCCGCATGCGGGAGTTAATATAAAAACATTTGTAGCAATTGATTATACCACCAAAAAAAATAAACCACTGTTTGCACTTTCTTCAATGTATTTTTTCCCAGAAAAATATAATTGTCAAATTTACATCATAGGGCATCAGAAATGAATTAATATACAGTTTGTTGTGTTTCATTTATTCTCCACTAGAGTGCATTCTTACAATATTGCGTTCCGTTGGCAATAAATGAGACGAATATGATACGGCCCTAATAGTGATTAAGGAATATAAGAAATGAATAAATAATGAAGGAATAGAATATAGTTAAAAATAAATTAAGTTTCATGTTGGTAAATAGTTCTCACAAGAAGCGGTTGAAACCCTAAGTAAAAGAGGTCATAAACATGTAACTCCTCAAATTAGACCTGAAATGTTTAAGCTGGGTCTAGCTTCAAAACTCACGTTTGGGAGAAATGTCAAACTCCAAATTTACAATCGCGAAAAGCCCAAGCTGGCAAACACGGTCCCTAGCCGTGAGAATAAAATCAAAAGGTAGGTGGTGGTTTAAATAAAATAGTTACGCCCTTGGATGGCATGTGATTAAATATTCTAACCAATCAAAATGAGAGTTAGGGTAAAGACCATATATGGGAATAATTGGTCCTGACTTCGATACGGAACTCATGAGGACAAAAATTTAATACACGGACACTTATACTCGACACTTAGAAGGAAGAAGATCTTGAATGTATAGTAAAAAAATATCTTGTAACAACGATTATGGACTTAGGGAAAATCTCCCGAACTCATAAGTCATTTGCTAGTCCTCATTAGCGAAATATCGAAGGCCAGGGACAGAAAAGTTTTATTTTTACTGTGTAACGTTCATTTAAATTGGCAGAGATTAATTAAATAAAATAATTCAAACAATTAGTGATTGTCTGTTCCCACGCAATTCTCCTTCCGAACCCTATATAGATAGGAGTCTCAGCGCTCACCCTGAAACCGACTAGCTACCGAGGAAGGGCAAGTAAATTCACAATTAAATCAAAGTGCAACCCAGTAGTGACATTTAACCGCCACTCCAAAATACCGCCCCAAAGTGGCGCCAAAATACTGCCCCATAAATAATATGATCTGGTTGCAGTGAGAACAAAAGAAGCAAATGAAGCGTACCGATCTTTTCTCATTTGTTTTCAAGCATCGCCGTTTACAATAAATATATACATAATTTAAAATAACTATATTTAAATAATGATTTGTGAGTAAACAGCTTAATTTTATTCGTTAAATAGTCCTAACAAATGCCACTCTTGATTTAACAATTCTGTAGATAAATTCACGACGGCTACCAGATTGTATATATACTGCATGAATGTCAACACATGCCGCATGCGGGAGTTAATATAAAAACATTTGTAGCAATTGATTATACCACCAAAAAAATAAACCACTGTTTGCACTTTCTTAAATGTATTTTTTCTCAGAAAAATATAATTGTCATATTTACATCATAGGGTATCAGAAATGAATTAATATACAGTTTGATGTGTTTCATTTATTCTACACTAGAGTGCATTCTTACAATATTGCGTTCCGTTGGCAATAAATAATATGATCTGGTTGCAGTGAGAACAAAAGAAGCAAATGAAGCGTACCGATCTTTTCTCATTTGTTTTCAAGCATCGCCGTTTACATTAAATATATACATATTTTAAAATAACTATATTTAAATAATGATTTGTGAGTAAACAGCTTAATTTTATTCGTTAAATAGTCCTAACAAATGCCACACTTGATTTAAAAATTCTCTACATAAATTCAAGACGGCTACCAGATTGTATATATACTGCATGAATGTCAACACATGCCGCATGCGGGAGTTAATATAAAACATTTGTAGCAATTGATTATACCACCAAAAAAATAAACCACTGTTTGCACTTTCTTAAATTATTTTTTCTCAGAAAAATATAATTGTGATATTTACATCATAGGGCATAAGAAATGAATTAATATACAGTTTGATGTAATTTGGAAATCACTCGTGGCATTACTTATGATAATGATATTTATAGTGATAGTAATAATGATAATGATAGTGATCATGATAACGATAGTCATAATGATAGTGATAATGATAGTGATAGTAATAATGATAATGATAGTGATCATGATAACGATAGTCATAATGATAGTGATAATGATAGTGATAGTAATAATGATAATGATAGTGATCATGATAACGATAGTCATAATGATAGTGATAATGATAGTGATAGTAATAATGATAATGATAGTGATCATGATAACGATAGTCATAATGAATAGTGATAATGATAGTGATAGTAATAGTAATAATGATAATGATAGTGATCATGATAACGATAGTCATAATGATAGTGATAATGATAGTGATAGTGATGGTAATAATGATAATGATCGTGGTAGTGATAGTGATAATGATAATGATAGTGATAATGATAGTCATAGTGATAGTAATAATGATAATGATCATGATAGTGATAATGATGATGGTGATAATGATAATGGTAGTGCTAATAATAATAATATGATAATAATGTTTTGTTTAATCTGGCAGAGTTAAGGTCATAAATCATAGGCCTACATTTATAAAAGTGCGTCACGCAATAACTGCATAAACTAACCTAATTTCTTACCGTATCGAATTTATTGGCCGATTTTGCTATTTTACGGAATATATCTTTGTTTTGTATCAACTGCTGTGGTATCAGGGTAGCGTCGACGCCTCGTAGGTGAGGGGGCCCAAGTTCGATCCCCAGTCGGGACAAATTTTCTGAGTGATGATTTTTTATCAGCGTTTTTTCTCACTTTTAAGACAAATGCCAGACAAAAATACGCTCAAATTGTCCCCGAACATCATTTGGCCTTCTTAATCATCACTATTATATGTTTAGTAAGATCGTGTCTGTGATTGAATAGTGTGTTTCGTCTTTAGTTGTGATGTCTCGGAGAAGCTCAATTAAGCTGATCAATCGTTCCAGGAGGTCCTCCATGTCCTTGGGGAGTCATAAGTATGTGTGTGATTCATAGCCTAAAATCCCTCTACCGACAGATCGTGTCACTGTAAGACTAAGGTAGCGCGTGGTATGTAAAAAGTACATATAAGGCGAGAGGTTAAACTCCGATAAAAAGCAATAAGAAGAAGAATCTTATTAATAATATTCAGTAATCATGAATAATTGTAGCTATAACTGCCCTCTTCTCAAAATATATCGTTAATTAACACAAACATGTATTATACCGTCAAGGATAGCGTATTGCTCTTTTCTCTATTAATAATAATGGCTTGTTATTGCTAAAAGTTCGTCTCAAAATAAACCGCTAATTGAATTCGAGTGATCGTCAACCGGGTGGCGATTTCTTTAATATTGACCGTCAGTGTCATCAGTTACGCCATAGTAATAATGTCAGGTAATCCATCCATAGTAATTTTGCCCGAGGGCAGTCCTTCACTGCAATAATAGCATTTTCTTGCTATGCTTGCAGCTTTACTAGGGAATTGCAGGTGTGGTAGCTTCTCGTTGCTTTCCACACCGGTGAAGGATGATGATGATGATTGATAATGATAAGGATGATGATGGTGATGATGGCCATATGATTTCGGGGACCGTTTGGGCCTTAAAGTTTTCCTGACATTTGTCTTACAGGTGAGGAAAAACCCCGATAAAAATCTCATCCAGAAAAACTGCCCCAACCGGGGATCGAACCCGGGCCCGCTGCGTGACAAGGCAGCACGCAACCTCGAGACCACAGCGGTGGACTGTCAGGTAATATGGGTGATATATGCAATTGAAGGGTTCAGAGCACAAGTAGAGCATGTCCAAAAATTGAAAATCCTAGTTATATGTGAATTTGGTTTCAATCTATTAGTAATTCTTTAGAGCAGTAATGAACCATTTGGTTCTTTCTAACTGTAAAAACATGAATGTTTAATTCTTCATCTGCAATTAAAATGTATTACTTTAAGTTTATATCTTACTTTTTTCAGCGACTTGTCCCAACTTATCTAAAAAAAGTTAAATTGAAAATATATATATATAACTGTTTTTCTCCCAGTTCTATTATATGGGTGCGAAACATGGACTCTTAGTTTAAAGGAGGAGAAAAGATAAAGAGTAATCGAGAATAAAGTTTTTAGGAAAATATTTGGACCAAAGAGAGATGAACAGAGAGAAAAATGGGGAAGACTGCATAACAATGAGTTACGTCATCTTTTATGTGAAACCAGATATAGTTTAAGAGTTAAATCTCAGAGTCAGTAATGGGCAGGACGTGTGGTTAGGAATGAGGAATGAAACACGAGCATGAAAGCTTCTTCTAGGAAAACCAGGGGGAAAACACCTCATTAGATAGATCAAGAAAGAAGTGGTAGAATAATATTAACCATTATTTTATGGAAGTTGATTATACAGGGGATATTAATTGGAAAACGTTAGCTCAGCATAGGGATCTATAGGGAGCTTATGTCGATCGGCTAAGAACTGATGACAGCGATAGAGTCAATGAGTCAGTTATATCAGTTTTCTCAAAATAATATTCTTCTTCTTCTTCTTCTTCTTCTTCACGGTTTAGATTTATTTACTAGCCTTTTCCGGCTCCAAATTGCTGCTGTTTCCATCTTTTCTTTGGTCTTCCCAATCTACTTATTCCTCGTGGTGAATAGCTATATGCTGCTTTTGGTATTCTCAGTCATCCTTGTTAAGTTCTCTTTCCAGTTTATTCTGTATTTCTCTATTGTTGTGTTTATTTCCTCTACATTATTTGTTGTCTTATTTCTGTATTATGTTTTTGTCTGTTCTTTGATATCCTGTTATTGGTCTGAGGAATTTCACTTCAGCAGCTTGTATTCTGGCAGATTGTTGTGTTGTCATTGTCCATGTTTCGGATCCATATGTAATAATAGGTACTACCATTGTCTTGTATAATTTCATTATAGAGTCTTTCCTGGCTTTATTTTTCAAAGTTCTCAAAAGAATGAAATATGAATTTGGCCCACTTTTGCTCTGACCTCCTCAATTATTTGCTTAAGTATTTAAGTAAGTTTAACAGTACGTTTTAGAGTAATAGAATTATTTCAATAATAGGTCAGAATCTGTGAGGAAATGAAAGATACAAAATAAGGACGTGGGCATATTACGTTTCAATACTTAGACTACATGTAGGAATGTATAGTAGGTACGTTGGTTGCAGAAAACCAGGACTTATGGAGGATTCCACGACTGACAGTGTGTACTGAGGGGATATTGGTAGACCAAGGACCTAATTATATCGCGGAAAATGGCACCGCAAAATCAACTTCTGTATATCTTGTTATACTCTCACCAGTCATGTTGTATTATGATTTTAACCAAAAGAGGATCAACGCACATTGTAAGTCTTAAGACAAACCTCAGTCACACAGAATTATCCACATGGTGTCAGTGAATAAATAACTGACTCTATGGTTCTATCAAAACCAGAAGGTTTATTGCCGCGCGAACATAAGCTCTCTACACTACTTCACTGAATTTGTTTTTCAGTCACCCCTGTATAATCTACTTCCCTCAAATCATAATTGTTATTCTCTAACATCATTCTGGGCATTCCTATAGGGGTTTTACTTCTGGTTTTCCTACAAGTAATTTTCATGCCACACTTTCGTTACTCATTCGTGTCCATTGCAGTCTGCGAGGCTTAACTTTTCTTATTATATCCGATTTTCTGTAATGATAATGTAGCTCACTGTTATGTAAGTCTTCTCTATTCACCTGTCTGTTAATCTGCGTTCGGTCTAAAAATTTTCCCAAGAACTTTATTCTCAAATACTCGTAATAATTTCTATTCCCTTAAAGTAAGAATCCACGTTTCGCATTCATATAATATAATTGAGAGGGTAACTGTTTTATATATGTTTTATATAGGTTACTCCAGGGGAAAGTTGAGTAAGGACTGGTGGATGGTGACCAGAAATAGAGAGTTGCTGGGTAAAGTCCTTAAAGGGCCAAGGGGTGGTAGTCCGATGATGATGATGGTGATGATGTATTTCCCGCAAGGGAGCTCTATATGAGGATCAGCGGGTATAAACTTACTTATTTTAAGCCCTTTAAATTAACATATAATTTGTAAAACATTGTCCAACATGTAATTGTTTTATTGCTGAATATTGATCTTTGTTATGAATACAGATTGTTTCAAAAAGCAAGTTCACAATTTTTCACTTAGAGAATTTTCAGAAAAGGCTACATTAAAATCCGTAGTATTGTGGTTTTTTTTATTTGTTAAAAAATGAATACAATACTATGATGAATATTTAGAGCAGCATGACTTGTAAAGTTGGTAATATTGTTTTTGATAAACAACACTGGTCAACATTGGTTTTGTTGCCCTTCATATAAGATTAATTTCGGATAAATTTATGCTCACAATTCATGGAACTATCAATGGTTTTGGAAGATTTGCTACGGTTTTTTTGAAATCTTTATTTTAATTTTACACTACAAAAGTCAGAAAATATGAAACAAATAACAGATATATTTATAATGCCAATTGTTTTTTTGAAAAATTAGTATACACCGACGTAAATAGAAAGATCGAACTCTGATCCGCTGCGTGACAAGACAACACATTACCTCGAAACCACAGCGGTGTACGACAAGAGGAGCCTATTCTTTAGCTTTTAACTCAAGGAGTTAAGTACGCGGTATTCAATATGAGGAGGATGAAAGTAAGTAGTATTACGTCGCAAGACTGGTATAATTAATTGGTTGGAGACCGCATTAACCCTGTATCTGGGGTTGCAAGACGTGGAGTCAGTCTAACTTAATTACAGTGGATAATGATGTAATTTCCTTGCATAATTAATCTACTTTATGTGTGTGATATCCACGTGTGTGTTGAAAGTTTTATGAACATTTTCTACGTATTATAAAGAAAGTAAAGAAAGCGATTTCCTAGACCTGCAGGCTTTAGTAATCCCTTTGTGGTAATAGGAGGTTTAAGGCTTTTTCTCTTTATTGGTGCCTATATTACTGAGCAATAAAAAAGAAACTTTATTTTTTTGTCTCAGAAAAAAAATGTGATTCTGGCAGTATTTTTTCTCCAGAATTCAAATATGATATCGGTTTTTCTCAATCACGCAAAGTTTCCGAGAGACAGGCGTTCATAATTTCAAACACTTTAATATTTTCTACATTCGTAACTACACAATATTCGAACATTCGGACTAGTCTAGAAAGTATGAAATGCCGATTTTTTGCCTGCGAAGCATCCCGTTTGATGCTCCAACAATAATCGGCCAGCATATTAGGATTCCATTTGCCTTGATATCTCTTTTCCATAGCTGAAATCTCCTGATGAAAGTGTTCCCCGTTTTACAGTGGACAAATGGACGAAAAAAGTTTATCAAAAAAATATTATTTAAACCTATTCATTGAAATTGAAATAAAAAAACTGTGGGTGATGGAGAAATTCCGAATATGTATTTGAAAACACGATAAAAAACTGCATAAAGTACAACTATTGGTACTCATGAGACAAAAATCATGTTGACCAGTGTAATTGATAGCTGAGTTTTCATTCTTGCTTGGTAGCCGCCTTTACTCTCAGAACATGCTTAAAGGCTATAGGGTTTTTTACATTTAGAAAATATTATTGCTTTCAGAGAGCAATTCCTACGAATAAACAGGCCCTTTTATGAGAGATTGATTTTTTAGTTGATTCATTTGAAATAAATAATATAGTTAAATAGTTTCACCTATAACTTCGCCAAGGTATATGCTCGATTTAGGGAATAAATACCATTGTGAAAAGTATAAATATCACCTACATATTAAAAAATTAGGGTGATGAACTCAGTTATCATAATAGCGGCTAGTGTAGACGCCATTGAACCATCCTCTTTCAACGAAACTTGGAGATAATTATGTTTCCATCTCTATCACTCAATCTGAGGCATCAAGTAAGCAATAGCGTTCCCATAAGAGCAATACTATTTTCTATACATAAAACATCCTATAGTAGTCATTTCATTTATTGGTTAAATCGAGCTCAAGGCCATGATGCCGCCAAAAGGTTTATGTTAGTTTACACCGAGTCTACATTATAAGATGTAACCGATTGTGCGGGGTTTTTTAAGTGGGATATGCGACTTGCTTCAGCGGGTGGCGCGCGCTTCTAGTTTGGTCTTCACGGCACCTGGGGGCAGTTAGTCAGTTTTAAGTTATCAAGTTGATGAGACCGATTTCGCTGGTTATAATTTTTTCACGTGTAAAAATTATTTTAAGTACATGTTTGCTCGACTGGTACATGATGAATTTATTAATTTATTAATTTATTTCCTGCTGAAGTTTCACACCTTCAAAAACACAAGTTCTCGGAATTGTTAATAAATTTCAAAATGCTGGTTCAGCACAAAACAAAAACCGTGCGTACACGAACTGTTTTAATAGATGAAAAGCTACATGAAATTCATGCGAATCTTGAGCATTAACCGAATAAATCTCTCTCACAATTAGAACAATTTGGGGTTTCGATAGTCGATCTCGAGACAGCAGCGGTAATAGTCAAGCGTTTAACCGTTTTGCCACGATTCAGCCATGAATCAAGAACAATTTAATGATTTATGAATCAGTCAATTATCTTTTTACAACCCAACATTCACTGATTTCGTGACAATATCGAATTACTTCCTGCAACAGGAAAATTGAGGTTGCCGCACGTTAGGTTCATACAAAAGAAATCTAAATTATTATTTACTTTAATTTTGTTATTCATATTGCCCTCACGTAATGTTGGTATATGTATTATTATAATGGGTGTTTACCGTTTAATTTATTTTATTATTATTGTTATTTCAATAATATTATGATTAGCGTAAAAAATATGTATATGAATCTACATTGCAATTAATTGTTAATGATTTTTTTAATTTATTATAATTTGTATGTTGTGTGTATATATATATATATATATATATATATATATATGGTATGATAAGAAAAATAAATGCCTGGACGGGATTCGAACCCGGATCTCTGAGTCTGTACCTCAGCGTGATATCCATTACACTACCAGGCGAATCCAATTCAAACACTTATTTTTCTTATATATGTATTATACTCTCCATTATTACTAGATGTCGCGAGAACCATTGCATTGCTCAATGTTAAAGATTTAATTATAACATCTATAAAGCGTCACTGCTATAAAGTAAAATAAATATTCTCTTTAATTTGCTTACTTGATACAGTCAGCTACTAGATGGCAGTGAAGGCAGTGTTCTCGCGACATCTAGTAATAATGGAGAGTATAATACATATATAAGAAAAATAAGTGTTTGAATTGGTTTCGCCTGGTAGTGTAATGGATATCACGCTGAGGTACAGACTTAGAGATCCGGGTTCGAATCCCGTCCAGGCATTTATTTTTCTTATCATACCATTTTAAGCTTGCATTGCTCAATGTTAAAGATTTAATTATAACATATATATATATATATATATATATATATAATTTATTGTAAATTTGTTCTTGCATATTTGTGCTGGTTGAGTACAAGAAAATGCCATATAGTCTTAACTCTTCCAGACTAGATAAAACATTATTATTATTAATATTATTTATTTAGGAATAATACGCACTGCAGTGATTCTCCTTTAACCCGAATATATTTGTCGCAAGAGGTTTCTGTCTATAGCATATTCTTCTCTCAAATCTCTAACTTCCATACTTCTCCTCACTCCATTTATCCTACGTCCTCTAGGTCTGCCTTTTTCATATCCTCCATTAACTTTACAATCTAGTATCTTCTTTGGTATTCTATCTTCTTCCATTCTATTCATATGAGATGTCAATACCATTTCAGACTTTTTTTTTCTATTTTTCTATTTTTTTAACTTGTATAATTTCCCTAATCGTGCTATTTCTCACTTTATCCCGTGTTGAAATTATTGGCAATCGCCTCCAAAAATCCATTTCTACTGCTAACAGCTTGTTGGCTTGTTATCTACTTACAGGTTTCGGACCCTTGTAATAAAATGCTTTCTGCTAGTTCGTTGTTGATAATTCCGTCCGGCATTCTTCTCTTTAGTTTTTTAGTATTGTATATTTTTCATTAGAATGAGGAGCTGGCCCATTCCTGTAACCCCTAACCTGGAGGACCAGGTAATTTGTAATAAAGATTGTCTTCCTCTAGCCTTTAGTGAATCAACACTGAACTACAAGGCAGTAGCTGTTAGTTTTGGTGCGCCTCGGGTTTTTTATTTCCCTGATACCACCCTTATCTGGAAATTATTCCCCTATCCACCTCCTGGTGAGGTGCCCGATGGGGAACTAACAACCCCATTGTTATTAATAATATTATTACTATTACTTATCTCGATGGAAATGGATTTCTTGAAGAGAGCAATAAAATGTTCATAATTAGAAAAAATAAGAGATACTGTCATACGAGAAAAAATGAATTAGTAGAGATCCATTAGTAGATTATACAATATCTATCTATAATGTCGTAGTCCATTACTGGGCCCTTTTTAAGCAGTTACTAGACCAAATTAATGTTTAGTTATCTTATTTGCTCAGAGATGTCATGGAGGCACGCGGTCAACACATCGACCCAATGAGACACTGGACAGACAACTAAGGTATTACTAGGACAATGAGGTCGATACATTTTGCTTAGTGGCCTCTTTATTCAGGCTTAAGGATCTTTTACGAGCCTAAAAATCTTCAGACTCTGGGCCCAAGGCTTAATGTCCTCCCGGAGGACTTTCTCCTCGGATTTTTCCGTCCTAAAAAGTCCATCGACCCCGGCCGAGTTTGAATCCGCGACCCCCCGGAACCAGAGACAAGGAGTATAACCACTAGTCCACCGCGGCAGACTTAAATAAGATACAAGCAATTAAATTGGTATGGGTATGTACGACGAATGCAAGAGGAAAGGTTACCCTGGAAAACATTGGAATGGGTGTCCTCCTGGAAGAAGAAGGAAAGGAAGATCTCGAAACTCGTGAATGCAAGAAATAAGAACTGGAATGAGAACAAGAAGACTGGAGAACATGGAGTGGATGGATAGAGACGAGTGGAGAAAGAATATAAAACTTTAGTCACAGAAATATGTGTAAACATTGAAAATCAGTATATTAATAAAATTATTATTATTATTATTATTATTATTATTATTATTATTATTATTATCAGGGAGCGGGTTGTTATGTTCTAAAAGTTAAGAATGCAACATAGTATAGCAATAAAATTAATTTAATAAGTGTTTATATCCAATCAACAGATTTTTTTATAATATAACTAACAAAACTGTTTCTCAATAATTTTTGTGTGGGATCTAGCTATATTACATATATATTTTACGTCTTACTTTTAAATTGAAAAAGAAAATTATGTAAGTAGAACACTATTTATTTTTATTTTAAAAGTAAAATGTGTAATATAAATGTAATAATGCTAGATTCCACACAAAAGTTATTAAGAAACGTTTTTGTAAGTTATATTTTAAAAAACAGTTGATTGGATATAAAGAGCTTATTACATTAATTTTATCACTATACTATGTTGCAATATTAACTTTTAGAACATAAAAATCCACTCCCTTGTTAATAATAATAATAATAATAATAATAATATGAAGGGGGGGGAGAAAGTTCATTTTATCACTGAAAAATAAGATGGAGGGAATGTACCAGAAGGTTATTAGCAGACACAATATGTGCAACGAGTTTGTTGGTCGCCATATCTAATCGCTGTTGTAGTAGACTATTTAACTCATGCCACTAATGCTAGTCAATAACCAATCACGTTTCAATGAATGTTGTTTTACAACCAATGACAGTCGCGTGTCACCTCGCTCTTTATCGATTTCTCTTTATCAGCTCCTGCTTTTGTGATAAAGAAAGCTCCTCCTTTTTAATGTTCTGAACAGGTCAAAGCATTATTTTTCTCCAACAAAAACATTGAATATAGCAAATAATGAAAAGATTCCTTGATTATACTGAGTTGTTTACTAAAAAAAATAAATTAATAACCCGTAATTTTTTTTTCAAATGCCCCAGGTTTGTCTTTCGACATTCCTGGTTTCTCTCCTGGCATGGCGTATTTGTAACCCACTTCTGAGGTTGGGGCGTCTGGAAGGCGGGGTTACGTTGCCCCGATGATATGATGGGTGATGATGATAATGTTGCGCCAGGAGAGTCCCTAATCCTGAGCTTAACCTAAGATGAATATGAATGATGATGATTGCGATGGCCATATGATTTCGGGGACCGTTTGGGCCTTAAAGTTTTCCTGATATTTGTCTTACAGGTGAGGAAAAACCCCGATAAAAACCTCACTCAGAAAAACTGTCCCGACCGGGGATCGAACCCGGGCCCTCTGCGTAACAAGGCAGCACGCTACCTCGAGACCACAGCGGTGGATATAACCCGTAATGTTGATTATGATATATAGTTTGATGTGTTTCATTATTTCTCCACTTGGGTGCACTCTTACAATATTGCTATCTTATTTGGCAATAAATAATATGATCAAGCAGCAGTGAGTGAACATAACCTCACATTTCTGATTTGTTTTCAAACATCGCCGCTTACATTAAATATATAAATATTTTAAAATAACTATAGTTAAACAATGATTTGTGAGTAAACAGCTTAATTGTATTCGTTAAATAGTCCTAACAAATGCCACGAGTGATTTCCAAATTATCGATAAATTCACGACTCACGAAGTGAGGAGTGAATTTATTTAGAGAATTTGGAAATCAAGAGTGGCATTACTTATGATAAATATTCACAATGTTAAGTACAGTACAGTAAATTGGTTAGTTTGGTAAAAATATTCGAACAATGAAAAAATTAAGTTTTTTTGAGATTGTCACGAAATAATGTCGATTTGTATGAAAGTAATTAATTGAGTCATAAATAATTATATGACATCGATTTATCCCTGGCAGACGCGGGAGATTTAAAAACTTAATGCATAATTGTACCTGCAGCACGAATACGGTACGTTTCCGGACAAAGGTATATATTCAAAACATTATCTATACAGTCCCCCTCTACAAACTCTATAAGTGTGTAATGCAAATTCCCGAACAGGCTTTTTTGTTACTCTTAATTTAATACTTTATTTACAGTAAATGTGTGTTGCATGTTTTTACATTCCTCAGGTTCGCAGTTCATTTAGTGTTTTATATTGCTTCTAAAATGTCTAGAGAAAAGGTTAAAAGGTGGAAAGAAAATGAAGACAAAAGGTTATAAAGAAGAGAGGTGCCCTCACTTCATATTAAAACGCTGCACACAGTCTTCAAATAGGTTGGGTTATTTTCAGTAATTTAAACTGGAAGCCATTTCACTTCTGTTTTATTTCTTTACACGCCACTTCTCTTCATGTGCTGTAGTCCACACATTTGATACGGCTTTTTCGTGACAGTATCAGCTCACCTCTCCCTCTAGCAACATTTTATTTATATTTGTTATTACACAAATTCAGGATATACTATGAGACAACATGCACATTCTATTGGGCAATTGTAAGAAATTGGAACTAGAAGTAAACATTAATAAAGCTAAATATATGTTCACACAAAGAAATTCATTATATAATGAAAATGGACAGTTAATGACAACTGAGAGAAATTTTGAAGAAATATCTGAACTCAAATAGGCCCTTTAAGGAGAATATATTGTGAAGAGAGATACAAAGTAACTCTTAATAAAAAAAATATTTATCTCACAATACACCGATCCTATGTAGTAGACAACGATAATGGGCATGGCCAATATATATATATATATATATATATATATGGCATTTATTTTTCTTATCATGCCATATTAAGCTTGCATTGCTCAATGTTAAAGATTTAATTATAATATATATATATATATATATATACATATATATATATATATATATATATACACACACACACACACAGAATGTTGCAAAAAACCGACAACGGAGGTGGGGTGATATATTGAGATATTTTGATCATTTTTGATAAGGTACCAGTGTCCGCAAGTGATGTGTTTTCAAACTGCGACTAATTAATTATGTCTCAAGATCAGTGTTAGTTGGAAGGATTTGAGGACTCATTACTTGACAACTCACAGGTACGGAATCTGTGATTCGCAAAGAAATGTGGCTGCACATGACGGAACTCCAGCTCGCTTCGATGCCAATGTGAGGAGAGATTTGGATACCACGTATCCAGATCGATGGATTGGAAGAGGGAGACCAGTCCCATGGCCTCCGAAATCACCTGATCTTAATCCTCTGGACTAATTTTTGTGGGGCGACATGAAACAATCTGTTTATCAGACTCCAGTAGAGTCACGAATGGGTCTTGCAGCCCTAATCCACGCTGCTGCAGAAATAATCCAAACGAGGCCAGGCGTGTTTGAACGCGTTAACCAATCACTACACCGCCGATGTACGCTCTGCAATGAGATGGGAGGTGGATATTTTGAAAGCTTGATGTGATTATGACAGTTTTGTCAAGTATGGAGTCTTGAAATCCAACTAACGAAAATCTTGAGAACTTACTCATATTGTGAAAACGCATAATTTCCGGACATTTGTATCTTATTAAAAATTATCAGCATATCTCAATATACTACTCACCTCCATTATCGGTGTTATTGTGCAACACTCTGTATATATATATATATATATATATGTGTGTGTGTGTGTGTGTGTGTGTGTGTGTGTGTGTATGTTATAAGTTATAACTATATTTTTTATATTTGACAATGAAGGCAAATATGATATGAAAAGAAAAATGAATGCTTGAGTCAAGATTTGAACCCGAGTTTCTAAACTCTGTACATTTAGCGCTTTAACGACCTGAGCTACCCAAGTAGTCGGGATTTGAACCCGAGTCTCTAAACTCCGTATGTTTAGCGCTCTAACGACCTGAGCTACCCAGGTGGGTAGCATTCATTTTTCATTTCATATATATATATATATATATATATATGTGTGTGTGTGTGTGTGTGTGTGTGTGTGTGTGTGTGTGTGTGTGTGAGTGAGTGAGTGTAGCGCTGATTTTCTAATTTTTTTATATAACTTACATTTATTTTTTTTGTTTGAAGGTTTGATTTAAAAGGTTTTCTGATTCAAAATAACTTTAATTAACTTTTTATATTATCCTGATAAATTTTCTAACTTATATTATTAGAGTCAAGAGTACATAATAATGGTACAGTAGGAGTATTGGTTTCCTCAATATTCTGATGTAGCCTGAATGTCATTAGTGGATATCATTATGTAGGGTGACATCATTTTGATTTAAAAGTTGAGAGAACAATGTCCATTGTTTGCATCAGCAGATAATGATGGCTGCTATGTGGCGTGTTATGATTCCACACCACAGAAAGAGAGAGTAGAAAAAGAAAAAAAACAAGCAAGGCCTGCTGTGGCTTTACAACCTCCTAAATGAAACTTATTAACACTAATTTATTTTCTGATGCCTCAGTTCCATCCAGACTGTAAATGTCAAACTACTGGTCGTTTGAATGATAATTAAAATGTGATGAAGTCAGATGGACAATGAAAAGGTTTGAAAATCATCACCCTGGAACTTATGTGATTCGCAAAATTAAAATTATAATATAAAATTATAAAATTGTTACCTTATAGATCCGTCTCCTCAACTTAAAAAATATATAATTTTCTATAGGCCCTTCGGGACTAGTACATCAGCAGCAGAAGGGGGCAAGAAATAGGTTTGTATCTACTGACCCTGAATGCAATACTTAGAAAACACACGCAGTACATTCAGTCCTCTGTACAAAATTATCACAAATGGACCAGTATTGCATTCAGAGTCAGCATGTAATAATAATAATAATAATAATAATAATAATAATAATAATAATAATTATGATAATAGTATCCCGGATGGCACAGGGTTTTCCTTTTACTTATTTCGATTTAAATAAGTACACAGTTGTTACGTAAAAATTTTTGTTTTCATTTTATTTTCTTCTCACAATTGTCACTAAATCTTCAATCACAATTTATCTTACAACTATTCTTCCTTGAAGGTTTATTTGACAATCACTGCTAACACAGTTGCAGACACAGTCCTTCTCATAGTTTGTCACAGTTTCTCGTCATCCAACACTAGACTATCGCAGACTGACTGATTCTCTCCTCCGCTCCTTCATATAAGCGGGAGGAAAGCTCTAGTAACAGATTCGAGTAACTTCGAAGCCCAGAAACCTCTGGCTTCCGATCTTTCTCCAAGGGGAAGGGAGAGCCCGGTAGAAACGTCTGGCAGCACATTCCAGACAATTCAAGCGGGTCACCTAATTCACTATGGGCGACTCGCCCGCGCAATTCAAACGCCGCTTACACAACATGTAATAATAATAATAATAATAATAATAATAATAATATAATATAATATAATAATGATAATGATAATAGTAATAATAATAATAATAATATAATAATAATGATAATGATAATAGTAATAATAATAATAATAATAATAATAATGCTTTAATTATGATGGCAGAGTTAAAGTCAAAAGGCCTTCTCTTCCACTCAACCAGCGAATAGTAAAATCATACAAAAAATATGCACTTACTATAATTTTAAATTTTTATTAATATGTAGACTAAACAAAAGGCAATGGGGATGTGGTCCAATATCAGCTAAAGACACGTTTCCATTACTACAAGTTTGTCCCGCAACATGTTGAGCGTCATGTGCCACCACATGTGCCCGAAATTTGTTGAGATGGAAACAGTATGCATCATGTAGCGGCACAAGTGCCGGGGACAAAAATGTGCCAGGCGACTGCGGCACTGTTAACATGTGCCACAACTTGTGCCACAGAAAACGGAAACAGACTGCAACATGTCCCTGTTGTTTCTGTAACGATAGAAACGATGCCCTGCAACGGATTTCTGATGGTACGGAGTGCACTCTTCAAGAAGTTGAGAAGAAACTTCACTCTCTGAGGTCTCAATACTTGAGAGAAGGAACTAAAATAGACAAGAGCAACTCTTTCCGAATGTGTTTTCGCTAAAAAACTTCTAATCCACCATCTCGGTCGTTTTCGCCTTTTTTTTAGAAGTTCATAGTACGTGCCTGCCATTACCACAAAAACTGAAGTAGATGAGTTGTCCATATCACTCAAATATTTGAACCTTAAGAAACACTGGATAGCACTGCATCTGATTCACTGTATAAACTGAAACGGTAGTCTTGATCTCCAAACCTATATACTAATGTTGCAGATGCCGCAGGAAATTGGAAACAGTAGAAATAGTCTAAGATCCGGCTGTAAGATTGCTAGGTTCATCGAGTGTATGAACAAAATCTGTTTTATGATGATCTTGAAGAAGATTTTCGGGCTGTAGCTGTGGTCGTGAGGCTTGTAGTTCCCCGAAATTTAGCCAGAGATTGCGTCTGGCGAAACGTCGGGGAACTGACAACCCTTGAGGATCCCAGACGCAGTCTCTGGCGAAACGTCGGGTAACTACAAGCCTCACGACCACGGCCTACAGCCCGAAAATCTTATTCAAGATCATCATGGCAACTCCGGCCGTGAAAGTCTACGTCAATACAAAATCTATTTTTTTTTTCGCAAATTGTGAATGACTGAATACATTTTTGCCGAGTTGCCTATTAAAATTCGGCCGCCAATATGTTTAATTAAAATATAATTAATGTATTAATTCGAAATAATTTGATTTACTTGTTATTGAAATAAATTATAATCCAGTTCGCAGAAATCGATGAACAGAGATTGAAAAGTTTTGGTTGCCATTGCACACTTGGCCGTAAATCCTCTTCGCAGCGGGAAGTAAAACCACTGCCCTTTATGTATTCTACGTATAATGTATATACAAAAATATATCCAAAAGTTGTGTTAAAATAATTATACGTAACAAATCACAGCATTTTAAATGAACTGAACTTTATTTGAAACAATATAAAACAATAAATACTTACCGCCATTTTATTACCGATTGGAGCCACATCCTACTGTAGCCACGAGGATATATACGGTCAAGTTTGCAATGGCAATCAAAACTTTTCATCGATTTATGCGAACTGGATTATAATTTATTTTAATAATAAGTCAATCAAATTATTTCGAATAAATAAATTAATTATATTTTAATTAAACATACTGGCGGCCGAATTTTAATAGGCAACTCGGCCATTCACAATTTTATGAAAAATATATTTTTTTCAAACACTCGATGAACGTAGTTATCTTGCAGCCGGATCTTGGACTAAAAGAATGACGAGCAACATGTGCCGGCACATGTTGCGCGTCATGTGCCTGGAACTTGTCAGAATGGAAACGAGCCTTCAACATTAACAAAACACGTAATAGAAATAAAATAATATAAAAGAAAATAAAGTAAGTAAAACTTCCTATATTAATACTTACAGGTAAGTACAAAATGCTGAATATAGTTGCTATGATAGCAGTATTTTGATTATGTTGAATTTAGTATATCAGTTAATTTGGATTTAAATAATGATAGTGACTGACAATCCCTGACATGACTGGAAAGTGAGTTCCATGCTTAGTCATAAACATTATGTAAGATTCAGATTATAGACATGTCCTATGTTGTGATATAGACCTATCTCCTGCTCCTTCTGCTGATGATAGGACTGGTCCCGTAAGGCCTAAAAAGAAATAATATTTTACTAAGTTGAGCAGACGGACCTACCAGGTAACAATTTTTATAATTTTATATTATAATTTTAATTTTATGACTAATGCCTCAACGTATTTTTGCTATGAATTGTGTTATTGTTGACGGTGTGCATCTCTTTTTAGACTGAGAAATCGAAGATTAAATTGAACACTGGGAATAAATTGAAAAATTATCTAAATGTGTACTGTCATTATTCTCGAAGCCTTCTTTTACCAAAACCAGAGGAAAACCACCCCACTAGGCAGGTCGAAAATGAAGTGGGAGGATATGTAATTTTTTTTAATCTTTTTCGCGAGAACAACCTCAATAGCTGTTTCGGAGTTCTCTAAATGTTACAGCAGAATAATTTAAATTGAAATAAAACTACAGACGACATTGAATAAATTTCATTATTAAATTATTAAATTAATTGCAAACTAACTAACTCACTGGCATTATCAAATCCGTAGGTTCATGGGACATAAGCTCTTTATACATCCCTACCCTGAGCTAATGCGTTCTAATAATCTACGTTCCTCAAATCATCATCATCGACATATAGATTTAGGCCTTATGGCCTGTTCCTGCTTAAAACTGGTCACGCCTTCTCTTCACAGGTCGGCCAACATTTATTTTTCCTATAGAATTATAGTTTAGGACAGCTTTTGCTATTCTACACTCTAATTCAACCCAAAAGTTACTACAGACCTTATGGGCTACGCCCCTACTTACAGAGGTACATGTTTCCAAACTCATAATAATATTTGTTTGTTTACGGAGGGGTGGAGGGGAAAGGGTAGCAGTGCTTTTTCCAAATCTATATACTATACATTTAAAAAACATAGTTTTCTTTTACGGCATGCAAACTAGTATTATAGCAAATATGAGAGTCAACACTTCCACACAGGATAGTACAGGTCCGCATGAGCTCAGTGACAAGTGGTAACTGTTTTTTGCTTTAACAGTGAGTGGCTTGGACGACTACAATTTACAACCATGTACCTGGTCAGTTGCATATTTCAGTTTTATTTAAGGATTTCTCTCAAGAAAATACTGTTAAATTGGCAATCCAGTGCCCTAATCTAAATACACAGTAACTTCCTGGGTTCAATCTGAATTGTAGTTGGTGACATGAGTTGAACATGGTCTTTCCAATTAGTTCTGTATTTTTCGACAATTGCCATAATTGGTTCTATATTCAGTTCATCCCTGTTGTCTATACTTCTCCTATGATCTAACAACGTACAACCTGCTACAAATAAAATAAATTTCTTATCTGAAGACTCTATTTGCTTTAACAGGTCTGCAGTTAGTGTCCACTTTTCACTACCATATAGACGTAGTGACAGTGCAATTACGCTATAGAACTACAGTAATTTTTGTTTTTGTACTTTATATGTCAATGTCCTCTGTATTGTTCCGCCGAATTGTCTAAATTTCCTTTCTTCAAATCATGGTTAATGTTATTCTCCCACCTCATTGTTGTCTTGTGTGTGGGCGTTTTCCCTCTGGTTTTTCTACAATTAGCTTTCATTCCCCATTCGTGTCACATGTCCTTCTCATCGCAGTCTACGAGATTTAACTCTTCTTATTACATCTCGTTTCGCATAAAGATCATGCAGCTCACTGTTACGTAGTCTTCTCCATTTACCTGCCTGTTCATCTCTCTTTGGTCCAAAATTATTTCGTAATAAATTTATTCTCAAATACTCGTAATCTTTTTTACTCTCTTAAATTCTTAATCGGGACACGCCGTAGCGTAGTGGTTAAGGCACTGAGCTACAAGCCGGAGGGTCGAGGGTTCAAGTCCCGTTGGGGTCAGGATTTTTAAACTGACCCAAACCCTCTGGCGGCACTATGACCCTGGGGTCGACTCAGCCTCTAACGGAAGTGAGTACCAGACGCTTGTTCTGGGGGTAAAGGCGGCCGTCACGCAGGGCTGACAAACCCGGCTGACATAAAGTGCCGATTGTCTAGAAAAAGTGGGAGCCTTAACCTCCTACTACCCCAAGGGCCTCCGGGCCTGTTGTGGAATCACTTTACTTTAAATTCTTAATCCAAGAAGTAATTATACAACATAAAGGAATTAAATGTGGCAACCCCTGATATCTGCAGGGAGGGAATTTCAGGAGATAAAATGGCTACAGTGAAAAAAGTGGAATATACAAAGAGATCTTGGGAAGAGGTATTGTTAACAGACTGATATTTTGTGACCTCAATGTGAAATCAGGAAAATAACTGAACGCCAGGTAACTTCAGACCATCTGCGGAACCTGTGATGTATGGGAATAAAAACTTGAGATCTGGGTAATACTTGTTGGCCCAATGAAAGCGTGGCAAAGGAGGAGCTTAAGAATGGACGGGACCATATGCATTCCAACAAATGTGATATCCTGAACATGTTTAGCCGCAAGCTAGGGATTGTTTCAGAGCACTTCACTTTATTTTTCTATCTTTTCAACTTTATTCGTTAAACCTAGAGTATATCAACATATTATTATTATTATTATTATTATTATTATTATTATTATTATTATTATTATTATTATTATTATTATTGATGTTATGAGATATTCATGGTGTAACAAAAGTCAACGGCAAAAGTTCAGGAATGGATTCCTCATATTATGAGAAGAAAAAAAGTCTAGTACAACTTGGGTCCGGAAATGTATAATTACAGATTTATTCGAACTTTTAAGAATGTTAGTAAATCGCTGAAAATCGATATAATACTCACTTTCTCAGCACATTGTAAACCACTGAAAACATGTCTTCCCATCATATTGTAAACCACTGAAAGCAGACTTCAGACAAACCGATCACTTATGGCTAAATAACCTAAACATGACGGGAAATCATTTGCAGGTGCTAACAAGTATTCAGGTGGAAAACAATTTTATTCGCAACATGTTTCCTTATTTAGAGTGTGATGGAAAGAAGTGTGTTTCCAGTGGTTTACAGTGTGAAAATGTATTATTTCTGTTTTCGGTGATTTACTAACATTCATAAAAGTTCAAATAACTCTATAATTATATATTTCCGGACACATATTCTACTAGACTTTTTTCTTCTCTCAATATGAGGAATTCATTCCTGAAATTTTGCCGTTCAGTTTTGTTACACCGACAAAATGATAAGGATGATAAGGCGATGCAAAGAGGATAGTTTTTTGTGAAGGAACATATAGTCACAAACACGTCGTTTATGAGTTATGCGCAGGTGAAAGTGTTCGCCCATGAGGGTCGGAATTGAAAACAAACAATTGTACATGTACCATTTTATTGAAAAAGACATGTTTTACAACAAGTGTTCAAACAGTCGACGCTGTGCAACATTTCATGTTTGATATCGTCGCAGCAACGATCGGCCAGCACGGCCGATCATGGTAGGATTCTTTATATATATATAATCACTATCTCCGTTACAGATTAATTTTGTAAGAGAGCATGCCATTAAATATTTAGAGGAGACAGAAGGTGCAGAAATCAATGGTATTAATAATTCCTGTTATATAATGATGATAGTATTACAAGGTCAACACACACACACACACACACACACACACACACACGAGTAACACTAAGGAATTGGGCTGGCACTAAACATAAAAAACTAAATATATTGTCACACATGAAAATGGATTGTATGATGGAAATGGACAATTAATTTAAAATGAGATAAATTTTGAAGAAGTGGTGAATTCAGATACTTAGGAACAATAAGTACAAACTGAAATGAGATGCACAAAGAAATTAAACATAAGCTCAATTCAAGAAAAGCATAATATAGTGTATGCCATGATTTAACGATCTTCTCTCCCCCCTAAGAAACCTAAGTTAATACTTACAACTACCACGCACCAATGATTTCACTTTCCAATGTTGCCACGTCCACATCACTCTTTAAAAATAGTATTTTAAAATTAATCCTTTTTATGCTATATTAACATGCACATACCTGTAAAAAGGTCAGATAGTTGATTTGGCAACCTTGGAATATCTCCGTCTCTTTCTCTCTAATGAGGGTTAGAAGGCGGTCGGCTTTTGTTAAGTGACACTCAGGAGGATGGTTGAAACCGAATATTTTTTTACAGTTCCAGGAAATTAGGCCGTTAAAGCATTCCACAAACAATATCATGCAATACAGTGACTTTTATCGTCCAGCTTCTCTGAAGAAACGTTGAATTTAAAATGGATAAATATGTTAGACTTGTTTTATGGATGCAAACATGCACTCTTACTTTAAGGGAGGAGAAAAAATATAAAATAATTGAAAACAAGCATATGGAAATTCTTGAACAAAAGAAGGAGAACAGACAGGTGAATTGAGAAGAGTACTAACAGGAAACTACATTATATTTATAGGAAAAAAAGATTAGTTAAGTGTCGTAGATTGTGATAGGTAGGACAAGTAGCACAAATGGGCAATGCGTAAAGGGTGAGAGGAGAAGGGCTTAATACAAGGTTAATTTGGATTGAAGCCCAACTGTTGAGAGACAATTTAAGAGAGGATCTTATTCTGGTTGGTTAGATTGGATTAGGTTTGTATCCGGGGAATATGGGTACCTGGACGGTTTAATGTTCCGGACTGCTCAGATTCGGGTTTCGGTAAGAGCTGGATTCTTGTACCCCAGGTACACGAGAGGAAGGATGACCACATGGTATAATCACTAGACGATTTCTTAAGGTTGATAACAAAGTTTCAGTTTATTGCGCTTCTGTAGATGCACTTGGCCGGAACAAATATATATTAAATAATTATTTTTAATCATTTATACTTATCAATGGTGAGAGGATATGGATATATCGGTGCAAGGGCTTGGAAACTTCTTGTACAAAAACAACCGGTAAAGCATCCGATAGGTAGAACAACAATGAGGTGGGAGAATAAAATTGACCATGATTTGAGGGAAGTGAATTATACATGGGATGATTGGAAAATATTAGCTCAGGATGGGGCTGTATGGAGAACTTATGTCCGCGCTGCCATAAAACTTCGGGTTCGACAGTGCCAGTGAGTTAGTTATAGGCCTATATGCCTGCATATAGCCTAGAAAGAATACAGTCGTTCTATGAGGAGAGATGTTTCGGATCCATAAGAAATAGTACTGCAGAAGTAATTTACGAAATTGTGAATCTTCCTGTTGTTTTATTAAATATGTGCGAGTTAAGATTAATAGTCTTAGGTTACAATTGTCTTTGTGAGTAGCAAATGAATTGATATTTCCCTTCTCCATTTAACTGATTTACTGTTAGCTCGTTGAAAAGTCGCGCAGGTTAACTTTGTGTATTAAATAACACAATAGATCCATTGTGTGTTTATTCATAGTCAAGAATACAGTAACTAACTAACTAACTAACTCACTAACACACTGCCCGCTTGGACATAAGGTCTCTATACATTCCTGTCCTTAGCTAATACTTTCCAATTATATCCTGTATAATGTAATTCCCTCAAATTACGGTTAATGTTATTCTCCCAGCTCATCCTTTCCATACCTACTGGGCGCTTTCCTTCTGATTTACCTACAAGGTGCTTCCATGCCCATCTTTCATTCCCCTTTCGTGTCAAATGTACTACTCACCACAGTCTATGAATCTTAACTGTTCTTTATTATATATGGCTTCCTATAATATAATCATGTAACTCACCGTCTTCTCTATTCGCCTGTATGTTTATCTCCCTTTAGTCCAAAAATATTCCTCTTTTACCTACAATGTGCTTCCATAGTCATCTTTCATTCCTCATTCGTGCCACGTGTACTACCCATAGCAATATACTAGACTTAACTGTTCTTATTATATCTGGTTTCCTATAAAGATCATGTAGTTCACCGTTAAGTAGTCTTCTACATTCCTCTGCCTGTTTATCTCTCTCTTTAGTCCTCTTTCTTATGTGCTGCTGTCGATTTTCTTTTCAATTCAAACTGAAATGTGAAAATTTGTATTTTATTTCCTTTATTTGTTCGACTGAGTAACTGTTACACTGTAAAAGGCAAATTTTCCAATAAGTCTAATTTTTCATCAATATCCAGCAAATGTTGCTGTTGCATAATGTTAAACAGCTTTCTTCGAGTCAATATATTGACGTCCGATAGCCCTAAAACAAAAATCGAGTAATTTAAAATAGATATAATCACTTAGTAAAAAAATAACATTTTTACTAATGCCTTAATAAACCTATATATCATGGAAAACCACGCGAATCCGCGCCCAATTTTCAAGAAATCGCTAAGCCAACACTTCAACCTTGCTATGATACTAAAGGAAAGTGCCGAGAAATACCCGGAAGTATAACTAAAATACTGAAATTTGTTAAAATTAGCTTCAGAAAATAACGAAAAACATACCCTATTTGAAGAAGCTTTATCTGAATCAAAATATATATCAAGAGGGTAAAAACAATTAAAATATGTTAATACTTACTGGTTTATCACAATCCAAAATTATTCACTTAAAAATATAATCCCTAATGAGTAATAATATATGTGGAATATAAGCTTGTACAAGGAGCCCCGAGAAGAAAATATTTGCAGTGTGAGAGATAGTCAACTTTCGATTGATCGTACAGACTCACGGTAACACTGACTGATGAAAATTGGGTACCGTATTATCGCCTGATTATTTTCAGCTCTGCTATGTGCTATTTTTTTCCTGTCTAGAATAAATGTCAGAAAATCGACTTTTGGCCGCCTAAATCGGTCAAATACCCCACTGTGCAAAGTTCTCTAGGTCTGCTTCTTCCACTTCTTCTATAAGCTTTCCAAGCAAGGATCTTATTTTGTATCCTATCTTCTTATATTCTTATGAGGTCTCCATACCATTTTAAACGTTTTTCTTCTGTTTTTTTAATTTTTTTGTTTCAACTTGCATAATTCCCTTATTGTGCTGTTTCTGATTTTATCCCTTCTTTAAATTCTTGTCGATCGCCTTCAAAAATCCATTTCTACAGCTAACAGCTTGTCCACTTACGGTTCCATGTTTCAGACCCATATAATAAAATGCTTTGCAACAGAACTTGAAATATAGTTTTCTTCGTTCTATATATTATATTTTAAGAGATTAATATTTTTGGTATTCCATGCCATAAAAAATTTAAAAAACGCATAATTTAGTTTGATGATCTTCTGGAAGATTCCCGGGTTGTTGGCCGTGGTCTTGAGACTTGTAGTTCCCCGACGTTTCACCAGAGAGTGCGTCCGGCATCTTGAAGACAACCCCTTACACTCTGTATAATAAAATAACTTAATGAGACTTCAAATAACTTTGAAACGCGCGCTGTTAGGATCTAGTCTTGAGGCGATCATTCTAAATCTCCTTGTAACCTCGTGAGCTTTCCAGCCTACCAGCCGCCACTGTTATAATACAGGAAGCGGCGTAAGTCAGTTAACCACTGCACGTTGTTGCAAGGAAAGAAATCAGATTGGTCGAAACTGGGGTTTCAATACGGGACCTTCAGAATGTTATCTCAAACACTACTAACTAACTCACTGGCACTATTGAACCCATAGGTTCATGGCTGCGCGGATATGACTTCTCCATACATCCCTATCCTGACCTAAGTAATCCAAATATCCCCTGTATAAACTACTTCTCTCAAATCATAATGTTATTGCCTCACCTTATTCTTGGTTTACCAACTGGACGTTTTCCCTTTGGTTTTCCTACAAGAAGCGTTCATGTCCCTATTTTATTCCCCATTCGTACCACATGCCCTGCCCCTCTGTCTGTTCCTTGCACGGTACAAACAAAGTTTTTCATTATCAAAATTCGTTTCTTGTGTTCCCACATGATTTCAACCTGAAGCATAATTGAACATTTTAAAAATATTGTAACATACTTCACTTACTTACTTACTCACTGGCACTATCGAACCCGTAGGTTCATGGCCGCGCGGACATAAGCTCTCCATACATCCCTATCCTAAGCTAATCCTTTCCAATCATTCCCTGCATAATCTACTTCCCTCAAATCATAGTTAATGTTATTCTCCCACCTCATTTTTGGTCTACCAACTGGGCGTTTTCCCTCTGGCTTTCCTACAAGAAGCTTGCATGCACGTCTTTCATTCCCCATACGTGTAACATGTCCTCCCATCCCAGTCTACGAGACTTAACTGTTCTTATTATATCTGGCTTCCTATAAAAACCATCTAGTTCATTGCTATGTAGTCTTCTCCAATCGCCTGTTTGTTCATCTCTCTTTGGTCCAAAATTTTTCCTAAGTACTTTATTCTCAAATACTGGCAAACTCCTTTCCTCCCTTAAAGTAAGAATCCATGTTTCGCACCCATATAATATAACTGGTAGAATTATTGTTTTATATATTTTCAGTTTTTTGAAAGGAGTTGGGACATCAAGAGTCTCTGCAATGCATAATAGCACGCATTTCCAGAATTGAGCCTATGTTTAATTTCTTTGTGCATCTCATTCCTAATTTGTGATTATTGTTCCTAGGTATTTGAATTCAGCCACTTCCTCAAAATTTCCCTCAGTTGTCATTAGCTGTCCATTTCCATTATATAATGTACTTCTACGTGTGACCATATATTTAGTTTTATTGATATTTACTTCCAGTCCTAATTTCTTAGTATTACTCAATAGTATGTGCGTGTTGTCCTTTAGTATCTCCTCGCTATCGGCCAATAGTAGGCTACATGTTGTAAATTTATCGATAATGGTATTTAAGTTTATAACAGTAACATTCGAAGATTCCGATATTTATCCTCCCTAGAAAATCAGTCACTCGGTTCCATTTTCTCGACAAAGCAAGGAACATAATTTGTTGTTGTGACCACACATATCAGTAGTTCTTCATTTGCTGTCTTGTTTCCGCACCAAGTTTCAGCAACTTCATAGTGTTGTTGCATAAATTTGCCGTTTATATATATTTTTAGCAAAATAACTTCTTCTTCTTCCTTCCTTCCAAGTATTAGGCCAAGGCCTGTTACGATCCTATAGAAAATTTTCCCTCCAGCGTTTCATAGGACGACCCAGTGATCTTCGTCCTCTTGGTATATAATTATAAACAGCTTTGAGGATCCGATTTGAACTCATTCTTTCAAGATGGTGTTTCCAATTTAGTTGGTACTGTTTAATATATTCCAAAATTGGCGTAATCTTCAATTCTTTTAAGATATCGGTGTTCCTTTTCCGATCCCATCTGGTGTAACCCGCTGTTCTGCGCATGAATCTCAAGCAAAATAACTATCTTCTGTAAAGGAAAGAATAAAAATTAATATTTTCAAAAGAATCCAACGAATGGTATTATGCATTAGAAATACGGAAAATAGAGAACCTTACTATAGAATCCATCATCATCATCATCATCATCACCAACAACAAGGATTAGGCCCAATGGCCTGTTCCGATCTCATTATAGGTGGAATTGGTCCTTCCATCTCTTCAGTGGTCTTCCCAACGTTCTTCTCCCTTTTGGTTTATAATTATACATTCTTCTTGGTATGCGCTGTTCATTCGTTCGTAATACGTGCTGAAGATAAGCATTTTGGTAATATGCTATTCTTTCACAGTGATTAAATATATTAATTTCTGTTCCTATATCTCCTTTTTTTATCGGTTCTTTGGTATCCTGCTATTGCTCTCATCTTCATTTCAGCAGCCCCTATTTGTTTACTCTCTGCCTTTGTTAATGTCCAAGTTTCACATCCATATATAAGAGATGGAACTGCCAATACTTCGTAAAACTTCAAAATAGTTTCCTTTCTAGTCTTAACTATAGAATTCACTTTGAAAAATTACGTTTCCAAAATAGGCTACGTAGATTCCTGTGCAAGCATAGCAGCACATGGTGGGCATTCTTTTACGGATAACTCACAATAACGAATTTTGTCTTTTAGCTCATGTATGCCAAAAAGATCGAGATAAGTAAATTCCTGGGCAACACCGGGTAATCAGCACAGGGAATCCTAAAGTAATTACGATATACATTTATAATTATTTTTCATTCGACTATTCAACTAATCATAAGAAGTACATTATTTTTTGTCTTTCAGCTCATTTATGCCAAGAGGATCGGGATGAGTAGATTCCCGGACAATGCCGGGTAAAAGCACGGGGTATCTAAAAATAAATACGATATAAATGTTTCCTTTAATTTAACTAAACATAAAACACATTAATTTTCGTATTTCTGCTCATTTATGTCAAGAAGATCGGGATAAGTAGATTCCCAGGCAACGTCTGGTAATCAGCACGGGTATTTAAAAATATAAATTTTTAATTATGTTTTCCTTATACTTATCAACCAAACTTTTTTTTTCAAATGTCCCAGGTTGTCTTTCGACATTCTTGGCGTTCTCTCCTGGCATAGCGTACTTTTAACCCACTTCTGAGTTTGGGGCGCCTGGAAGGCGGGGTTACGTTGCCCAGATGATATGATGGGTGATGATGATAGTGGTGCGCCAGGAGAGTCCCTAATCCTAAGCTTAATCTAAGATGAATATGAATGATGATGATTGCGATGGCCATATGATTTCGGGGACCGTTTGGGCCTTAAAGTTTTCCTGGCATTTGTCTTACAGTTGAGGGAAAACCCCGATAAAAACCTTACCCAGAAAAACTGTCCCGACCGGGGATCGAACCCGGGCCCGCTGCGTGTCCATGCAGACCACAACGGTGGACTATCAACTAAACATAAAAGCACATTAATTTTCATTTATTTAGGCGTAGCAGCGCACGCCGGATATTAGCTAGTTGTTGATTGATGATTGTGTTACATGCCAGCATTCATTCTTTTTGACTAGAAATTATTGCGCTATTGACTAATTAATTATAAATTTATTATTTTTCCACACATGATTTCTAATTCACGGAATAATTTTTAATGTTTGTAAATAATCCTACATTCTTTTTCCCAGATTAAATCTCATACCTCAGTGATAAAACGAAGAAACATTTACAACATTGTAAAAATTAATTTTGAAATAACATTCCGAATGTAGTGAATTTTTTTACTGAGTTTTGTGTTTTTAATCCAGACCGCATTACATCCGTTTTTCAATAATAAAGGATTTTTATTCAACCGTGAGGCATTTTAATGGAACCTGAAACAAAGCTGAAAAATTTCTATATGTTAAATTTGTTTTTATTACCTCCCTTGCCTGCTTATAGCATTCCTACACCCCGCATTCAAACGTAAGAATATAAAAAAATACTAATAAATTATTTGGTTCACGTTGTACTAGAGCATTTAAATATTCGGAAAAAAATGTAGTGTTTAGCAAGTATTTTAGGAAAATTAGGGCGTAATTCATAGTATTCACATATAAAATGAATGTTCACTTATAAGTAACAAGCTAATACCCGGCGTACGCTGCTACGTCTAAATAAATTAAAACAATTTAAAATTATAATAAATATAAAAGTTTAAGTTAATAATTTTGTATTTTAAAATTCTTTTAACATTTAAATATAATTTAAATAAACAAAAACATTTAAATAATTAATTGTTGGTTATTGTTGAATAAAAATGTATCAGTAACAATTAAAGAAATTACACTACATAACAGTTTTTGTAATACAATCCTTTTAAAATTATTTTAAGTCATTGTTATCAAAATTATAAAGCTTTCTGTTACAACAGTAATAAGATCAATATTTAATTTTAGGAAGTTATATTTTGAGGTTATTTTAATTATATTATTTTTGGTCTGGACAAAGCTGAAGATAAAACAGAGAATTGTTTTGAAACATGTCCAAGAACAAATCAACATTAATATTGAGGTAAGATGTCCAGACCAAAAATAATATAATTATATAAGTAATAAGATCACCTGCCTAACTTCATATTCTTAAATGAAAGTAAACTAAACTCTGATTGGATGTTAAAACAATTAACTTTCTCATTAACAAATCAAATTAAACCTTATATTTAAAGGACTAGTAACCAATATAATTTTAAAATAAAATCATGTGATGCAATAATGGTCTTAAAATTATAAAAGAATTACAGTAGTCATTCTGCATACAACTTTCAACAAATATAGAAGCAAGAAGAGATCTGATAAAATTTAATATTAATACAAGAATAATAATTGATTCAAGAAAAGAAAATAATTTAATTCTAATTGACGGTGAAGAATAATACCACCTACATTTACTTAATCTGCTGGGAACTTTATGAAGTGAATAAATATGCAATTATTTCTACAAGAGACATTTTTTAGTAATTTTAAAGTGTTTCCCTATCCAGTGTACCAACTTCCGACCCGAAGATGAGAATCCGGCTCTACCGAAAATCAAACCCAACCTGAACCAGTAATTCTTTTTGGGGCACAAATCCTTCTTCAAAATATTACAACATCGGGCATGAAGAGAATTACTTCTTCAAAATGTCACCATAACATGGGACAAAGCTAACTACTTCTTCAAAATGAAAATTAATATGCTTTTATGTTTAGTTACATAAGTGAGAGAAAAACTAATCAAAAATTTATATTTTTTAGATACCTCGTGCTGATTACAAGGCGTTGCCCGGGAATCTATTTATTCCGATCTTCTTGACATGAATCAGCTGAAATATGAACATTAATGTGTTTTATGTTTAGTTAAATAAGTGAAAGGAAAAAAATATATCGTAATTATTTTTAGATACCCGGTGCTGTTTACACGACGTTGTCCGGGAATCTATTCATTCCGATCTTGTTGGTATAAATGAGCTGAAAGACAAAAATTAATGTACTTTTTATGATTAGTTGAATAAGTGAAATGAAAAATAATTATAAATGTAAAAGAATACCCGCCATGTGCTGCTATGCTTGCACAGGAAACTACATACTTGTCTCGATCTTTTTTGGTGTCAATGATAGACAAAAATGGTTATTGTGAGTTATCCGTAAGAGATAAACATATACTTTCGGGGACGTTTTTGTAGAGCTTTTTGAGATATTAAATTCTGTGTACATTAATTTTGTGTATTTGTTATGGTTTAGGCAGCATAAGCCATTTAAGCGTCCAAAGAGCTAACTTTTTCACGTTTTCCACTATAAAGGGCGATTTTAAGGGTGTAAGAGTTGAGAATCATAACTCTATTATAGCCTATGTTCATCTCGGGAATCTCCTGAACATTTTGCAAAAAGCCCTATCACAATCAGATCAACGGTGTGGCCGCGAATAAAGTACGAACAAACAAACAAACCAACAAACATTCATTGTTATGTATTGGAAGATAAGGGATAGGTAATTATAAGTAAACACATACATCAATTTTGGATTCATACTCAAAACTTATTCTCGCGTAATGAGAGTTTACTTACAGCTGCCGGACATGACGTCACAACAAGTACTGGTCATAAAGTAAGTACCCTTCAGTCTGTGAACCGACTGTTGTTTTACTGACAGAAGACTGTTTTTTCATGTTTGCAAACTTAGTTGCTATAATAACACGTTGTGTATATGTTTATTATTGAAAAAACAGTAATTTAAGCTGATTTATATATGTGTAAAGTAATTATAATAGCTTGATTTATAAAGTATTTTATAAATATCCTAAAAGGAAGGAACATCCTCCGAAGTCGAACTGTTAAGCCTACGAGAACTAGATTTACCTTACAGCGATTTAACTGCTCTAACATACTAATAGTTATAACTATTTATACATAATACATATGTCCACCGCTGTGGTGTCGAGGTAGTGTGCTGCCTTGTCACGCAGCGGGCCTGGGTTCGATCCCCGGTCCTGGCAGTTTTTGTGGGTGAGGTTTTTATCGGGGTTTTTCTCACCTGTACGACAAATGTCAGGAAACGTTAAGACCCAAACGGTCCCCGAAATCATATGGCCATCATCATCATTATCATCATCCTTCAACGGCGTGGAAAGCAACGGGAAGAGCTACGATTGCAGTGAAGGGCCTCAGATACAAAAAGCTAACAAAAATATTTAATCTTAACTTTACATATTTTTTTTCTAGCATAGGTTATTGGAAAGTTATAATTCAATTAGGTTTTAATGTTTCTTCATTCCAAACACAATTTTTAAATGTTTATATTGGATTACTGTGATCCGTTATAACTGTTATAAATAAGCCATAATGTAGTTTCTTAAAAATTAGGCCTGCCATAATATTACTGTAATAGAATATGTTGATTATTTACCTGAAGAAATTAAACATAGGCTCAATTATGGAAATGTGTGCTCTTATGCATTGCAGAGACTCTTGATGTCCCAATTCCTTTCAAAAAACGTTAAACTGAAAATATATAAAACTATTATTCTACCAGTTATATTATGTGGGTGCGAAACATGGACTCTTACTTTAAGGGTGGAAAGGAGATTACAAGTATTTGAGAATAAAGTACTTAGGAAAATTTTTGGACCAAAGAGAGGTGAACAGACAGGTGAATGGAGAAGACTACATAACAATGAACTACATGGTCTTTATAGGAAGCCAGATATAATAAGAACAGTTAAGTCTCGTAGACTGCGATGGGCAGGACATGTTGCACGTATGGGGAATGAAAGACTTGCATGGAAGCTTCTTGTACGAAAGCCAGAGGGAAAACTCCCAGTTGGTAGACCAAGAATGAGGTGGGAGAATAACATTAACACTATGATTTGAGGGACGTAGATTATACAGGGAATGATTGGAAAGCCTTGGCTCAGGATAGGGATGTATAGAGAGCTTATGTCCGCGCGGCCATGAACCTACGGGTTCGATAGTGCCAGTGAGTAAGTAAGTAAGTATGTGCATAAAATCTTGGTGCTATCGACATTGCTAACCGTGATGGGATTAGTAAACCTGGGTTGTTTTTAATATTTCTATTTATTAAAGGCAGCAAAATATAATTACAGAACTGTGGTCTCGTGAAAAAAAGTACTTCATTTCGTAAAACCCAGTACATTTCCATTTCAGTCAACAAGCTCCACAAAGTCCTTAAACTCATTATCGGTATCTATTTTGAAAATATTTCATTTGCGGGGTCACTTAAGAGTATTGATGAGCTGTTCATCATATGATGATATGATTATTGTTATGATCCAAATTTTAAATTTTACATGTTTGTGATAAAGGAATGAAATTGGACCTTTTAGAAGTTGTAGAAATAAATACATTGAAAAGTGGTAATAAACTCTTAAATTCCCAACTAGATTTGAATGAATCGCCTCTGGCTCTTGTTTTATTGACGCGCATGAATGGATTAACGAGATTCTCTCTTTCCCTAAAAAAGTTATTGTTGCATAGTTACAGTTGTTATGTACTATAATAACAAAATTCATTAATTTGTTATCATGTCTGAAGAAGGTACAAAGTACCGAAACAGCTGTAACTAAATTATATTTTAATAAATATGAAAATCACATAAAACTTTAAGTTTTATTTTTAATTAATTAAATAAAATGTATTTATCTTTTTACTTAAATACTTAGAATTTAACTTAATATTAGGATGGTGCTACTTTTACCAGCGTATGAGTGAATTGTGTACATTAACTGTCATCGATAGAAACATTGTTCTTAGGCATCAACTTATTATACGGTATATAATACTGAATACAAGATAAGATAGTAGCAATAATTAGGAAGTTCGATTTATTATTATATTTTATGACAAAAATTATATAATTATGTGTCTACCTAATCAGACGTTTATGCTTTTTCCACGATGCCGATAGATATAATTTATTTGCAATTTCATTACGAGCAGAATTTATGCTCCATGCTGACTCATCTGTAAATTCTGCTGTTATTCTCACCACATCCTCATTGGCTAATGTAGGAAATTTTTACTAAACTGTTTGAAAACATTCAAATTAATTTGTTTCCCTCCATATATAATTTTATATTATAATCCGGTTTTCAAATGATTTCTTTTCCTGTGTTTTAAAAAATTATACAGAAAGCTGCCATATTTATACAACAGAAATTTAATCGTATTCTGCATTTCGCATGCATAAGAATGTAACAATACTTATCTAATCTATTAAAATTATAATCGTATATTTAAGATTATCCCATAGAGACAAGTGCTAGATATTTTTTTTTTATTTCCTTTACTTCGAGTGTTAGATAGCGAACTACAATAAGAAATCCGAAGAAATGAGAGTCGCGACTGAAAGTGGGAACATTGCGGACATATGGAAAGCGATAAGGGAACTCAAAGTAAAGTCCATAAATCGGACAAGAATAACGCCCGGGGAATGGAGAAGTTACTTTGATAGGGTGCTGGGAAATGAGAGGTTAAGATATAATCAAGGAAATATAGTTGAGATCCCTGACCCAATTCATATTCAATTACTGGATCAGGATATTTCGAAAAATGAAGTGGTTTCTTCCATTAAATGTTAAAGAATGGTAAAGCACCTGGATTGATGGAATACCAGGGGAATTCTTGAAAAATATGATATCATCCAATAAATTATTAGACGTTTTGAAAACTGCGTTCAACAAACTTTTTAATGGAGGAGATTATCCGGAAGCCTGGGCGACAGGTGTCATCCAACCGCTATACAAAGGGAAAGGTGGGGCACAGATACCAGAAAGTTATAGGGGAATTTGTCTCTTGTCAGTGTTCGGAAAAATATATTGTAAAGTACTTTACGAACGAATCAGACAATGGGCTAAAGAGAACAATAGGCTCTCAAAATATCAGGCAGGTTTTAGAGAAGGGTACTCCACGGTGGACAACCTATTTGTTCTGAGAACATTAATTGATGACAATCTGAAAATGAAGGGGGGTAAATTATTTTGTGCATTCATTGATTTTAAGATGGCATTTGATACTGTAGACCGAAGCGCACTTTGGGAAAAATTAAATCGGAAAGGATTGTCTCGTAAAATGATACATGCTTTAATGTCAATTTATAAATATGTTAAATTTTGTATAAAAGTAGACCAAGGGCACATTACAGAGGCAGTGAAGCCAATCGGGGAGTGAGACAAGGTTGCATTTTATCACCAATGCTATTTAATCTATTCGTTGATGATATTGTAGACGTAATGCTAGAAGGAGAAATTGAGGCTCCGGAGATAGGAAATGTTAGAATCCCAGTCCTGTTGTATGCAGATGATTTAATTATCTGTTCCAAGACAATCAAGGGATTGCAAAGAGGTCTTGACCTACTGGAAATATACTGTAGGAATTGGGGATTGACTGTAAATGCTAGTAAGACAAAAACAATGACATTTAAAAATGGGACGGTTTATGGTAGAACAGAGGAATGGAAATACAGAGATCAAGTTCTTCAAAACGTGAAACATTTCGAATATCTTGGTACGACGTTGAAAATGAACGGAAAGTGGAAAAAAAAAAAACACATTGATATAGCATTATTTAAAGGGAGGGGACAACTTAACAGTGTACTCGGTATTCTGGGTCGAGTGCCTGATATTCCAGTCAGCACATTAGAAAAAATGTATGGAGCTATGGTCAGGCCAGTCATGCACTACAGTAGTGAGATTTGGGGTTTCCAAAGAACGGAAATACTAAATAAGGTATATACGCATTTTCTAAAGTATATTACAGGACTTAGTAAGGCCGTTTCTAACTGTGGAATTTTATATGAATTCGGGTCATTCCAGGACGACATTAACTGTAAAATTCGTGTACTCAAATACTGGTTGCGAGTAATCCAAGGTGAACAAACAATGCTTAGAGCAATTTGCTACGACCACCAAATTAAAAACATAGATGTTAAATTTTGGGCAGACGAGGTTAGGAGAGAACTCCAAAAGATTGGGATTGGCTGGATATGGGAAAAAGGGACTGAAAATCGCAAAAGAACGTGTGGAGAAAAAATAAGGAGGAGGTACTTAGATGTAAATCAACAAGATACCTTCGCCGAATGTACAGGAAAACGCTCACTGTGTTTACAAAGAGACCTAAAACACGTCTGGGGAAAAGAATCGTATATACTCAACCTAGGATTTAAGGAGAGATCAGGGCTTGCTTGGTTTAGGCTAGGGGCATGGAAATTTCTAAATATTAGCGACGATCACGATATGCGAATATGTCCAATGTGCGGGAAATTTGAAGATGAGATACATATATTAGGAAAATGTAATGATTTAGAATATTGGAGACGTCAGTTATTACCGGAAAGATTTCTAAATTCAAATCGGGAAAGATTGGCATGCTACGAGTTATTGGTAAATCCAGAAAATTGGATAAACCTCGATAAATTTCTGGACAAAACGCGAAAAATAAGGACAACACTCATTCATGAATAAATATATGTTATCAAAATGCAATACCATTAATTATTAACAATTATATATAAACTAATTAGTGTATAATGCTGTTGTGTTATTATTTAATTGTAATATTAATGTGTTTTCTTTATGTAATTGTAATGTTAATGTTTTTTTAGTGTATAATGCTATTGTGTTATTATCTAATTGTAATATTATTGTGTTTTCTTTATGTAATTGTAAGGTTAATGTTTTTAGTGTATAATGCTATTGTGTTATTATTTAATTGTAATATTATTATTGTGTTTTCTTTATGTAATTGTAATGTTATTGCTATTGTGTTATTACTTAATTGTAATATTATTGTGTTTTCTTTTTATGTAATTGTAATGTTATTGCTGTTTTTTGTTTATTTTTCTTTACACTAGTACCAATTATTACTTTATTGTAACGGACTGTCAACAGCACGTACGGCTTACTGCCCGTGCGACCCATATTTGTAAATAATATTGTAAATATCTTACTTTTTGTCTAATAAAGTCCTACTACTACTACTACTACTACATTTTCATATACGCTTGAAGGTAAACCATTATTCAACCAATTTAACGCAATCATACATCTAGTTTCTTTTACGTTACAACTGGAACTAAGCTAGGAAGAGGTATGGTGAACTTTTATCGTAATGGAAATCACAATTGCAAACAATAATCAACAAGCTACATATTTTCCACCAAAAAAAAAACACTGAGCAACAAAAAAGAAACTTTTTTTGTCTCAAAACGAAAAAAATATGTGATTCTGATAGTATGTTTTCTCCTGAATTCAAATAAGATATCGGGTTTTCTCCATCACGCAAGGTTTCCGAAAGATTCCATCCTTTTAGCCGGGAAACAAGCATTTCAGACTGGTATTTGGATCACTTTACATCTCCTATGAGATCGTTAAGATCTTCTTGAGTCAATAAATGAGGCTCAGATGAACAGTTTTGTTCAAAAGTTGTATCACCAAAATCTGTTTATTCTTCTTCCTTACTTCCATCAGAATCTGAGCTCTCTTCATCTAATGGCACATGTTCTGGAGGCTTTGGTATGGTCAATTCTTCGCAGTGTGGAACTGGTCTCATTGCAGATTGCAAGTCAGGGTACACCACTTGATTTGACGTAATCCATTTAATATTTGTTAAGCAGAAATTAAAAAAATAATTATTTAAATCCGTTTGTTGAAATTGGAATAAAAAAACTCTGGGTGATGGAGACATTCCGAATACCTATTTGAAAACACGATAAAAAAACTGCATTAAGTACAACTATTGGTATTCATGAGTCAAACATCGTGTTGACCAGTGAAATTGGACATTTCTGTCAATGTGGTATTGTAGCCTATCATTAATTTCTTCCGAACGTTTTACCTCTACCTAAGATAAGCGGTGTCTCTCTATAATTTTTCTGTCAACAGCTCATCAAAATGATTATTCCTCATAGAGAAGTTAACGTTCTCCAACCGTTCGTCTTTTCTAAACAGTGCAAATACAGTAGCTCTGTATCAAAACCTTCCTCCATTTTGGGTAATTACATAAACGAATCCTTTAAAATGTTAATGAAACAGAACTGTCAAGAGTAATTTAACAAGAGGTTGTGTTTTTTTTATCACGAACGACTAAGTCACATCACTCGTGATTTTGTCTAATGTAAAACTAAACCTCGCGTTGGATTTTGAGTGACTATTTAGTGAGTGGTACAACATCAGAAACTAAAAATAATTATAATGTTTAATATTTACCAAATGTGAGGTTATGTATTCCGATTACTTCCGGGCGATTACTAAGCCGGCTGTATAGTTATAAATAGCATATCTTTACTGTTAAATCTCTTTGGGCTTGGGAAAAAGCAATAACAGACGATTGTATGAGAAATAACTATTAACAATAATACATATTCATTATAATATAATAATTTTATTGCAGCCAAATAGCCAGGATTAAATTAATAAAACAAAATAGATTATACACGAAAAAATGAAGAAAAAAATGAACACAGTATTTAATTTTTCTTTTAAATAAAAACTATCGTATATCTAATTTATTATTTATTTTTATCATATTTATAGGTATACTGGCCTGGGAATAAAGTGACGAACCTAAAGGTAGATACTTTACCTTCAGATTTAAATCATTGATGAGAATATGTGTATCTTTCCATGTAAGTCCTCCTTTATGATTTTCATGGAGTATCTTTTCATTTTTATAGAGGTATAGAAATAAAATATATAAAACATTATCACCTGCTTATTAAGTTATGGAACATCAAAGAATGGATTATAAAAATGATACTTTCAATATTCATTATAAAACATTTAATAAATATTTTAGAGCAACAGAACTAACTTGTTTTGGTAATTTTTGAAGTTGTTTTCGTTTGGTACTTCTTGCTGTACCATATCGATCGTACTTAGTTGAATCAATATCATTGTCAAAGAAGTTAATTTGCGGAGATATCTCTCATAAAAATTCCTTAAAGTAAATACTACAAGCAAGAATAAAACTTTACAAGGATTTACGAACAGGAAGATGCAATTTTATCAACAGAAAGAGGCAATTCTATCAACAGGAAAAGGCACAATTATCGGTCTATGAGATAAATAGTCATAAGTAATGCCACGAGTGATTTCCAAATTATCGATAAATTCACGACTCACGAAGTGAGGAGTGAATTTATCTAGAGAATTTGGAAATCAAGAGTGGCATTTGTTAGGACTATTTAACGAATAAAATTAAGCTGTTTACTCACAAATCATTATTTAACTATAGTTATTTTAAAATATTTATATATTTAATGTAAACGGCGATGTTTGAAAACAAATGAGAAACGATAGGTACGCTTCTACTGCTTCTTTTGTTTATCACTGCAACCAGATCATACTATTTATTGCCAAAGGAACGCAATATTGTAAGAATGCTCTCTAGTGGAGAAAAAATGAAACACATCAATCTGTATATTAATTCATTTTTGATGTCGTATGATGTAAATATGACAATTATATTTTTCTCGATTATTACCCGGGAAAAAATACATTTAAGAAAGTGCAAACAGTGGTTTCTTTTTTTGGTGGTATAATCAATTGCTACAAATGTTGACATGTAAGCACTATTATATACAATCTGGTAGCCGTATTTGTTATAGGCTCAGTCACTGCAAAATAACGGTCAGACCTGTTCAGAATATTAAAAAGGAGGAGCTTTGTTTAATATATGATAATCCTAACACTGATAAATATTTCGTGAAACACGACTCTGATTGGTTGTAAAACAGAAATCATTGAAACGTGATTGGCCATTGACTCCCATTTGGGGCATGAGTTAAATAGTCACGTTAATATATCGCGTCATAGAATGACCGTTCAAATCTAACGAAGCCTGGCGAAACACAGAAGTTCAGTTACGATTTTCAAAATAATTAAAAGATGCATTAAAACGATAACGAAGGTTGGTGAAACGTGCTACGAGAATCATTGAAATTAACTGATTGTGTTTCATTCGTAATTTTTTAATGCCACCATGTTGTTATTTCGATATTCTGATATTCTCACTTTTGAGGTTGAGGCGCCTGGAAGACGATGATATATGATAGGTGATGATGATCGTAATGATGCTTCATAAACATAATGAATATGTTGATGATGTTCAGGGACCGTGCCCTTAAAGTTTCCTGACATTTGTCTTACAGGTGAGGTAAATCCCCGAAAAAAACCATCACCCAGGAAACTTGTCCCGACCGGAGATGGAACCCGGGTCCTCTGCGTACCAAGGCCGCACGCTACCTCGATACCGCAGCGGTGGACACTTATTCGTAAAATAAGCAGGTGAACATTCAACAAATTAAAAATCAACACAAAATACGTAATTTTTATAATTGGAACGTCATAATAAGTTTTGCTATATTTTATAATGGATGATAAATATATTAAACCAGCTGTTGCTTTTCCACGTGCTTTCACACATTTTTGCGCTTAAAATGTAAAAAAAGCTGTGTAATGTTTTGTCTTTTTCTATACGCCAGATGTTTGTCTAGTTATTACTATTTACAAACATGCGGAGCGGAGATCGTTTCAGAGATTAGGCTGCTTTTTCTTAGCATTTTTATGATTCACATTTTTAATGTAAACATCAAATAATTTGTTAGATAAACGACTAAAGGAAACATTCCTATGTATTGAATATACAGCTAGTTTTGTAGGCCTAGGTTTTACTGAACGCGTAGAGAACCTAATTCTCTGTCAGAATTTATTTTGATTTGATTCTCTGAACATCATAAAGTTTAAGTTTTACCAGAATTTTGGTCGGATAATACTGGTCAACATGATTTTTGTCTCATGAGTACCAATAGTTGTACTTAATGCAGTTTTTATCGTGTTTTCAAATACGTATACGGAATTTCTCCAACACCTACAGTTTTTTATTTCAATTTCAATTAATGGATTTAAATAATTGTAATATCTGGGTGGTCGATTCCTTCTATAATTATAAGGATTATTTTTAAAGTATAAATAATAATCAAAATAAGTAAGAGTTGTGTCAGGAGGTGAAGATCGTCTTGAAGTTCTAGTAGATATCTGTAAATTTATAGATTAGGAATCAACCCCAGGAATTCTTCGGAAATGTGGTTAGTAGATAGGATTAAACCTAACTATAAGAAGACACAGCGGAGCAGTAGTGAGAAACAAACAGACTTTAATACAAAAAAACGTGAGACAGGGTATCGGTAACACCGATGAAAAAAAACTGTCTAACTTACAATCATAAGTTTCATACATATATACCAGTTGAGTAATGACGTAGTTACAATGTATACGTGAGAATCAATTTGGTTGTATTGTACATGTAACCAGATTCTCCCTTTCTGAAAAGCATATTGAATGCGCTTAACCTATGACCTTTTAAAAGCTAAGTCATCATTAGGTAAGACTACCTATTGTGTAACAATCCCTTATACTGCATGACTTTTCCAAATAACTACAAAGGTAATACCTATTTAAATATTCATGACAGAATTCTTTAAAATCATTCTTCAGCATATTTTAACAAAAAGATCAATTAGGTCAATAATTGTGTTAATTTAGGACAGTCATACATTATAATGAATGTTCATATTATAAAATATATATATATTATGATATACTTCAATATATATTATGATATACTTCAATATATATTACACTCTTCCCCCTATAGAAAGTTTTGAATTACATAATTCGAAACTTTACTAACGAAATGTTTTATTTTTATTTCTAGTTCTATGCGCAATACTATCTTTATCTTCTTCATCTTTTGGGGATACATTCTGTGGACAACTGGGGTCTCTAATTCTTTCTCCGATAAGCGGTGATGACTTGAGGGACACGACAGGTGAACTCTCATCATTACCTGTAGTTTTAGTGTATACTACACGATCATGCCCAGAGTAATTATGTATGTTAACACACAGCCTCTCGGTCGTCTCCTTCCAGCATTTTCTTGGAGTCCATTTATCCCATAACCAAAATATTAAAGTTCTGTAGCTCTTACAACAGCAAATGCAACAACAACAAGTCAAGGTTACGAATATGATCGTACCCATTACAGAACTCCATGTGGTTATATGTATATACCACTTCGAATAATCATTTTCTTCTTGCTGTTTTATTAACTTACCTAAATCATCGGCCTTCATACTGGCCATTCTCAAATCATCTACCGATGACATTAGGTTAGACATAGGCATGTCCAATTGTAATTTCTCGTAGTCGTTAGTTTTATCCATATCAAAGCAACAGTCGAAGTCAAGAGGTGCTGTCGGTATAAAATCTATGGTTAAGTTACTTACCAAATTACTCATGGCATGTAAGGTTACGTGGGCATTAAAAGCCTTGCAATTCTGTCCTAGCGATAATTTACCTTCCTTTTCAATATTGAGTTGTGTTGATTTGTCGCCACATAACACAGTCATACGATCTGGTTTTGGGGTGACAAATAACCATTCATTAGATAAATATAAGGGAATCCAGTAGGATTTGTTCAATGTGAAAATTCTAGTCTCGCAACTTTTTGGAACTTTAGTGGTGGATGGATGAAGAAGTGAAGCTTCACAATCAGCTTCAGGGGTGTACAAATAAATCGGTATATTTTCTTTACATACATAATGCAAAAGATTAGGACGAAAACATCCTGTTAGTTCATTAGTTGTCATTTTTCCGTAATGTTGTCTCAACGGGTCACTGAAAATATATTCTTTGTTTGCGCTTAGAAAAATGTAAATATTACCTTCCTTCTTGACAGGAAAAGGAAGTGTTTTATACAAGTGATACGGAGTAGGAGAGAGAAGGGGTATTTGTAATACATATACTAGATATTGTTTATAAGAATAGGTGTGAGGTGTAATTAAATTTTGAAGTTCTGAAAAAGAAAAATTAGGGTAGTCCAGACCAGTTGGTAGCGTTTGGGCTTTCATAACATTCTTAATTCTTTCCACCGTAATTAATTGAGGTTGAAGAGTTCCTTGCTCTGCGTGTACAAATGCGTCTATAAGAAGCTCAAAAGAATGCTGGCATTCTTCCACACCTCTAAGAGAAATCCTTATTTGTTCATTGGCTAAACTAATACCTTCTATTTCCTTCTGCAGTGCGTTAATCCTATTAGTGGTATAATTATTTAATTTTATTAAACCATTTTTTAAAATATTTTCATTCCGGTTCACCCTTGCTATAGTTAAGTTAACTGAATTAATGGTTGATTTAATCACTGTAATTTCATCCTTTAGAATATGCAAAAATTCTGCCTGTTCCTTCTCTAACTGTGAAATGTGCTTATTATATTCCTCTGCATCAGATTGAGTCAGAGTACCGAATAATATCTTAGCAATATCTCCCATAAAATTTAAAACGCCTCTCTTGCTTCTAGTATTCTGTTCATTAGGTGTTTTTAAATATTCTGTGACTAATTCTTTTAAATTTTCAACATACCTGACTTTTGGTTTTACAAAGTGATTTAAACTCCCACAATCTGTCAAATGATACCACTTTTCTCCCTTTATCTTATCACAATAATCAGTTATCAACCGTAAATGATTTTTTGTCTGTTTCCAAAGATCTCTAGTTGGTTCCAAGTTTATATAACTTACCACTTTCCATTGTATAGGGTAAAATTGTATAATTCCTATCTCGTCAAAGTACACACCGGTCTTCGAATCCAGAGCTTTTACTTCTTGAGCGTCTGTAAGCTTCCCCAACCAAAATGGTATTAACATTTTTAGCGTTACCCATGTGTTATGAAGTTTCATTTTCTTTTCCCTGCAAAGGAAAATATGGCTTTAATCTATTTGAATGTACCGTCTCATATTTGCGTTTACCTAACTTTGTATTATCACGTTGTGACCTTCAGTAGTCTTAACCTCATATGGACCTTTCCATATTGGATCTAATTTATTCCTATTTTCTACTCTGAGAAGTACTAGATCATCCTTCTTGAATTCAACATAATTGCTTTTCACACGCGATCGTTGTAGTTCCTTAAACTTAATAAGCCTTTCTCTAGCTATCTCATGACAACTTTGCAATTTATTCCGTACATTTAGAATTAAATCGTCGTAATTATATAAAGGTTGTGATTTAGTTTGTAAAATTCCTGGGATATTACATTTTCTTCCATACAATAATTCATAAGGAGAGTATTTAGTAATACTATGGGGGGTAGTGTTGTACGTAAAACTGGCGAAAGGTAACCATTTGTCCCAATCGGCTCCTCTAGGATTGCAAAAACAACGTAAGTAGTTTACTAAGGTCTTATGAGTTCTTTCTAGAGCTCCATTACTTTCAGGGTGATAAGCAGTAGTGCTTAGTTTCTGAATCTTAAATAGTTTACATATTCTTTTAAATAAATCTGACATAAAATTTGTTCCTTGATCAGTTAATATGATATCAGGAATCCCATAAATTAAAATAACATTGTTTACGAAAGCTTCTGTCACTTCTTCAGCTGTTTGTGTCTTTAAGGGTATGACTATTAAATATTTACTTAAGTTATCTTGACAAGTTAATATATATTTATGACCTCTCTCGGTTAGCGGAAGTGGTCCCACTACATCTAAATAAATTTTTATCCAAGGTTCCTTTTGTGTGTCCGTGACCTCTAAAGGTTGTTTTACTTTCTGCTTCTCGTCTTTATTAAATTGACAAATCTTACAAGTTTTAATGTAATTGGTTACGTCTTTCTCTACTCCCGGCCAAGTTATGTATAATTTAATTCGATCGGTAGTTTTATTGATTCCAAGATGTCCTCCAATTGGACAGCTGTGAAATTCCTTGATTATTTCCTTCTTACGATCCTCAGTTAAGTGCGTATTATCCAAGGTGCAACATTCTACAGGGTGTCTACTCAAACTATCTGCGTTTACGTGTCTTTTACCTGCCCTATAATGAATTTCGAATTCAAATTCTGAAAGTTGAAGTTTCCAACGTATTAATCTCGAACTAGGGTCTTTCACTTTAAATAGCCAGACCAATCCTTTGTGATCTGTCACTACTTGAAATTTACGTCCTAGTAAATAAGGTCTAAAATGTCTGCATGCCCATACTATTGCTAATAGTTCCTTTTCTACAGTGCTGTAATGCGATTCGGCTTGATTTAAAGTCCTGCTAGCGTAAGCAATGGGTTTATCATCTCCTAACGTTCCTTGACTAAGAATTGCGCCTAAAGCGTATCCACTCGCGTCTGTCGTTACTATAAAGGTTTGTGTGAAATCTGGATACTGTAACAACGGAGCTGTCGTTAATTTATCTTTCAATTTATTGAAGCTATTCTGTTCCGTATCTTCCCACTTCCATTTTTTATCTTTCTTTAACAATTCAGTCAGAGGTTTTGCAATCGCACTAAATTCTTCTATAAATTTTCTGTAATATCCTGCCAAACCTAAGAATGATTTTATGTCTTTAGGTGTCTTTGGAGTTGGAAATTCGGTAACTGCCTGTATCTTATTCGGATCGGGTTTGACACCTTGAGCGGTAACCACGTGTCCTAGATATTTTAATTCTTCTCTCAAAAATTCACATTTATCAGGTTCGATTTTTAAATTGTGTTTCCGTAACTGATTAAACACTTCCCGTAATTTTTTATTATGTTCTTCTAAGGTTTCGCCCATTACTAATATATCGTCCATGTACACAAAGCATCTATTGCCTATTGAGTCTTGGAGTACCGAGTTCATCATCCTTTGGAATGTAGCTGGTCCCGACCTAACTCCAAAAGGCATTTTCTTGTACTCGAAATGTCCGTTAGGGGTGCTAAAAGCGGTTTTACATTGGTCTTCCTCAGCGATCGGCACCTGAAGGTATCCACTTGCGCAATCTACTGCTGAAAAATATCTAGCCTTTCCTATTTTGTCTAATATATCTTGTATATTAGGAAGAGGATAGCTGTCTCCTACGGTTACTTCGTTTAACTTTCTAAAATCTATACAAATTCGCCACTTTTTCTTTCCAGAAGCATCTTCCTTTTTAGGTATTACTATTAGTGGAAAATTCCATTCGCTCTTACTATGTGCGATAATACCGTCTTCTAACATTTGTGTAACTTGTTTGTCAATCTCCTCTTGATGAGCCTCTGCTAACCTATAATTCTTCAAAGTTATAGCTCTTCCTTTAGGAATTGAAGGTGTGGGTATGGAATGTGTAGCAGCTGTTGTGCTTGTTAGTCTATCTCCCGGAAGCTTAAATATGTCCGCGTATTCTGTGCAAATGTTTCGTATACTATGGGCTCCTTCTTTCACGTGTTCAAGTCTCAGATTTTTATTTAATAAATCTAATCTTTGAGGTACGAAATTTTCAACTGATACTTCCTGTTCCTTACTTATTTGAGTGGGCGGTTTAACTAGTTCTGGTATTTTCTTTATTATCTGTGCGTCAGCTGTTAAATTAATTACTAGGCATGTGAATGTCTTATCACATTTTGTTATCCCGTTAGCGCAAATTAGCCCTGGCTGTAAAATTTGCCGTTCTATGAATCTGTTCCCTCTTTCGTTCGTAGGAAATTCCATTAAATTTTCACTATACGGAGGAATAATCATCTTTTTATTTAACATATAACCTTGTTCCATGAGCCAGTCTTGGCCTAAAATTATATCTAAATCTCTGGGTAATTTATCTACTATATGACAATTAACAACTGTATGATTTTCACAATTATTCAATACTAATTGAGTTATCCCATTTACTTTTATAGAGTTCCCACTAATACCTTGTATTTTCATATTACAGTTATCCTTTATAACGTTTCTCTTTAGTGATGTTTCTTTAACTAATGATATTTGTGCACCAGTATCTATCAATACTAAACCTAGGCCATTTTTTAATTGTTCACTTAGGATATACATCTCCCAGGGTCTCGGTTCATAACCAGAGGCGTCCCACTGATTAATAGCATTAAGAGTCCCTACTTCGATCTCACAACACGCTGTCTCCATTGAGGTAGGTTTGGTGTCCTTGGATTTTTCCTTAAATCCACTATCCCAAGTTCTATCCCTTGTGGACGACTCGTAGCGTTTCCCTCTATTATTCCACTGTTTCGAGCCTACAATCTCCTGGCGTTTCTCTCTATTATTCCACTGTTTCGAGCCTACAATCTCCTGGCGTTTCTCTCTATTATTCCACTGTTTCGAGCCTACAATCTCCTGGCGTTTCTCTCTATTATTCCACTGTTTCGAGCCTACAGTCTCTTGGCGTTCCCCAACCACGCTAGGCCCACAGTCACAGAACCCATTTATCGGCGTTCTAGTCAACTTATGCAGTTCGCCTTGCGACACTGCCCAACAAACACTGTCATCTGGGGATTCGTTTGCGTCACTAACTATTTTAGCGGCTTTATCTATCCTATCCTTAAACTTCTGATCAACTAGTTCAGGTAATTCCCCTTCCATATTTACCCTAGTATGATCCCTCAGGCACTCCATGAGTCCTGGCGCGCAGTCAGACGGGAGGATTACCTGCGACTGCTCAGGTAACCCGAATTCTCGTTTCCCTGGCGGCCTCCCAGAGCTGCTCTGTCCCGTCCTCCATGCCTACGGGGTTGCGGTCTCTTACCACATTCTCTACTAATGTGCCCTATCTCATTACAATTATAACACCTTATTTCTTTTGTGGCCAGGTTAACCTCTCTCTTTATCTCTGATCCGTACGGTCTTCTAAATTCCCTTTTTACTGCCCCTGTGATTGGATGTCCTTGTCCATTTTGATTACCCCTAAATCTCGTGGACTTTACCTCGCTTTCTTCCTGTAATGCGGTTTCGATTAGTTGCGCTAATGATTCTTCTTCACCCTTAGCCTTTACTATATACTTAATCTTATCGTCCTTTAACCCTGCTACGAAAGTACCTTTTAAAAATTCTCCTATCAGCTGTAGGCCTCCTTCTACATATCTCGAATTATCGCGTCTTTCTAACCTCTCCAATCTATTTCTGACTTCTCTTCTTAAATCCATGGCTATTCCATCTAATCTTGAACCCCACTGTGCAACTGTTTCATTTGTACTTTGTTTTGAATTAAAGAGTATTCCTGCATAATATTCTAGCGTTCTCCTTACAGAAAAGTTCTCCTCCAATATTGCTTTAACTTGAATCCAAGTTTCTCTCTCTGTCCTAGCTAAAAGTCTATCTTTAGCGTCTCCTGAAATTTTGGATTCTATAAATCTTAACAATAAGGGTTGTTTGGTTGGATGGACTACCTGAACCGCAGCTTCTACTCCTTCTATAAATTCTCTTAAATGTTTGGGGTTTCCATCGAATGTTCGGGGTATCAACTTAACTGCTTGAACTACAGGGATATAGCTTTCCTCGCTAATATCAATATCGCCCTCGCTAGCCATAATGGAATTGGACTCACCTAAAGAAAGATGTAGGGTGGTCTGAGATGCACAGTTCAGAGTCGTAGTGATGGCCTTTCAGCTCCCCTCAGGGTGCGACTCCTCTCGCGGTGCAGGCTGCCAACGGCTGAACACCAAGGACGTCCCTCGAGCGCGTCGGTGGCTGCTGGTGTTGGCCTCAGGACCACTGTCTGCTTTCCTCTGGTGCGTTTACGGGTACCACGGCGCCTGTGGATTACTCTGGAGCGTTGATCCCTCGAGATAGGCTCTGAATTATCTGGGACTAATTGAAGAGTCTCTCCAGCTCGTTCGCACCTTCGGATGTCTCACTGCTCGCTGGTTTTCCAATCCCGATGCGCTGCCACCATGTAATATCTGGGTGGTCGATTCCTTCTATAATTATAAGGATTATTTTTAAAGTATAAATAATAATCAAAATAAGTAAGAGTTGTGTCAGGAGGTGAAGATCGTCTTGAAGTTCTAGTAGATATCTGTAAATTTATAGATTAGGAATCAACCCCAGGAATTCTTCGGAAATGTGGTTAGTAGATAGGATTAAACCTAACTATAAGAAGACACAGCGGAGCAGTAGTGAGAAACAAACAGACTTTAATACAAAAAAACGTGAGACAGGGTATCGGTAACACCGATGAAAAAAACTGTCTAACTTACAATCATAAGTTTCATACATATATACCAGTTGAGTAATGACGTAGTTACAATGTATACGTGAGAATCAATTTGGTTGTATTGTACATGTAACCAGATTCTCCCTTTCTGAAAAGCATATTGAATGCGCTTAACCTATGACCTTTTAAAAGCTAAGTCATCATTAGGTAAGACTACCTATTGTGTAACAATCCCTTATACTGCATGACTTTTCCAAATAACTACAAAGGTAATACCTATTTAAATATTCATGACAGAATTCTTTAAAATCATTCTTCAGCATATTTTAACAAAAAGATCAATTAGGTCAATAATTGTGTTAATTTAGGACAGTCATACATTATAATGAATGTTCATATTATAAAATATATATATATTATGATATACTTCAATATATATTATGATATACTTCAATATATATTACATAATAATTTTTTTAATAAACGCTTTTTTCGTCCATTTGTCCATTGTAAAATAACACCAAATGAGCTAACTCAAATGGTTTTCAGCTATTGAAAAGAGATATCAAGGCAAATTGAATACTAATATGCTGGCCGATTATTGTTGGACCATCAAGAGGGATGCTCCACAGGCGTAATATAGCAGAAAATGTCATTTCTTACTTTCTAGGTGAGTTCGAATGTTCGAATATTGTATGGTTACGAATGTAGAAAATATTAAAGTGTTCGAAATTATAAATGCCTGTTTCTCGAAAACCGATATCATATTTGAATTCAGGAGAAAATTACTATCAGAATCACATATTTTTCTTTCTGAGACAAAAAAGTTCCTTTTTTGTTGCTCAGTGTAATTACTCGTTGTTGTACAATTAATATTTATCCATAAACTATTCACACAAGTTTAAATGCTCAATGTATTTTCCCAGAAACTGGATTTCAGTTACTGTAAATTATATTGTCTATATTTTCAGACATTCAAAACGAAAAAAAAGAAAAGATAACGGTACTTGAGTTCACATTAAGGGTGATGGCAAAAACACAGTCTTCTTCTACTACTGATAAATGTTAACAGAATATTACCCCGCCAAGGGATGTACAAAATATTTCAAAATATATAACAGCAGAATTAAGAGAGTCTTTTGAGGCTAAAGGGTTAAACATCCAAAAATCTCAAAGTACTGGAGTGCAATAACGACTTCAGCGCTAGATACAGCACATTAGACACCAACAACCAATCAATCTTCAGACAATGAAATTTATTATATTGTGTAATTATTATTAGACTTTGAATTTTAGGTTAAATACCTATTTTTAAAGAGAAATAAACCGACATTAATTAAATATCTTCACATTTTTATTAAATTGGAAAATTATGATGAGGCATTTGTGGTGCTTAATATGCTTATCTCTGAGGCGATGTACTGAGGACATGTAACTCGCTGATATCTGTAAAGAAAAATAAGCATTACTAAGTTGGTCAAGAAGCTTCCGACAGGGAGCACCCGACGTTAAGGGGTACATTACCATTGGAATATATATATATATATATATATAGAGAGAGAGGAGAGAGAGAGAGAGAGAGAGAGAGAGAGAGAGAGAGAGAGAGAGACTAAGAGAGAGCGAGAGAAGAATGAGAAAGACTTAGAGAAAGTAGGAGAGAGAAAGGATGAAAGAGAGAGAGAGAGAGAGAAGGCGAAATAAAGAGAGAGGGAGAGAGGGAAAGAGAAAGAGAGAAATAGTGAGAGGGAGAGAGAAATTTTGAAGAGAAAGAGGGCGAGAGAAATAGAGAATGAGACAGAGAGAGAGAGAGAGAAAGACAAATGATAAAACGAGAGAGGGCGAGAGAAAGAGGAAGAGTGAAAGAGGAAGAAAGTGTTAGAGCAAGAGAGAAATAGAGAGAGAAGAAGAAAGAGAAAGAGAGAGATAAATAGAGTGAGATATTGAGAAAAAGAGAGGAGAAAGAAAGAGATAGAGAGAGGGAGAGAGAGATATATAGAGAGAATGAGAAAGAGAGAACTAAATAGAGAGAGAACGAGAAAGAGAGAGGGAATGAGAAAGAGAGAGAGAGGAAATGAGAAAGAGAGAAAGAGAGGGAGAGAGAGAGAGGGAATGAGAAAGGATAAAAAAGAGAGAGGGCGAGCGAAATATAAATAGGATGAGAAAGTGAGAGGGGGAAAGAGAAAGGATAAATAGAGAGAGGGCGAGAAAAATAGAAAAGGAGAATGGAGTGAGAATGAGGAAGAGAGAAAAAGAGGGATAGAGAAAGATAATGAAAGAAATAGAGGGAAGGAGAAAGAGAGAGTCGGGGAGAAAGATAGAGGAAGGGGGTGAATATATACGTGACGAAAATTAGGTCTACAATTATTTTGTTGTTGTCAGTTTGGTACTTAGTAAATGCTAATGAAGATTAAAAGAAACGCTATAGATTTTTCATGGTATAACCTCAAAACATACATAACTTAGGAATTCGCTAACATTCAAACGTTCATATAAATTAGATCATGACTATACCTTTCTATTAAAATCTACTATATTTTCTTTAAACGAGGAATTTAATTCCGGTGCTACATGGTGTTTGTAATCCAGATTTAAATTAAAATTTTATCCGCTTCGTTTTTCACAAGTGTATTAGATGGATTGTAGGTCATATACCCTCCCTGATACAATATATAATTAAAAAGCAGAACAGAATTTCAATTCTGGAATTCGTTTTATTGGCTCTTGATACATACAGTAATGTACCTAGGTCTCCAGTAGAAATGAACTATACATTTTATTAAGAGTGTATAACGTACGAAGCCAATTTCCGAAGCAGATAACGGGAATATGTATGACAACATAAATAAAATTTCAGACGGGGTGAATACAAAGCTTTCTGTTCTATACGTGCTGGAAACTATGAAACCAATTATAGAATACTGCTGCACCATAACCCTGAAAACTGGTACAGATAGTAGGGGTACGTTAATAACCATTCGTTTCTTTCAATTTAGGCTATGAAAACCCTAAAGCCTGGTGTTCCAGATAATCAATTTCGTTGCAAGATTTAATTATCCCAAATGTTTAAATTGTTAATATGATTTTGATATAAAATACAATGTATGGAAATTAAAATCTAGAACAATAAAGAAATTGAAATCTGCAGAAATTGATTTTTGGAGGCGTTCAGCTAGAATTTCTAGAAAAGATAAAATAAGAAACAGTGTCTTTCTTCTTCCTTCCTTCCAAGTGTTTCTCTTGGCATATACCCTCAGGGGTCCTCATCTAGGGGATATGTGGATGGCGACCACAAGGTGTCAAAGCTGAGCAAAATATTTCTTTCACTTAGGCTACTTGTGTTTTGCACTCTTTTAACTTTACTATCTAACCTCTCTTGGTTAACTCTTGTTTTTTTCGACCCCGACGCTATTGGGGCATCCGAGGGCTAGGGAGTCTTTCCTTTCTTCCATTTCTTCTTTCCTTTATTGTCTTTTCTTCTCCAGAAAAGCCTGACCAGAGGCTATAAGATGGCAGCCCCATCACTGGTCTTGCCTTCCTTTGGCCAGCAACCAATCCAAGGGACTGTTATTATGCTTTCAAGTCTTATACGAGAAACAGTGTAATGAAACAAACGACGAATGTTCAATCGATAAGTAATGGCAACACTTCTATAACATCATACAAATATATTGGTTACTTTTGACATTACGAACTTCACTTATAGTCTCCTGTCAAATCAACTATACGTTGTCAAATCCTTGGAATACAGTTCACTCCATCCGCAGCACCATTTCTTGCTATCCATGTCATTTGATCGATGTAGAGATTTCTGTATATCAGCTCTTAATTTAATTCTACCTCGTACAGGTTCTTTGAGAATAATTTATAGTTACAAGGACCCATGTCTGGTGAATTTGGTGGATGTTCGAGTGCTTCCCATTTCCACATTTTGAACAAATTATTAATATTATTTTTTTATTATATCCAAAGATTAAAACCCTTTTTTACCTTACGGTATATAAGGGTTGTAATTATGTAACATTAACAAGTTAATTAACATAAAACAGTAGAACAAAAGCCAATTATATGACAATATTTTAACAAAGATGAACACAATAAAATTAAATTATACTTGAGAATAAACACTATTTACAAAAGAGAAGAAGTAATTATAACATTTTTTGTCGTTAAGAATATGACAAAGAGGACTGGAATAATTTTTTTCATTAAAATTCAAATATGTTTCAAGTTTATAACGTTCAAACCACAACATTGAACAATTAAATAGAGCATGTTTGACTGTTTGAATATCTTCTCCGCATCTAGAATTTGCATTTGATGATATTTTAAATTTGTGCAAATATGCCTGAAATTTTCCATGTCCGGTTAAAAACTGAGTTAATATGAAACTGGGAACTATATTGGCCCTTTAAGTCTGTCATAGAATATTGTGAAAAATAATTCTCGAGTTGTCATAGCATTGTTAGTATTTTGCCAAAACAAATTATATTGAACATATTTTACGGTGGTATTACTTTACTAAATGTGAGAAACAGTGAATGTATTCATATAAAACATTGTTACTTCGAGACTTTCGATATTACAGATTTATACATCAAAGACTGCCCAACAACATACCACAAGATTACGATGGTTACCACTAGGATCGCTGGTTTACAATAGTGTTGCCATTACTTATCGAATGCCATATTAAAATATTATGTATTCCCAAGAAAAATACTAGAATGGATATCACTTGGTAATATTTATTTTTATTATATGAGAAAGAATGGTCACTAACCGACAACTTCTTTTCCCAACACAGACTATTAATTCAATTGAATGATTCCAAAATACTCCTCTTGCAGAAGAACAAGAAGAAGAGGACGGCTAAAAATAATGTGGGTTGATGTTGTTTTGAGCAGCATGAGAGAAAAATAACTGGAATGAGAGATGTGGAGGAGAATGGCAGTAGGATAATTGGGCGCAAGAACGTCTGAAACATTGTGAAACTTGCTAAATAGATTAATGAAACACAATGTTAAAATTAACTAGCATAGATGTTGAAATTCTATCTCTAACATAGGCCTACAATGTGAATCTAAATCATTCCTCACACTTTCAGATGTTGATCCCTGTTTGGTTCGTCTTCCGGGTATTTTTTCGAAACTCGACATTCCGTCTACTGCTGCGGTAGAACTTATCAGGAGATTCTGCGTGATCTCTGTTAACTCAACAGTCGGCAGAGAGCACGCAGAATCTCCTGACGAGATATACCGCAGCAGTAGACGAAACGTGGAGTTTTGAAAAAAAACCGGTCCACGGTCATTTAGCCCGGAAGACGAACCAAACAAGGATCAAGACGCCGTCATGAAAGCCTGAAATTATACATTAGGGTGGGCCGAAAAAACTCTTTTTTTTATTTCGAAGTTGTAATAGCGCGAAAAAGTTGCGAATTATATAGACAAAAGAAAAGAAAAAATGTATAATAATCGGTTGGCATTTTCCGGTCGCACAAAGGCTCTAAAGTTTGACACAATAGGCCTATGAAAAAAAACTTAATTTTTGAGATTATTTCTTTAATTTTTTAATGAGATATTTTCGTAATGTAATAGTTTGTAACGTCTTCAAATGGAGCCTACAAATATTGTGTTTTAATTTGGTTTAATTTAGTTATATTTTTACGCATTTTTGGTATTTGATAAATAACTTCCAGATTATCAATTTTCAGGTCCCACAGATAGACATAAGCGTGCTTATCAAAGATCAGCAATACCCACTTGATATTAAGAAAAAAGAAAAAATATTGCAAAATTGAAGTTTTTTTTTTTTTTTCATATTTTACCAAACTTCAGTGCCTTTGCGCGACCGGAAGATGTCAACCTTTTTTCATTATTTTCTTTTTTTTAGCTATATAATTCGCAACTTTTCCGCGCTATTACAACTTCGAAATAAAAAAAAGAGTTTTTTCGGCCCACCATATTATACATTTCATATGTTGCTCTGGGTTTCGATACAAGCAACTCGTCGTCTCCGGTGGCCTATTACCAAGTAATTTCATTGTATAGGTTTTATGCGAAGCCCTCCTTGTCACTGATTACAAGCCTATGTAATTTCATCATAATGGTGCACCACTTGATGAAGAGTAGCGGGCAAATATGGATTATTTGTGGTGGACCTGTTCCATTGCCAGCTCGGTCAAGAGATCTGACATGCTTATTTTTTGGGCCACGTGAATAACCTGGTGTACCTGACACTTCGATTGTAGCAGCGCTAACGTTATGCGCCAATCTCCGGGATTGTAGAGAGAGAGCGAGAGAGAGAGAGAGAGAGAGAGAGAGAGAGAGAGAGAGAGAGAGAGAGAAAGAGAAAGAGAAAGAGAAAGAGAAAGAGAAAGAGAAAGAGAAATAGAGAGAGAAAGAGAAATAGAGAGAGAAAGAGAGAGAGAGCGAGAGAGAGAGAGAGCGAGAGAGAGAGAGCGAGAGATAGAGAGAGATAGAGAGAGAGAGAGAGATAGAGAGATAGAGAGATAGAGAGATAGAGAGATAGAGATATAGAGATATAGAGATATAGAGAGATAGAGAGATATAGAGAGATACAGATAGAGATAGAGAGAGATAGAGATAGAGATAGAGAGAGAGAGAGAGAGAGAGAGAGTGTGTGTGTGTGTGTGTGTGTGTGTGTGTGTGTGTGTGTGCGCGCGCGACAGTCCTTGAGGCGTCGCTGCGAAGTTTGTCGTGATCATGGATGTGGACATTTTGAACAATTACTTTAAATGAAAGAGTAATTTGAATTCAAGCATATTCCTAATAAACTTATACGATGGTAGTTGAGTTATATAAAATGAAATTAACGCAATAACATTGTAGACAATGGGTTCCTTATACCAAAACACTACAAAATCACTGAACAACTACTGAAAATTTTTCGGCGGAGTTTGGATTCACTCTGACTAAAGTTGTAGTTAAATATAAACATTTAAAAAATTGTAAACCTAATTTGTTTAATCTCGTATTCTGTGGCGCGAGTACCAGACTATGTTCTGGGGGCAAATGCGGCCGTTACGCAGGGGCGATAACCTGTACAGATTCTCAAGAAATGAATGTTCTTAAGAACTTGGTTTAAAATATCTTAAAATAAATATTATAAACTAAATTTGCCCATATTAATTAGTTTTATAATCTCAGCAAGTTTGAATAAAAAATACGGTTCTTTTTTACCAGCTAATATTTACCCCTCTACTCAATTACGTCTCTCTTGGAGACATTTATTGACCAATTTGATTTAGTTACGCTTATTTCCATACTGATATCACTGAGTGACATGGTGTCAGCACATCGCCTCAGTGAGATATCTTGTAGGCAACTAAGGCATTAATTGGAGGGAGAGAGCCAGTTAAATTTTTCTCAGAGGCACTAATTTAGACTTGAGGTTCTTTTACGAGCGCAAACATCTTTAGGCTCGTTGCCCATTGAGTGCCCGTTGAAGACTTGTCCCTTAGATTTTTTCATCAAAAAATGCATCGATCCCAGTCGGGTTTGTACTCGCGACACTTGGGACTAGAGCACGGTATATATATGTACCATTCGATCACCAAGGCCGACTCTTTTCGTTGACTTCGGTTCTTTGATTCTGGGCGCACAATTTAGACTCCACTATACAGAGTGATTCTGTAAGCATGTGCAAAAATTAAACAGGATGTGGGGGATGTTCTAATGAACAATTTGAGATAGGGAACCTAGGGTACGAGAAAACAGCCATAAGGAGATACGGGGGTAAATTTGTTTATCACATTACTGCTTAGCGCTTTTTATTTATAGAGGAACTTCAGGTAATGTGGACCCTTCGGGATGAGTAGACCCTGTTAATATCTTCTTTAATTGGTGCTGCCCTCGAACAGAAGATATTTTAACTTATTCCCCTCATCAACTCTAATGAGTTCGAGGCTAGTTTCATTTATTCTTTGCGCGAAGAACGGTTTATTTGTGATATTTATGAAAATTACCATTAAAAAGTTTTACAAAACTAAGAATTAATTCTTAATTTCAGCTTTTGAATATTTTAAATACTGAACAATATCCTAAATAGATTATATTATATCATGTAATGCTGTTTTAATGTACTATATATTATGTGGCATGGCTGCTGTATAAAATAATTAAACATAACAAAAGAATTCGGCTAATGTGGACCCTCCTCGAAGTGATTAAAGTAGACCTGGGTCCACTTTACGCGAATACGTATATTTTTTCAATGAAGATGTATCTGTAAAATCCATGCACTTAATTGATTTTATTTAATATTCTTGTAATTTTACTAAACCCAAAGACCGTTGCTGTCTGCAGATGAATGACGTGTGAATGTTATAATCAACAATAATTCTTCAAAACATTAAATAAATAACAATGCTTTTTAATTATGATTAGCCATAAATACTTTCAGATTAATTTATGCCATTCTGTATAAATTAATAGAGTAAATAAACTTAAAAATAGTCTAAAATCTAGGATGGACTCTGGAGTCCACTTTACCCGAATATGGAGATTAAAATGGACCTTTAATGTGATGTAAAAACATTTATAAACTATGAATATGTTTCCATATTTGAATAAAATAAAAACACTATTTCATAGTTATAACACTAATGATACATTTCAAATCCCTTAATTAAAAGAAGAAAAACAACCAATTCAAAATAGTGGTCCACATTATCCGAAATTCCTCTATTATATATATATATATATATCATTACAAGTACCATCATTGACACAATATATCATTTTGTATCATAAAGCATTTCCTCAAACTGACGGTCATCAAATTAATTGCAAGCATGTCATCGACGTACAGGATTCTGCCTCACCCTGGTGTGTTTCGAATCACATCGCAGACAGCTACAACCCTGGCAACTAAGTCCACGTCCGTTTTCACTTGAGTTTCAAACACAAGTGAATTTAGATATCCCCATAGGAAATAAGCAAACTCCATGGCGTGACAGGCCTAGAAGGCCCTATGCCTACCATCCGGCTGCTAGCCTCACATTTACATGCGTTAATCACAGAAGTAGTCGATAATAATTATCCATCCCAGTGTAGGCGTTATGTGGTCAGGATGCAGTGTCCCCATGCCGTTGGATTGTTTTCTCAAGTGGAGCCGCTGCGCTACTTATTGTAGTTATCCAAATGCCTCACGATGCTTTGTGGGAACTGGTCTTATACTGGCCGGAATTCCATGAGAAAATTTCTTCCCCATGGAGACCCGAATCAGCGCAAGTCCCGTAGCTCTGCGCCAAGGCATCTTGCCTTAAGCTACGACGCGGGGCTTTAGATATATCCATTGGAAATAATCAAGGGGAGTCAGGTCACGTCATGTATCATGATCTCCTAGTCATCAGGCTCTTCCTTGCAGGAACTGAAGTATGTAGTACGAATAAATAAATAGCACAGTAGAGGGCCTATATGTAAACTTGTACATTCTGCTTCTTATTCATAATTTGTAAGCTTTTCATCCTGTTTATTTCCCAAATCACTCCTCGGAGGAAGACGTATAGGATGTGCATCCACTGTCTATCCATCTCTTGGCTAGTCTTCCTCTTGTTCTTCTCCCGTCCATTGGTCTATCTTTTTAGCTCTTTTTTTGCAAGTCGGTTGCAAGTCGATACACGTCAAGGTGTATCTTACACAATTGCTCGCAGTCCCAAGGATCGCTTATACATACGTCAGTTGTAAATCTGCTGGAAAATAATAATGCTAGACAAAGTGATAAACAGGATCACTTTCATCCTCGGAGGAAGACGTATTGTGTGTGCATCCACTGTCTATCCATCTCTTGGCTAGTCTTCCTCTTGTTCTTCTCCCGTCCATTGGTCTATCTCCTTTAGCTCTTTTTTTGGAAGTCGGTTGCAAGTCGAAACACGTCAAGGTGTACCTTACACATTGCTCGCAGTCCCAAGGATCGCTTGTACATACGTCAATTGTAAATCTCCTGGAAAAAAATAATGCTAGACAAAGTTATAAACAGGATCACTTTCATCCTCGGAGGAAGACGTATTGGGTGTGCATCCACTGTCTATCCATCTCTTGGCTAGTCTTCCTCTTGTTCTTCTCCCGTCCATTGGTCTATCTTCTTTAGCTCTTTTTTTGGAAGTCGGTTGCAAGTCGATACACGTCAAGATTTATCTTACACATTGCTCGCAGTCCCAAGGATCGCTTGTACATACGTCAGTTGTAAATCTGCTGGAAAATAATAATGCTAGACAAAGTTATAAACAGGATCACTTTCATCCTCGGAGGAAGACGTATTGGGTGTGCATCCACTGTCTATCCATCTCTTGGCTAGTCTTCCTCTTGTTCTTCTCCCGTCCATTGGTCTATCTTCTTTAGCTCTTTTTTTGGAAGTCGGTTGCAAGTCGATACACGTCAAGGTGTATCTTACACATTGCTCGCAGTCCCAAGGATCACTTGTACATACGTCAGTTGTAAATCTCCTGGAAAATAATAATGCTAGACAAAGTTATAAACAGGATCACTTTCATCCTCGGAGGAAGACGTATTGGGTGAGCATCCACTGTCTATCCATCTCTTGGCTAGTCTTCCTCTTGTTCTTCTCCCGTCTATTGGTCTATATTTTTAGCTCTTTTTTTGGAAGTCGGTTGCAAGTCGATACACGTCAAGGTGTATCTTACACATTGCTCGCAGTCCCAAGGATCGCTTATACATACGTCAGTTGTAAATCTGCTGGAAAATAATAATGCCAGACAAAGTGATAAACAGGATCACTTTCATCCTCGGAGGAAGACGTATTGTGTGTGCATCCACGTCTATCCATCTCTTGGCTAGTCTTCCTCTTGTTCTTCTCCCGTCCATTGGTCTATCTTCTTTAGCTCTTTTTTTGGAAGTCGGTTGCAAGTCGATACACGTCAAGGTGTACCTTACACATTGCTCGCAGTCCCAAGGATCGCTTGTACATACGTCAGTTGTAAATCTGCTGGAAAATAATAATGCTAGACAAAGTTATAAACAGGATCACTTTCATCCTCGGAGGAAGACGTATTGTGTGTGCATCCACTGTCTATCCATCTCTTGGCTAGTCTTCCTCTTGTTCTTCTCCCGTCCATTGGTCTATCTTCTTTAGCTCTTTTTTTGGAAGTCGGTTGCAAGTCGATACACGTCAAGGTGTATCTTACACATTGCTCGCAGTCCCAAGGATCGCTTGTACATACGTCAGTTGTAAATCTGCTGGAAAATAATAATGCTAGACAAAGTGATAAACAGGATCACTTTCATCCTCGGAGGAAGACGTATTGTGTGTGCATCCACGTCTATCCATCTCTTGGCTAGTCTTCCTCTTGTTCTTCTCCCGTCCATTGGTCTATCTTCTTTAGCTCTTTTTTTGGAAGTCGGTTGCAAGTCGATACACGTCAAGGTGTACCTTACACATTGCTCGCAGTCCCAAGGATCGCTTGTACATACGTCAGTTGTAAATCTCCTGGAAAATAATAATGCTAGACAAAGTTATAAACAGGATCACTTTCATCCTCGGAGGAAGACGTATTGTGTGTGCATCCACTGTCTATCTATCTCTTGGCTAGTCTTCCTCTTGTTCTTCTCCCGTCCATTGGTCTATCTTCTTTAGCTCTTTTTTTGGAAGTCGGTTGCAAGTCGATACACGTCAAGGTGTATCTTACACATTGCTCGCAGTCCCAAGGATCGCTTGTACATACGTCAGTTGTAAATCTGCTGGAAAATAATAATGCTAGACAAAGTGATAAACAGGATCACTTTCATCCTCGGAGGAAGACGTATTGTGTGTGCATCCACGTCTATCCATCTCTTGGCTAGTCTTCCTCTTGTTCTTCTCCCGTCCATTGGTCTATCTTCTTTAGCTCTTTTTTTGGAAGTCGGTTGCAAGTCGATACACGTCAAGGTGTATCTTACAAATTGCTCGCAGTCCCAAGGATCGCTTGTACATACGTCAGTTGTAAATCTGCTGGAAAATAATAATGCTAGACAAAGTTATAAACAGGATCACTTTCATCCTCGGAGGAAGACGTATTGGGTGTGCATCCACTGTCTATCCATCTCTTGGCTAGTCTTCCTCTTGTTCTTCTCCCGTCTATTGGTCTATCTTCTTTAGCTCTTTTTTTGGAAGTCGGTTGCAAGTCGATACACGTCAAGGTGTATCTTACACATTGCTCGCAGTCCCAAGGATCGCTTGTACATACGTCAGTTGTAAATCTGCTGGAAAATAATAATGCTAGACAAAGTGATAAACAGGATCACTTTCATCCTCGGAGGAAGATGTATTGTGTGTGCATCCACGTCTATCCATCTCTTGGCTAGTCTTCCTCTTGTTCTTCTCCCGTCCATTGGTCTATCTTCTTTAGCTCTTTTTTTGGAAGTCGGTTGCAAGTCGATACACACAAGGTGTACTTTACACATTGCTCGCAGTCCCAAGGATCGCTTGTACGTACCTCAGTTGTAAATCTGCTGAAAAATAATAATGCTAGACAAAGTTATAAACAGGATCACTTTCATCCTCGGAGGAAGACGTATTGTGTGTGCATCCACTGTCTATCCATCTCTTGGCTAGTCTTCCTCTTGTTCTTCTCCCGTCCATTGGTCTATCTTCTTTAGCTCTTTTTTTGGAAGTCGGTTGCAAGTCGATACACGTCAAGGTGTATCTTACACATTGCTCGCAGTCCCAAGGATCGCTTGTACATACGTCAGTTGTAAATCTGCTGGAAAATAATAATGCTAGACAAAGTTATAAACAGGATCACTTTCATCCTCGGAGGAAGACGTATTGGGTGTGCATCCACTGTGTATCCATCTCTTGGCTAGTCTTCCTCTTGTTCTTCTCCCGTCCATTGGTCTATCTTATTAGCTCTTTTTTTTTTGCAAGTCGGTTGCAAGTCAATACACGTCAAGGTGTACCTTACACATTGCTCGCAGCTCCAAGGATCGCTTGTACATACGTTAGTTGTAAATCTGCTGGAAAACAATAATGCTAGACAATGTGATAAACGGGATCACTTCCATTCTCCTTACGCTGGTTTCTCGGACCCTAGGTTCCCAATCTCAAATTGTTCAGTGGAGCATTCCCTATATTATGTTTAATTTTTGCACGCTCGTACAGAATCGCCCTAGTAAAGTTCTACTTGAATGCAGATTTTTTAAAATTAGGATTGTAATTTATTTAAAAGTTAGAAATAATTGAATCGTAAATGTTGAAGAGAAAAGGAACACGTGCAGAGGACTTCGAGGAACTAATTATTTAAGCACCATATTAAATTGAGTTTCATATCCTCTCGACTCTAATTGAGAGAACATTGTAAATTTGTGGTTTTGTGCAACGAGTTAATGTTCAGAAAAAAATTCCATCGCCATATTTGAAAGTGTGTTTCATAATAGAAATGAGATAAAAACCCTCTTTTATGAACAAGTTACAATAAAAAATGAAGTGATCCTAATAAAGGCGTTAGCTGGCCCTTGGTGCAGTTCGAGGTTAAGGTTCCCCAACTTTGAAGACAGTCAGGTCGAGATGTCACACGGGTTGTCAGTCCTGCATAAAGATCTCCTTTGACCTCAAAATATTTCAATTAATATAAAAAAAATTAGCCAATGTTATCTAAATGTTTTTATGACATTCTCATATTCTCTCTTGGCATGGCAAAATTCTGATTCAATTCTTAAGTTGGACGCATGGAAGGCGGAGTTACGTTACCTACATGTTATGTAGTGAATGATAATAAAGCGCCAGGAGAGTGCTTAAACCTAAAATTAGACTGAACCAGGGAGGCTACAGAAATATTATTTCCTTTTGAGAAAAACATATTGGTCTGACAAGGAAATTAACCCAGAAACCCATGAACTGAAGTCAGAAGTTCTGACACTAGCCCATGAGATTGTTCATAATAATGATCTTCTTATTCTTACTTCCAAGTATTAGGCCAAGGCCTGTTACGATCCTATAGAAAATGTTCCCTCCAGCGTTTCATAGGACGGCCCAGTGATCTTCGTCCTCTTGGTATATAATTATAAACAGCTTTGGGGATCCGATTTGAACTCATTCTTTCAAGATGGTGTTTCCAATTTAGTTGGTACTGTTTAATATCATCCAAAATTGGCGTAGTCTTCAATTCTTTTAAGATATCGGTGTACCTTTTCCGATCCCATCTGGTGTAACCCGCTGTTCTGCGCATGAATCTCATTTCACAAGCCGTTATTCTGCTTTCATGTTGTTTTTTTAGTGTCCATGCTTCACTACCATAGGTCAACACTGGTCTAGCCAATGTGTTATATAAACGTAATCTGGTGTTTTTTTGTACAAGGGATGGTTTCATAACTTGATTAATAATTCCTAAACTTTTATTATAACTAGTAACTTTTTTCAGGGAAATCCTTTTCATCCCAGATAGAGAGATAATATCCAAGATATTTAAATTGATTAGATCTCTCTAAAATTTTATTCTGGAGACAGATTTTACTTTGTATGGGGTCCTTCCCATGAAATGCCATAATTTTAGTTTTGTTAATTGATATTTCCATATTAAATTTGGCGCCTATTTTTTGTAAATTATAAATTGATCGTTGCAAATCATTTTCGGAAAGTGCCAGAAGAGCTAAATCGTCTGCAAAAAGAATAGCATCGAGTTTGAGGTTCCTATTGATGGGTATATATCCTCGTTGTGTTTTCCTCCATTCATTTTATTAATTTATTCATGTATATAATGAAAAGCACCGGTGAAAAGTCCACATCCCTGTCTTACTCCAGTGTTGATCTTTTCCCAAGAAGATAATTTGCCATCTTGTTTAACAGCGATTTCATTATCTTTATAGATGTTGAAGATATTAGTAATATATTGTTGTGGAACGTTATCATCAGCTAAAATTTGTAGTATAATAGTTATGCCTATAAATATTAATTCTTGATTATAGAGATGAAATCATTTAATAAGACCCGTCATAATATATTTCTGTCTACTTTGTCAAAAGCCTTTATGAAGTCAACGAAGGCGATATGAGTTTCTATATTGAATTCCTTGTGCGTTTCTAATAGTAGTTTTAGAGTAAAGAATCCATCTGTACAAGATCTACCCTTTCTGAATCCATTCTGCTCTTCTCAAATTATATTTTCATAAATTTTCCTCAATTTATTCTCAACTATATTAGTATAAATTTTATATCCAGAGTTCAACAAGCTAATTCCACGATAGTTATCTTTGATTTGGCGACTTCCTTTTTTGAAGATTGGTATTACAATGGATTTGTTCCAGCTTTGTGGTGGTTCTTGTCCTTCCCATATCATATTAAGGACAATAAGAAATCTGTCTAAAAAAATTTTAGTTGAAAATTTAAATAATTCTTGATTAATGTGGTCTTCTCCGGGAGCTTTGTTACATAATAATAATAATAATAATAATAATAATAATAATAATAATAATAATAATAATAATAATAATAATAATAATAATAATAATAATAATAATAATTTATAATAATAATAATAATAATAATAATAATAATATTATTATTATTATTATTATTATTATATTATTATTATTATTATTATTATTATTATAGTTATTGTTATTATTATTATTATTATTGGCGGCCGCGGTGGACTAGTGGTTATGCTCCTTGCCTCTGGCACGAGGGTCGCGGGTTTAAGCCCGGCCGGGGTCGATGGATTTTTTAGGATGGAAAAATCCAAGGAGCAAGTCCTCCGGGAGGGACTTTAAGCCGTGGGTCCCGAGTCTGAAGATTTTCAAGCTCGTAAAAAATCCTTAAGCCTGATAAAGGCCTCTAAGCACAATTTACCGAATGTTCCCGTCCTAGTACTACCTTGGTATCCAAGGTGTCAGTGTGAGGCGGAACGCTGACCACGGACCACTCTAAATGACATCTATACGAAAACAAGTGTAACTAAATTAGTATGGTTCAAATTCTTCCCTGTAGGGGGTGAGCGCCTAAATCTCTGTAAAGGGAAAACATGGACAATTAAAAAAAATATTATTATTATTATTATTATTATTATTATTATTATTATTATTATTATTACTTTCCAAGATTAGGTCAATGCAACCTGTTCTGGTCTCAAGTCCATCGTTTTCTTGGCCGTCCCAAAGATCTTTTTCCATGTGATTTGTAGGTGGTGATCGTTTTTGGGTAATTCGTATTCGGACTTGAGACTTCGGAGTGATAATTTTTTTACTTGGATGGTTATCAGCCCAACCGCAAAAACCCCAACCTGGAGGACCAGAGTTCAATTTCGGAGTTGTCTTTCTCCTAGACAGACTGTCTACAGACTGCCTTACAAGGTAACAGAGCTTTGTTTGCCCCGAGCATCTGGTTTTATGGCGCCAGAAGCTCGCCATTCATCCTCCATCTTCAATAAAAACTGTCCCGCCACGTGAAGGTAGAATAAAGGGTTTTGTAGAGAGAGACTATATTTTGCGCTGACTATTTGGAATATTTTGTAGAGTCGGAGAGTTCATCCTCAGATCTGTTCCAGTCATTCTCTACCCTTTAGGGACATAATTATTATTATCCACTGCTGTGGTCTCGAGGTAGAGCGCTGCCTTGTCACGCATCGAGGTCTAGTTTGAGGCTCAGTAGGGACAATTTTCCTGGGTGATATTATTTTTTTTCGGGGTTTTCGTCCCTGTAAGTAAATATCAGGAAACTGTAAGACCCTAACGGTCCCCGAATATCATCTGGCCATCATTATAATATTCACCTCATTACATTAAGTTTAGGATAAACACCTCTCCTGGAGCATCATTATCACCACTCATATCATAGGGGCAGCGTAACACCGCTTCCCTGGAGCGTGGTCTACATGTCGGATCCCTGGTTTTATCAACTTATTGTAGCTACCCACATTCCTCACGATGCAGAGATGGCACCGATCCCATACCGGCCGATATTCTATGATAACATATCTTCGTTCATGGTGACTCGAATCAGTACAAGTCCCATAGCTTTGCATCAAGGTATCATGTCTTAACCAGTCGGCTACTGCACGGGAAATATATATAATTTTCATAAGTAATGCCACGAGTGATTTCTAATTTATCTAGAGAATTTGGAAATCAAGAGTGGCATTTGTTAGGACTATTTAATGAATAAAATTAATCCGTTCACTCACAAATCATTATTTAAATATAGTTACCGTATTTTAAAATGTTTATTTATTTAATGCAAACGGCGATGTTTGAAAACAAATGAGAAGCTATGTTTGAAAACAAATGAGAAACGATTGTTACGCTTGTTAATCACTGCAATCAGATCATATTATTTATTGCCAAAGAAGATAAGAATGCACCCTAGTGGAGAAATTTATAACCAACATTATATGTATTAATTAATATCTGATGTCCTATGATGTAAATATGTCAATTATATTTTTCTGCAATGTTATTTCCTGGGAAATAATTCGTTTAAGAAAGTGCAAAGAGTGTTTTTTTTGTGGTATAATCAATTGCTACAAATTTTTTTATATTATCTGCCGCAAGTACCACCAGCTGACATTCGTACACTATATATACGAGGGCGGATCGGAAAGTAACGCACAATAATTTTTTTCTGCCTTGGTATTGCAGCTAGAATGTTGAAATTTCACAGAGATATAGTTTGAAGTTTTCACTACAGATGGTATTTTTGCTCAGGTGCACCTCTTGCGAGAGAAGCTTGAACTATGCAACAAAGATGGCGCGCATGCTACAGTCGTCCACCTGTGAGGAACAGAGAAGTGTTGTTCGATTTTTGTGGGCCAAAGGGCATAAACCCAGTGAAATTCACAGGGACATGCGTGGCGTGTGTGGGGATGATTGTATGGACCGTAGCAATGTCTCCAGGTGGTGCACATTCTTCCAAGAGGGACGCGTGAACCTTAGTGATTCGCCTTAGTGATTCCTGGCCGGCAAACGCTTTGAGACAGATGTGGAAGTGAAAGCAGCAGTGCGCAGATGGCTACACTCCAACCAAACGGACTTCTACGAACAGGGCATATTGAAACTGGTAAAACTGGTAACACGATGGGAAAAATGTGTTGAGAAAGTTGGTGACTATGTCGAAAAGTAGGTAAAAGATGTAAGTTCATTTGTGATTTTTTTCCTTTTTTTTACTATTAAACTTTTTAAAAACAATTATTGTGCGTTACTTTCCGATCCGCCCTGTGGACGACTGTAGCATGCGCGCCATCTTTGTTGCATAGTACAAGCTTCTCTCGCAAGAGGTGCACCTGAGAAAAAAATACCATTTGTAACTTCAACTATATCTCTGTGAAATGTCAACATTCTAGCTGCAATACCAAGGCAGAAAAAAATTATTGTCCGTTACTTTCCGTTCCGCCCTCGTACAATCTGGTAGCCGTATTTCTTAGAGAGTCAGTCACTGCAAAATATGCTATGACCTATTCAGAATGTTAAAAAGGAGGAGCTTTCTTTAATATGATGAACTTGTTAGATAAATTTGAGGTGAAACACGACTGTGATTGGTTGTAATTAAAAAATCATAGAAATGTGATTGGTCATTGAATCCCATTTGGGGCATGAGTTAAATAGTCATTGTGAATTAACCTCTATGTTCGTTGAAACAAGATAAATGGTGGTTCATGCTAATTAATACCAAGGGATGGAAGTGATGTTAACAGATATTATTACAACTTGACAATGGATAGTAACCTCTTTGTTTAATTAAGATATCTCTCTTGGTATGTATTCTAAAATGAATTATGTTCTCAGTCTTGTTGTGTGGCCTGGAATCTTGAGGATCTCCTGTTTATATCAGTCAACACTGGAAACCTGAGATAGCCTGCCTTCTGTCTTTCATCCACTCTACACTTAACATGTCTAGATTCGGCGCCACTAACATCTCCCTCTCATTTGTACCATTATTAACTTCATAATCTTTTACATTACATTCCTTCCTTTAAAAGCTACTGTAAGAACACCAAAAAACTTTAATATTAATAGATTACACTGAGCGACAAAAAATAAACTTTTTTTTTGTCTCAGAAAGAAAAATATGCGATTTTAATTGTATTTTTTCTCCTGAATTCAAATATGATATCGGTTTTTCTCCATCACGCAAGGTTTCCGAGAGACAGGAATTTATAGTTTCAAACACTTTAATACTGTCTACATTTGTAACTATACAATATTCGAACATTCGGACTCGCCTAGAAAGTAAGAAATGACGATTTTCTGCTATATTTCGCATGTGAAGCATCCCTCTTCATGGTCCAACAATAATCGGCCAGCATATTATGATTCCATTTGCCTTGATATCTCTTTTCCATAGCTGAAATCTCCTGAGTTAGCTCATTTGGTTTTATTTTACAATGGACAAATGGACGAAAAAACGTTTATTAAAAAATAATTACTTAAATCCATCAATTGAAATTGATACAATAACTGTGTGTGATGGAAAAATTCTGAATACATATTTGAAAACACGATAAAAAACTGCATTAAGCGCAACTATTGGTACTCATGAGACAAAAATCATGTTGACCAGTGTTATTTTTTACTTCGGAATTTTTCCATAATTCAGTGGTTTGCATTGGCTATGGTGGTCTATTGGTTATGTTCCTTGCCTCCAGTTCGAAATGTAGCGGGTTCAATCCGCCGGGTCGATGGATTTTTTTATGATGGAAAAGTTCAAGGAACAAATCTCCGGGAGGGACTTTAAGTCATAAATCCCGAATCTCTAGATTTTCAGACTCTAAAAGAACCTTATAAATATGAAATATTAATTGAATTGTATTTATAACATGTGCTCGTTTATGTTTATTATAATTTAGATGTAAGGCTATTTTATTGTATTTTTTAAACCTGGTTGAGTGGCAGACAAGGCCTTAAGACCTTAACTCTGCCAGGTAAAATAAAGTTATTATTATTATTATTATTATTATTATTATTATTATTATTATTATTATTATTATTATTATCCGCGGTGGACTAGTGGTTATGCTCCTTGCCTCTGGTCCCTAGGGTCGCGGGTTCAAACCCGGCCGGGGTCGATGGATTTTTTTAGGACGGAAAAATCCAAGGAGCAAGTCCTCCGGGAGGGACTTTAAGCCGTGGGTCCCGAGTCTGAAGATTTTCAGGCTCGTAAAAAATCCTTAAGCCTGAATGAAAATGCCTCTAAGCAAAATTTACCAAATTTTCCCGTCCTAGTACTACCTTGGTTTTCTAGATGTCAGTAAGAGGCGGAACGCTGACCACGTACCACTCAAAATGACATCTATACGAAAACAAGTGTAACTAAATTAGTATGGTTGAAATTCTTCCTTGTAGGGGTGAGCGCCTAAATCTCTGTAAAGGGAAAACATTGGCTTACATTACAATACAATTATTAAACCTGAAAAATATATCTCTTACCAAAATTAACCGACCTTCATCATCCTAGTAATACCTTACATGGCTACAAGATATCTGATTGAGTAGGTTTGCTGACCACATGCTACTCATTAATATTTGTAGGGAAATAGGCGTAACCTAATTATCTTGCTCTACGAATTCCTAACAAAGGAGAGGATATGAGTTGACTCAAAGGGCCGTAAAGCTAGTTACTAGAATGGTTTTCCGTCATCCTCAAGAAAATCGCCTTGTTTATATGTAGCGGTCTTGAACATTCTCATCCGAAAGTCCCAGTTCACTCAAACTTCTTCTCGCACCATCCATTCAATCTTCCTTAGGTCTTTCCTTTCTTGTTTTGTTATCTATTTTCCATCCAAGATTTTCTTAACGATTCTATCAGATATAATCCTCTTTGGATGTCCGAACCATCTTATTCGACTCTCTTCAATTATCTGTAACACATTTCATCAATTTTAATACCTATATCATTTTCTTAAATTTTACGTTTTTTTAAAAATATGTATTGCAGTGATGGGTCCGCGCCGTAGCCGAGTGGTTATGGCAGGAAGCCTTGGCGCAGAGCTAAGGGACTTGTACTGGTTCGAGTCTGCATGGGGGGAGAAATTTTTCTCATGGAATTTCGGCCAGAATGGGACCGGTGCCCACCCAGCATCGTGAGGCATTTGAGTAGCTACAATAAGTAGCGACTCCAGGTTGAGAATACCAGCTATAACGGCTGGGGGATCCGACATGCTGACCACAAGTCACCCCTACACTGGCTAGATGATCATCTACCTCTGTGATTAACACATTTAACACATGTGGATGTGATGCCAGCAGCTGGCTGTTCAGCCAAGGGCCTTCTAGGCCTGTCGCGCTTGGAGTTTTTTTTTTTTTTTTTTTGCAGTGATGGACTTCTCTAATAATCCATCTATGTTGCTAATAACTTGTTAGCGTGGCATCTTTCATTTATTGATGTCTCTGACCGATCTAACATAATGCTCTCTACAATAACTTTATAAATAATTTTCTTTGTTCCGTAACGGATGTTTTTATTGTATAATATTTAAAGTTTTATCAAAGGATGAGTTGGAGAACCACTTGAAAACATTGTATAAACATAAACTATATAAGGGAACACGTGTGTGAAGTTGGGTAAAATGTATCACCATGATACTAATTCCTTATGTTATTAATTTATCTAGGCTATTTAACTTTTTATATATGTGCATCTTAACCAATCGTCCGTTCATCCTATAGCTGTTATAGCCATAGCGCGTGACGTTATCTCTTGCCGATTAGCGTGTGCGTTGATTGAAACTTACGTTAAGCCTAATTAACTAGAAAATATGGCATCTCGCAAGATTTACCATTTCCGATGACAATTATCCATGTAGAAAGTTGTGGTCACTAACATTTTCGAAGACAGTTCAAGGTGGATAAATATAATATAGAAGAAACTACAAGAGGCCACCGAAAAAAAGTTTCTATTTCGAATAATGAAAGACCAGGAGCATCAGAAGGTGTAACTTTAGATGAAAGGCAAATAAATAAGTAAGGTCACTTTTATTTTTAAATTAATAGTTGTCCCGAAAAGATATGTCCGATTGAGGGTCTTTCCACTTTTCAGCGGTTGCCCTTTTACCAGCCGGCTGCTGGCCCTTCACATCCACATGTGTCAATCACAGAGGTAGATTATCAACAGCCAGTGTAGGGGTGACATGTGGTTAGCATGTCGAGTCCCCCAGCCGTTATAGCTGGTTCCTCAACCTGGAGCCGCTACTTATTGTAGCTACCCAATTGCCTCACGATGCTGGGTGGGCACCGGTCCCATACTGGCCGAAATACCATGAGAAAATTTCTTCCCCCCATGGAGACTCGAACCAGCGCAAGTCCCGTAGCTCTGCGCCAAGGCTTCCTACCTTAACCGCTCGGCTACGGCGCGGGACGAAAAGATATGTAACTAACAAAAATTCGATAGTTTGAGTGGATTAGTGATATATCCGGGGAATACCACGGCATGGTGGATGTAAAACTATCCCTACCCTTCCAGACCTGTTTAAAATTTGGCTTTCAAGCGAATAGTGGTGTATCTGTAACAAAATTACGGAAGTAGTTATGTCATGAGTAGCAGTGCAGAAACACAGTTTTTGCACAAGTGCAATTTCATTCCATGCACATTTCCGTGAATTCTATCAGAATCTTAGAGAAATTGAGTGAAAATAAGATAGACAGAAAGAATATAAATAACAAAATAGCATTAAATGGAAAATAAATATTGAACACTTATTCAGGTAGAACGTTTTCTAATTAAGTTAGTGTTCAATATGTATTTTTTACTTCTTATTGAATTTTTGAGTTAAATATGACTTAGATAATAATTTTTCCACTCTAAAAGATATATCGTTCTTCCACTCAATTCTGTATGAAATTATCAATATTTAGTTAGTAGCATGTTATTTTGCATTCAAATTGGCTGTACATGTTTCTAATAAGATGAGAAATTAGAATGTGCGTCATATAATAAAGGTAATAGCCGTTTTCTCCAACAATTTGTAGTTTGTGGATTAGATCTGTTTTCGGGGTAACTATTCAAATATGATGTGCTATATAGAAAATTATAACAATAATTAATAGGGCATGATCATGAAAATAAATTAATTGCTCTATAATAGGAGACGCTCTATCTTGTATGCTATAATATTATGCTATTCGCCAAAATACGTATCGTAATGAACACCGGCATTTTCTATAGTTTTTTTTATACCGTCACTAATAACTAGCAAAAAAAGTTATATTACAAATATATAAAGCAATGCACATCATTAAGAAATAATCATAGACGTCACAACAGCGGCAACTATTTAGCAAGCGTATAAGGGTACGAAAACTCCCTTTGTATAATCTATTTCCCTCAAATCGCGGTTAGAGTTAATCTCCGACCTCATTCTTGGTCTAACAATTGGGCGTTATCCCTCTGGTTTTCCTACAAGAACCTTCCATGCTACTCTTTCATTCCCATTTCGTGCCATATATCCTGCCCATCGCAGTCTACCACACTTAACTGTTCTTATTATATCTGGTTTGCTATAAAGATCATGAAGCTCACTGTTACGTAGTCTTCTCTATTCGTCTGTCTGTTCATCTCTCTTTGGTCCAAAAAGTTTCTAAGATCTTTATTCTCAAATATTCGTAAAATTTTCTTATCCCTTAAAGTAAGAATCCATTTTTCGCATCCATGTAATAAGTTTAATATATTTTCGGTATAACTTTTTTTTAGAGAAATTAGGGCGATAAGAATCCCTGTAAAGCATAATTGCATGCATTTCCAGAATGAGTCTACGTTTAATTCCTTTGTCCATGTCATTCCTATTTGTAATTATTGTTCCTAGGTATTTTAATTCCGCCACTCCTTCAAAATAGCCTTAATTTGTCATTATCTGTACATTTCCATTATACAATTTATTTATATCTGAACATACAATATTTAGTTTCATTTCTTAATGTTATTCCACAGAGTGTGCGTTTTGGCCCTTAGTATATCATCTTTATAGCTTATTAATACTCATTAATCAGCATAAAGTAACAGTTCATCCATGCCATTGATTTGTAGGCCTTCTTTATCAACTAACGATTTAAGGGAATCTCTAGTACAAAATTGAATAGTAGACTAGATAGTACATCACCTTGCTTTAAGTCTATGCAAATATCAAAAGTATGTTTGCTTACACGCACCCTACTAATTCAGACACATTTGAATAAGTCTGTTTTTTTAAGAATTCCGAACTCCAGCAAGATACTATATAACTTCTCCCTCTTAATTGAATCGCGAGGTTATTGATCCTACACTACTATCATCATCTTCTTCTTCTTCTTCTTCTTCTTCTTCACAGTATAGGCTCCATGGCCTATTCCGGCTGAATACTCCATGGCTTTCTTGGTCTGCCAGGATCTCTTCTCCATCGTGGTTTGTAAGTCCAAGCCTGCTTCGGAAGTCTGTTGTTATCCATTGGTTGCAAGTGTTCAGTCCATATTAAGAATATTCAGTCGACAGAAATGAAATTATTACGAGCAGTTAAGGGATGTACAAGACGAGATCATATAAGAGAAGAGTTAGGAGTAATACCAATTATACAATTATTATGAATCTATAATTACAAGAAGCGATGAACTACTATTATAATATGTCAATTTGCTCCTGAGTTGAGAGTTGTTTATTTATTGGTACATAATGTAGTTTTGATTATGAATGGATTTTGCATAGAAATACTTGGAGATGTTATAATTTGCAAACATCGACAGCCTTGTCTTCGATACATATTATTTTAATAAGCTAGTAATCCCATGAGAGTCTCTCCCCCTCGCGTCATGTATAATTAATCCTTGAGGGTGCGGAATCCCTGCTGCTCAATCCGGACTGGGAGAGCACCCCTCCACCCATATTTCTCTCAAGCTCCTCTGTCTTAAATGTTTCAAGAAAACGAACCCTTCTCCTTGTTCCAAGATAAATAGCTGAAACCGCGTTGTAAATACAGTTTCAAAGACGTTTTCCCATTTGTTGACCTGATTTTAAATTACAATTACTTACTGTTCAACTGACGTCTGTGGTTTTATCGAACTCGGTGATCTAGAGGCTAAGTCTTTGCTTCTGATCCAAAGGGTCGTGGGTTCAAACCTGGTTGGAGTCGATGGTTTTTATGGGATGGAAAACTCAAGAGAGAAGTATTCCGGGAAAGAATTTAAACTGTGGGTCCCGAATCTGAAGATAAACTTCCAGAATTTTTTATGATCTAATATTTATTCACAAATATCGACAATTTTTTAACATATAACATTACTAGGAAATACCCGGTGTACATTGCTACGCCCAAATAATCAAATGTTAAAGATAATTGAATTGTATGGTATACGCTGAGACGAAACAAACATGGCGTTTGCTAGTCAGGTTTTAATTTCGGATTTTAGGTAAACCTCCACTTCTAATTGTCAGATTCAGCTCATTTTTGGATAATACATACCTCGGTTAATTTTAATAGGTTATACTGAGTTTCGTTGTGAAACGTCGAAAATTATGACCGCTAGAGCGATTTTTAAATTTTCACTTCAGGTGAACTCCTGCGCTTAATGGTTTTAGAAAGTTGAATTGTGAATCTGAACCATCCAGGAACCCACTAAAATTACATTAAAAAATGTTGTATCTTCTTCAGATGGATTTCATAAATACAAATAAATTTTATATATATATATATATATATATATATATATATGCTATATATACATTTTTGTCAATCGCCTGATGAAGATATAGTAAATTGAAACAGCTATTACGAAATAAAGTATGATAAATGTTTATGAAAACCATATAAAACTTTTATACTTTTATTTATTAAATAAGTCGTGGATTTTCATCAAGTAAACACCAAACCAATTAATGATCATATAAATTCTTATATTTATTACATTAACATTACATCTTTGGTCATTCCATCATCTTAAACAATTTTTAACTGAAATTATATAAAAGATTGTTCTTCCATTTATACTGTATGGATTCAAAACACGATCTCTTACTTCAAGACAGAAGAAAATATTCCAAAGATTTGTGAATGAATATTTTGATAGATAATTCAGACTCAAGAGAAACAATGCAACAGTTAAATTGGAAAGTACATATGCACCTTGCAGAGTTTCTAAAATTGCCTCACACCACAACGTGTGTGATAGTTTACAACATTTGGAACTGTTTACTATATCCCTCTCTCTGACAAATCGGGTCTTCATGTAAGTTCTTAATAGGTAGAAAATCTTCAAGTGGGTTTGGCTTCCGTCCCTTTGTCGGCTAAGCCCCTAATGAGGGTCGCGCGCCTGTCTGATTTATGGCTACCTGCTAGCCCAGGAATTTTATTGTTTCTAGAAGGATTATAATAGTGAGAAATATGATATTTTTTAGGAAACTAGATGTAATTAGAACTGTTATGCCTCGTTGACTGCGATGACATGTGGCACTAATAGGGTATGAAATGGGAGCATGGGAACTCCATGAAAAAAACAAGGGGAAAGGGACCAGAAGATAGGCAAATAATGATGTGCGAGAATAATACTAATCATGATTTGAGGATATCTACAATTATTTTATATGTCTAAAATGCAACCAATTGGGTTTCATTCCTCTTTAAAAAATATACCTCATCTGTAGAAGAAAAGGAGTAAATGCAAAAATAAGGGATTTTAGGGTTAAGGGAAGCCGTAGCTGAAATTTCTCAATTCTATAGTTTTTGTGCTACTAACTTGAAATTTTATACACACATTACCTACAATTACTTATGTATATATGCAAAATTTCATGTAGATATCTTCAATGGTTATGGATAAATGGATTATAAGATGTTTTAATTCAGCGACTTCAAAAAAAATGTTCATGATGCAAATTAATTTTTTTAATATTCTAAAAATATATTTCTATTCACCTAACCATAATAGATGAATATATCTTATGATTTTTATTTATAGTGTTTAATCACTGAGGAAAAACATAATAAATTTGTGTTTTTAATTTTTAAAAAGTACATAATATTAGGGGGCACGCCGTAGCGTAGTGGTTAAGGCACTGAGCTACAAGTCGGAGGGTCGAGGGTTCAAGTCCCGTTGGGGTCAGGATTTTTAAACTGACCCAAACCCTCTGGCGGCACTATGACCCTGGGGTCGACTCAGCCTCTAACGGAAATGAGTACCAGACGCTTGTTCTGGGGTAAAGGCGGCCGTCACGCAGGGCTGACAACCCGGCTGACATAAAGTGCCGATTGTCTAAAAAAAAGTGGGAGCCTTAACCTCCTACTACCCTAAGGGCCTCCGGGTCTGTTGTGGGATCACTTTACTTTACTTTACATAATATTATAAAATCAATATCTGGAAAAGTACTTGTTTACATAAAATTGATATGATACATTTCTTTAATTAATGTTTCTGTACCTCTGTTCAAAATTTAAAACTAATCTTTCAAAAATTACATCATGAGGAGCATTTTGAAGACTGAGAAATGTAAAAAAAAAAAACACAGAAACTGAGAAAAATCAATTTAAAGATTTAAAGGGCAACTAAACCACTCGCGCATGGCCCTTTAAAATATCACGTGATGCCTTTTGTATGCGCCAATTATAAAAAAACGATTATAGATTATAAAACTAGAAGGTTCAAACTTAAGTATTAGGAAAAAAACAAAAAATGCATTTCGGAAGGATTTTCTTGAAATTTCACCTATGCGTATCCTTAAAAAATTCTATCTTCAATCCAAAATTAGTCCAAAAACATTCAAGAATGAATGCGAACTGGTTCTTCCAACTATTGTGCGTGGTAGAGAAGTATGGACATTAAAACACAAGGATTTTACAGATACTTAGATCTGCTGAAATTAAATAATATCTTCGAAGGACTGCTGGATACACACTACTAGATCATATAAAAATGATAAAGTCATCTTAGAAGAATTAAACATGAAACCTTTAGAAAACAAAATGTCTGATTATAAGATGGATGCAACATGTTCATCGAATGGAAGATAACAGTATACCCAAGCAAATATTAAGCAATCAACCTGCAGGAAAAAGAAGACCAGGACCACTCAAAATACTTTTGGATGGTGTTTCTATTGAGGCCGAAATGGGTCAACAAATGGCCTAAATTTGTGAATGTACTATAATAATGATGATGATGATTTGAGGGAGGTTAATTATAAGGGAAATATTGATTTCTTTATTTTATGTTTTATTTATTTAATTAGCCTAGTGCTGTTAAGGTCATGTGGCCTTCTCTTCCACTCACCAGATCAAACATGTTACGTTTAAATACAAAAAAAAACAATAATATTACATACTAAACAATTTATTATCTGATCAACTGAAAAATAATGAAAATAATCTCTAATAATACAATAAAATTTAATCAAATTTTTATTTAGCACTTAATATTAGAGTTAATTGAGATTTTTATATTCTGATGTAATATATGTTTCTCCTGGTGAGTGGAAGAGAAGGCCACATGGCCTTAACTCCACCAGGCTAAATAATACTAATCTAATCTAATCTAAAATTAAATACAATTAAAATTAAAACTGACGAAACAATCTACTATACATGAAAATGAAAAAAAAAATACAAAGAAAGTAATAAACTGTAATGAATGAATCTATCGCATATATATATATATATATATATATATATATATATATATATATATATATGCATGATAAGAAAAATAAATGCCTGGACGGGATTCGAACCCGGAACTCTGAGTCTGTACCTCAGCGTGTTATCCATTATATATATAAAGACACTATATAGGTAATAATATTGACTATTTAACTCATTCCCCAAATGGGAGTCAATGACCAATCACATTTCAATGAATTTTGATTTACAACCAATCACAGTCTTTTTCACCTCGATTTTATCAATTTAATTCTATCATATTAAAATCAAGCTCCACCCTTTTAACATCCTGGATAGATCAGAGCATTATTTTGCAGTGACTGGCTCTCTAGGAAATACTTGAATATAACAATTTATATATTAAGATGTAATATTCCCATAATGCAAGTGGCTCCCAGATTGTATAGTGCACGAATGTAACCAGATGCTGTTTGCGAGATATAATAGAAAACATTTGTAGCAATTGATTATAAGTTATAACGGAAAAAAAAACACTGTTTGCACTTTCTTAAACGTATTATTTCCCAGGTATTTAAGTTTCAGAAAAATATAATTGACATATTTACATCATAGGATTTCAGAAATTAATTAATAGCCTATAATATTGGTTATAAACAGTTTGATGTGTTTCATTTTTTCTCCACTAGGGTGTATTCTTACAATATTGCTATGCTTTGGCAATAAATAATATGATCTGGTTGCAGTGATGAACAAATGAAACATAATAAATATTTCTCATTTGTTTCCAAACATCGCCGTTTACATTAAATATATACTTAAAAAAACTATATTAAAATAATGATTTGCGAGTAAACAGCTTAATTGTATTCATTAAATAGTCCTAACAAATGCCACTCTTGATTTCCAGATTATCTAGATAAATTCACGCATTACTTTGTGACATCGTGAATTTATGTATAATTTGGAAATAATTCGTGACATTACTTATGATAAATCTTAGTAGAATTTTTATTAAATAATGAAAAAACAAATTAATTGTTAAAAAAGTAATATTACGTAATATAATATACAGTTAAAAACTATAAAATAGTTACCTTGCAAGTCCGTCTGTCAACTTTTAAAACTCTGTAGGCCTTTCGGGACTAGTCCCATTATCAGCAGAATGCATTAGGTCCGTACTTGTTGATCCTTGTTGAAGCACTGACTTGGTGGTTTGTATTTTGTATAGTGGATTGTGTGGACTGGGTGTGTTCTCATTAAGAATCAGGTTGTTGTCGATTTCTCTTAGGATTGCGATTTCCTCCAATATTAGTGAGATATTTCTGTTAATGATTTTATTTTCAATTTGTTTCTGAAAGATGGTAAAGTTTGGCAGTCTCTGGCATAGCGTGGAATAGAATTTCATGTTTTAGCAAGAGAAACTGTAAAAGATTTCGAGTAATATGTAGTGTGATGAGGAGGGATAATATAGGCCTAAATGACTATTTAACTCATGCCCCAAAAGGGAGTCAATTACCAATCACGTTTCAATGATTTCTGTTTTACAACCAATCAGAGTCGTGTTTCACGAAATATGTATCAGTGTTATAATTACCATATTAAACAAAGCTCCTCCTTTTTAATATTCTGAACAGGTCTGACCGTTATTTTGCAGTGACTGAGCCTATGAGAAATACGGCGTTCCTTTGGCAATAAATAGTATGATCTGGTTGCAGTGATAAACAAAATAAGCAGTAGAAGCGTACCTATCGTTTTTCATTTGTTTTCAAACATCGCCGTTTGCATTAAATATATAAATATTTTGAAATAACTACAGTTAAATAATGATTTTTGAGTAAACAGCTTAATTTTATTCGTTAAATAGTCCTAACAAATGCCACTCTTGATTTCCAAATTCTCTAGATAAATTCACTCCTCACTTCGTGAGTCGTGAATTTATCGATAATTTGGAAATCACTGGCATTACTTATGACAATGTGCTGTTGGGATCGGATATCTAATTTATGTGTATCAGAGAGTCTAGCGAAGCGGTGTGATAAATAATAAGGTAACGATTTAACTTAGGATATGGATGTATGCAGAGTATATGTGCGTTCGTCCATGAAACTCCGGGTTCGATGGTGCCAGTGAGTTATATTAACATTAAATATCAGAAAAAAGAAATTACCGTGTCTCCATGCCGACGTGAAGGCCAGATGTGACGGCCAGCAGTAAGTGTGAAATGGTGAGGGGAGTCGCGCAGCATCTGTGTCTCTCGCGGTCACTAATTGACCTTCGTCCACTCCACTCGTCCGCTTCATTTTTCTCCCTCTTGGATTCCCTCTAGTAATTATGCTCACTTCCCTCATTCAATTTGCGTCAAACCGTAACCATTTCATAATTCATACAGTGTTTCCTTTCTTCTTCTATTTTTCTTAATTAGACTAAGAATTGCTCTACAATACAGTAGAGAAATACAATAATGTTTTTTTTATTTAGGAAATTATCCACCGCTGTGGTCTCGAAGTAGCGTGCTGCCTTGTCACGCAGCGGGCCCGGGTTCGATCCCCGGTCGGGACAGTTTTTCCGGGGGAGGTTTTTATGGGGGGTTTCCTCACCTGTGAGACAAATGTCAGGAAAACTTTAAGGCCCAATCGGTCCCCGAAATCATATGGCCATCATCATCATCATCATCATCGTCGTCGTCATCATCCTTCACCGGTGTGGAAAGCAACGGGAAGCTACCACACTTACAATTCCCTAGTAAAGCTTCAAGCATAGCATGAAAATGCTGTGATTGCAGTGAAGGACCTGCCTTCGGGCAGAATTACTATGGATTACTAAGTGATTTGTCGCCAGAAGTTCCTGTCTAAAGCATCTTCTTCCCTCAAATCTCTAGCTTCCATACTTCTCTTCAATCCATCCATCCATCGTTCGTAGGCATGCCTCTTCCACTTCTTCCATTACCTTTCCAATTAAGGATCTTCTTTGGTATTCTCTCTTCTTCCATTCATATGAGGTGTTCATACCATTTCAAACGTTTTTCTTTTATTTTTCCTAATTTTTTTTTTCAACTTGCATAATTTCTCTTAATGTGCTGTTTGTGACCTTATCCGTTCTTGAAATGTAGGTAATTCTGTCCGGCATTCTTCTCTTTAGGTTTTTTTAGCATTGTATATTTTTCCAGTTGAATGAGTAGATGGCCTATTGCTACAACCCCCAACCTGGAGGACCAGGTAATTTGTAATCAAGGTTGTCTTCCTCTAGCCTTTAGTGAATCAACACTGAACTACCCATATCTGGGAAGCATTCCCCTATCCACCACCTGGGGAGGCGCCCGATAGGGGACTTACAACCCCACACGGGAGAAATACAATAATAATAGTATTAATAATAATAATAATAATAATAAAGTTCTTCTGAAATTAATTGTAAAACACCGTTGGTGTAAAATATTAAAATAAGTACCTGATATATCAGTCGTCCTCAAGTACGTTAAATGTCTGTTAAGAAACTTCTTCAAGTTCTTAAAACTATGATGAACTTTCAGAATCATGTTCCATCTTCTGCATTTAATTGGTACTGAGGCTGGTGTATAAATTGTATAATGGGTTCAAATCTGTGGGTGTGTTCTCGTTCAGCATGTCTATTTTCTCTGCTTCTTTTAAAATTTTTGTCTTCCAGGATGCTAATTTTTGTTGTTATTATTCTGTCCGTGTAATATTGACATGATATTATCGATTTTGTAAAGCTGACGATTCGTTTTCAGTACATGTTTGGTAAATCTTGATTTTTCATCGTGATTAATAACATTTTTTAAATGTTCACTTCATCTTGTGTTAAAATTTATTGTAGTTTTACCGATATAAAATGTGTTATTGCACCTGAGTTTATAAACGCCTTTATTTTCTTATTTATTAGTTTCTTCACTCTTGTTTGATACTATGTTAAGTTCTTTTTTTAATTTTGAAGGCGATTTTTATATTTTTGTTTTGTTTCTTGATCGAATTAGCTAATTCAATCGTTTCGTTTCCTGTGTAAGTGAGTGTGATCCAATTGCTTGTATTTATATTGTCTTCTTTGTCTAGTTTTCTTACATTTGTTAAATTGTTTTTTTTTATTTTTTGTTTTCTAAGCAATTTTGTAATAATAATAATAATAATAATAATAATAATAATAATAGTAATAATAGTAATAATCTAGAACTCGATTAAATTATTTACTGGTTAATGAACACGTAAAACATGAAATATCCCTAGAACTAGGTTATATAGTCTATGATATTGTCTAAGGAAATGTTCGTTAAGCTTATTTTTAACAGTTATAAAAAATTGATAAATAATATGAATGTGAAATCCGCCACTGGAACGTGTTCATTATGGTTAAATTGGAGAAGAACCTTCTGAGTTAGAGAAGTTGGTTAGTTTGTTCTCGATTCGGTCATTGGGGCAATGCGAAGTTCTCCCGCGCGTCATCGAGTTTGGGTTAGTCTGAGAACGGGGTGGATCCCGTATGCTTTCTTTATGAGCTGTTTGCCTTCTTCCAGACTCATAGATTGCTCCTCTCCACCCACATGCTGCTCTCCAAATGTTGTGTCAATTTCCTCCACCAGCAAACTCTCAACATTTCACCTCCTAACAAGAAAATCTGATTACAACCTGGAATTCTATTTGAAACCAAAATTCCCAAATAATTTCATTCTGGAAAGGAGTTATCGTACAGTCCGTACATTTTGAACTAATCAAAATTGAATCAATCTTTAGGCCTATCTATATATTAATACGTGAAGAAAAAACTTTGTACCCCTTTTTAAGCACATTGCGCGCATAGAGGAGTGTGATATTTGGCATAATTAAAGTCCATATAGAGAAGGGGTGCAGAAAAATAAAATGTATGTATAATATGTGTTACAAATACATTTAATTAAACAAAATAAAATACATTGTCTCTAAGGAATGTATGTGTATTACTCATTCATTTGTTTACGTTCATACTGAAAATACATTGTTACAAAATGAAAATTTTGCAGCTGCAATGTGAATTGATTTACTCTCGCGTATTTATTGTAAGTGGTTAATTTTATCGGGGTTTTTACTCACCTGTAAGACAAATGTCAGGAAAACTTTAAGGCCCAAACGGTCCCCGAAATCATATGGCCATCATCATCATCATCCTTCACCGGTGTGGAAAGCAACGTGAAGCTACCACACCTACAATTCACTAGTAAAGCTGCAAGAATAGCATTAAATTTGCTATGATTGCAGTGAAGTGCCTGCCTTCGGGCAGAATTACTATGGATGGAATTATTAATGGTTTAAAAAAGGTGAGTACATGTTATCATTTAAAATTAAATTAAACCCTGTCTAATCTTGGATGCAGTAATTTCATTACATTTTTTTAATATTTACATAATCCCTCCTACTTCCATTATGCCTTGTCATAGAACATTGACGGGTCGGAGTGAGAGACAAAGAAAGAAAAGGGGATATATATTCCCGTACACATTATAATAAGCCAAATGCAAATTTAAATAGTATAATTATTATACAAATGTCAAACGACGCGTTATTTTTTTTAATATGGCTTAGCCAAGCTATACCACATAGGCCTTTTTCCTATCGTTTGTCTTCTTCTTCATCTTCTTCACGGTTTAGGCTTATTTACTAGCCTGTTCCGGCTCCAAATTGCTGCTCTTTCCATCTTTTCCTTGGTCTTCCCAAGCTTCTTCTTCCTCGTGGTGAATAGTTGTGTGCTGCTTTTGATATTCTATTCTAAGTCATCCTTGCCAAGTGTTATTTCCAGTTTGTTCTGTATTTTCTATTTTTGAGATTAATTCCTCTAGTTTTAGTTGTCTTATTTCTGTGTTATGTTTTTTTGTCTGTTCTATGACATCCTGCTATTCCTATCGTTTGTATTTTTAAAATCAATCGAAAATTAATGCATAATGATGTATTTGTGACAAACTTAAAAATGTAATAAATTGTGGTCGAATTTCGACTGCTGGGCGACCACCAGTATATAAAAATAAGCGTTAGTCTGTCTGTTTACGTGTTTATCTGTCTGTCTTTATGGATTCAGAAAACTACTTGACAGATTTGAAAATAAAATAGCTTCTTTGAAGCTTAAATGGCTTACGCTGCCTAAACCATAACATATTTTTCTTCTTCTTCCTCTTCTTTTTCCTCTTCATCTTGTTCCTCTTCTTCTTCTTCTTCTTCTTCTTCTTCTTCACTTCCTGGTTAGGCATTGATTACCTTTTACGTTTTCACTAATAGATCTAAGACCATCTCTTCCGACGACGCCCGATATTTCGTCTTCTTCTCGGAAAATAATCCTAAAACATAACAAATACACCAAATTAATGTACACAGAATCGAATAGCTCACAAAATTTCTACATCAGAGTCCACTACAACATGTGTCTGTCTTTTACGGATAACTCAATATAACCATTTTTGTCTTTCAACTCATTGATGCCAAGACATTCGGGCAACTCCAGTTGATCAGCACGGGATAGGCCTAGCTAAAAATAATTACGATATAAATTTTTCATTTTTCTCTTTAATCATTCAACTTAACGTAAGAACACATTTAATTTATTTAGGCGTAGCAGCGCACGCCGGATATTAGCTAGTATTAAATACAAATTAACATTTTTAACAAAGTATTAAAGTAATAGCCTATATTTTTGTAATAAAGGGAGTAATAAACTGTTAATAACAATGATGATGATGATGATAATAATAATAATAATAATAATAATAATACATTTTATTGAGAGATTTTTTCCCACTTTGCAGTAGTTTATCCTTGACCTAAAGTAATTTTATTCTTCCAAAAATTCCTGTCTTGCGCATCTTTCGCCGTAAATTCCATTCTATTCATTCTCTTCCTATTCCGTTCATTATTCTTGTAGTTTTCCTCTTGTCCTTTTTCCTTCAACATTCCATTTCAAAACCATTTTTAAAATTAAATCTTATCTCATTCTTTTAACGTGTCATTCACATACCTCTATAAATTGGGATTCATCTCGTCTCATCCTTTGTCCCGACCCTGAGTTGAACACTAATTGAGGATATTAATTTTTATTTTGTTATTATTATTATTATAAATATTGTATAGGCCTAATAATAATAGTTATTATATAATAGGCCTAATAGTAATAATAGTAGTAACAATTATCATTATTACTATATTATTAATAAGATAAATAAGGGGCTGATTTCTATTACCAAAAAATTAGAAAATACGCATGCATTCATGATTTGAAATCTGTTTAAATATTCCCAAAAGACAACAAAATAACTCATAATTTAATGAATTTATTAAATACTTTATACTAATTATTCATTCACGTATACTAAAATGATTCAACTTTAAGTGTGGGCGGAGAATCCCTAAACACGTGTGAAAGATCTTAACATGGTTGTCAAATTAGTCATTTAAGCACGCAACGCTCAAGCGATCGGATCATTTAAAATCACAGTATTTATCGTCTCTGCGTTACCAGCCTCACAATAAATCACAAGTGGCAACATGTAATGAGAAGGGACAGCCCATTCCTACTCGTAACACCATTACTAACAGTGTTGTCAAATTAGTAATTTTGCCAATGACCGTGTAGAAGGATGGGCCATTAAAATCCATAGTATTTGTTAGTACTCTACCTGCCAGACAAAGAACATATACAGAGGACCGGAAGTGGCAACATAGTAAGGAAGAGAAAGAGAAGGACAGCGTGTTAGTTAACATATTTTCCGCCTGCACATATTACTTAGTGCAGACTTAGACTAGGGTCTCATATTAGGGAAGGACCTCAGAATTGGTTACTTTACCCTAAGTGGATGAATTATTCATATATACTTGAATTCGTCCACCGCTATGGTCTCGATGTAGCGTGCAGCCTTGTCACGCAGCGGGCCCGGGTTCGATCCCTGGTCGGGGCAGTTTTTTCTGGACGATTGTTTTTATCGGGGGTTTTCCTCACCTGTAAGACAAATGTCAGGAAAACTTTAAGGCCCAAACGGTCCCAGAAATCATATGGCCATCATCACCATCAGCATCCTTATCATTATCATCATCATCCTTCACCGGTGTGGAAAGCAATGGGAAGATACTACACCTACAATTCCCTAGTAAAGCTGCAAGCATAGCATGAAAATGCTATGATTGTAGTGAAGGACCTGTCTTCGGGCAGAATTATTATGGATGTACTTGAATTCATCCACTTATTCAAATTTTTTCTCAATTGTTATTAAGAGTAATTTGATCGGGAGCTTAGGTTTAAAAATTAAAATGAAGGTTGATTGAAGGTAAAGAAGTGCATTCCATTACAATATTAATTAATTCAGATTGTGGGTTTGCATGGTACTCATATATGAGTGCATTATTCCACATGATGAACCGAATGTGGGATGGAATTTAGAATACTGAGGTAATTGTAACCAAAAAAAGAAGTAATTGTTGTTGGAAATCAAACTGAAGTGAGAGCTCTCTGCGGTGACAGTCAAGTCTCTGTGCTTCAAAACTAACATGCGTAAGAGAGAGGTGCTTACGAACAGTTGAATAAACCAGTCTGCACAAAGCAGAAACATTTCACTTTTTGAAACAAACCTCAACAAAAACAGAAATCTTACAGTGACAAACACACGTACGGAATAATTATATATATAATTCTTTTGTACGTGTGTTTGTCACTGAACTCCTCCTAAATGACTGATCCAATTTTGATGACGTTTTTGTGTGTGTCTGATTGGGTCACTCGATGGTTTAGATTGACAACAGGACCCTCTAAATCATAGGATGTAGGAGTTCACCTGAAGTGAAAATTGAAAAAAATCTCTCTAGCTGTCATATTTTTTCGATGTTTCACAACGAAACTCAGCATATCCTATTAAAACAAACCGTGGTAATGTATTGTCCAAAAATAAGTAAAGTCAGACAATTTTAAGTGGAGGTTTACTTATAGTCTGAAATTAAAAACTACCTAAACGACTTCACCGATGTTGATGAAATATTTTGTTTGTGTTTGAGTGGATCCCTGGATGGTTTAGATTCACAATTGGACCTGGTAGGTGGCGCTGCGATAGGGTTATAGGGTTTTTTTATTTGAGATGTATAGCCATATGTATTATATCTGTATTATATTCCGCGCTACAACAATGTGATGTCATAATTCACGCTTATTGAGTCACAACAGATGGCAGTGAGGAGTTTTCTTGCGAACTTATTCATTAGTGAATTTTATGGTAAATAAGTAATATATTTTATCGTCCGACCATGGCACGAGAATTGAAGGTTCGGGCAGGACGCCTGCCGGATCTGCTGGTAGTTATATATTACTTTTCTTTCTCTTTGTCTTCACGGCGATCTCAGCCTAGCTTAAGCTGCCCTCTTTTAGGAGGTTTTTCGCCAAGCTAATTGAGTTACGCTTATTTCCTAAAAATGTCGTTACGTGACATGTGATCAGGATATCGTCTCAAAGAGACAGCTAGTAGGCAACTCAAGTATTTCTTGGATGTAGAAATGTTGGTTAAAATTTTGCTCAGTGGCCTTTTTTTACGGTTGAGGTTCTTTTACGTGTCCGAAACCCTTTTGATTCGGCACCACGGGTTAAAGTTCTTCCTGGAAGATTTTCTCCATGGATTTTCCTTTCAAAAATCCATAAATCCCGGCCGGGATTGAACATGCGACCCTCGGGTCTAGAGGCAAAGAACTTAACCACTAGATTGTCTCAGGTGTTTAAAGAAATGTTTCCGTGTTCAAAAAATAGAAGGAACAAATACTTGTGCTGAATTTTGTGTTGCGACAATTCAATTATTGTGACGCTATATATAGTGACGGGGTTTTCCTCACCTGTAAGACAAATGTTAGTGTGACTATTTAACTCATGCCCCAAATGGGAGTCAATGACCAATCACGTTTCAATGATTTCTGTTTTACAACCAATCAGAGTCGTGTTTCACGAAATATTTATCAGTGTTAGGATTATCATATATTAAACAAAGCTCCTCCTTTTTAATATTCTGAACAGGTCTGACCGTTATTTTGCAGTGACTGAGCCTATAACAAATACGGCTACCAGATTGTATATAATAGTGCTTACATGTCATTTGTAGCAATTGATTATACCACCAAAAAAAGAAACCACTGTTTGCACTTTCTTAAATGTATTTTTTCCCAGGTAATAATCGAGAAAAATATAATTGTCATATTTACATCATACGACATCAAAAATGAATTAATATACAGATTGATGTGTTTCATTTTTTCTCCACTAGAGAGCATTCTTACAATATTGCGTTCCTTTGGCAATAAATAGTATGATCTGGTTGCAGTGATAAACAAAAGAAGCAGTAGAAGCGTACCTATCGTTTCTCATTTGTTTTCAAACATCGCCGTTTACATTAAATATATAAATATTTTAAAATAACTATAGTTAAATAATGATTTGTGAGTAAACAGCTTAATTTTATTCGTTAAATAGTCCTAACAAATGCCACTCTTGATTTCCAAATTCTCTAGATAAATTCACTCCTCACTTCGTGAGTCGTGAATTTATCGATAATTTGGAAATCACTCGTGGCATTACTTATGATAAATACATAGTTCTTTATATAGATTTTTTATTGTTTTATAGATTATTTTAATTATTCGAGCAAAGTCGTTTGAGATGGACTTTAGACATTCAAAGTCTGTTGAGATAGAGTATAGTTCAGATCAAAGTCTTGATTGAAGCTAACTGTAAACATCCCTACATTTAGTTCCTTGGAACGTTAGTGGTACAGTTACGGGTAATTTGAGGTCATTTTTGAATATATAACACTTGAGAAGTGAGGGTCTCCTGTCTGTCTGTGTGTGTAAACGGCTGAAGGGTAAGTCACCGACCATTTTTCTTAATAATGTAGTCCATTTCGTTTATATTTGACTCAAGTACCATTAACATTTTTGAAACTATATTTTTGAAAAGGGATATAACATTTTTAATCATGTAGATTTGGTTAGATTTATAAAAATTCCACAACTCCCTCTTCTCACCCCCCCAAGAAAGTACTGTAGTTTTAATATAGGCTTAGATTAGATTAGGGCTAGACTACTAAGGGTTTGTAATTATTTATACTTTAGTAATAAAATAGTTTAAAATAAGACTTCCTTTGTTCATTTCAAACATGTAAACTGTACATCCTCATACTAACGCTCGGCTAGATAAACGCTACCAGATTTTCCAGTCCCGAAGGTCCTTTAAGCCTAATAAATCCAGTTGGGTTCATAACAGTTAGGAAAATTTTAAGCCCAAACCGTCCCCGAAATCATCACCATCATTATCCTTATCATTATCATCATCATCATCATCATCCTTCATCGGTGTGGAAAGCAACGGGAAGCTACCACACTTGCAATTCCCTAGTAAAGCTGCAAGCATAGCATGAAAATGCTATGATTGCAGTGAAAGACCTGCCCTCGAGCAGAATTACTATGGATGTTTTGTTTTATTTAGAGCCCCACTACTATGGATGGATATACTAGTGACCTAAACTTTGATTTGTCGCAGAGACTGCAGAGTGTTCATTATACTTACGTTCGTTTAATTTTCAACATCCGCCGTTATGATCATATTTTGACACTTCACGTTTCTCTCTTGGCTACATCTTTGTGATAGATGTAAATTGAACTCTCTTTCACTTCTTTTCAAACTTCTGAATTCTTACAATCCTAGTTACCTGGCATCCACATTTTAGAGGTCTCAAGATAACTATCTGTTAACAATCCATCTCCGTTACAACTCTTCTTATTCTACCATTTTCACAGTAGCCTCCGCCCCTCCTGGAATTCACTCCCTAAGATATCAGTGGTTGCGGCACACTTGACACTTTTTTTATTCCGGAATTAAATTTATGTTATGCCATTAGTAATTTTTCTTCATTTTTCTATATTATACATTTTATATTTCATTCGTTAAATCTAGATAAATCAACATATATCCATCCATCCATAGTAATTCTGCCCGAGGGCAGGTCTTTCACTGCAATCATAGCATTTTTTATGCTATGCTTTGCAGCTTTACTAGGGAATTGTAGGTGTGGTAGCTTCCCGTTGCTTTCCACACCGGTGAAGGATGACGATGATGATGATAATGATAAGGATGGTGATAATGGTCACATGATTTCGGGGACCGTTTGGGCCTGACATTTTGAAAAACCCCGATAAAAACCTCATCCAGAAAAAACTGTCCCGACCGGGGATCGAACCAGGGCCCGCTGCGTGACAAGGCAGCACGCTACCTCGAGATCACATCGGTGGACATCAACATATATAGTAGATAATAATTACATTGTAGATATGGGCCTACCATCTAATCATTTACGTTTATTCTAATTTAATATAATACTAATTTTCGTATTTTTTCCTTACCTGGTTGAGTGGAGGACAAGACTTAACTGTGCCAGGTAAAATAAATGTATTATTACTATTACTATTATTATTATTATTATTATTATTATTATTATTATTATTATTATTATTATTATTATTATTATTATTATTATTAGTATTAGGCTACTGGGATTAGCTATAATTTGTCTTTCTTTCTCTCTCTCCCTTTCAAATTGGTTAGGATCAAAAATTGACTTCATCCAATTTATCATAAGTAATGCCACGAGTGATTTCCAAATTATCGATAAATTCACGACTCACGAAGTGAGGAGTGAATTTATCTAGAGAATTTGGAAATCAAGAGTGGCATTTGTTAGGACTATTTAACGAATAAAATTAAGCTGTTTACTCACAAATCATTATTTAACTATAGTTATTTTAAAATATTTATAGATTTAATGTAAACGGCGATGGTTTGAAAACAAATAGAAATGGGGGACTATAGTTCGCTCTAACTTCCTACTGCTTCTTTTGTTTATCACTGCAACCAGATCATTCTAATTTATTGCCAAAGGAACGCAAATATTGTAAGGAGGAGCTTTCTTTAATATGGTACGAATAACACTGATCAATATTTGGTGAAATACGACTCTGAGTGTTTGTAAAGACAGAACTCATTGAAACGTGATTGGTCCATTGACTGCTCCCATTTGGGGCAGGAGTTAAATAGTCAAAATAAATATATATTCCGTTAAACCCACAGAATGGAACAATAAATTTAATAACTTTCCTGCAGAATATCTTTAGTTTAAAAAGCATTTTTTCTGCGTGACAGACATTTATTGTATCCGATACAAAATTGATATGATGAATTGTTTGACGGTTTATGGAATGAATGAAAGTCATATAGAAACCCTAGTATTCTGTATCTGCTATCTTATGCATTTATAAAGTAATTTTGTATATAGGGGTTGCATCAAAACACACACACAGAGGGTGTAGGGATGAAGATGTAGGGGAATTGGGAGTTTTACCTCATCAATTCTCATTACACGCTTCCCGGACTCTCTCGCTGTATTTATAACCAAAATGTTTCATTATTTTTCCTTCTGTCCTGCTGGGTATCATATTCCAAATCATACCGAATACGCCAAATCTCAGTTTCCGTAAAACTTAAAACCCCACTTAAATAATGGTTTTATACAATGTTGAAAAAAATTCCGTGGGTGTGGAATTCGAATGTGTTGTAATTGTAATACATGGTTCAATATGATGCCAAATATAAAATTGGTATCTGATAAGTCAGTCGCCCTTAACTAAATTATTAAATAGTTTCAATATGGAGGCCTTTCAAAATCAATGTTTCTTCTTCTGCCAAAATGCAGAAGATGAAACATTGATTTTGAAAGGTCGCCATATTGAAACTATTTAATAATTTAGTTGAGGACGACTGACTTACCAGGTATCAATTTTATATTTAACATCTTATTACATTACCAACAGACAAAAAACATAACAAAGAAATAAGACAACTAAAAGTAGAGAAATTCGTTTAATTTAGGCTGTCCCTGCGGACGGATTATTTTTTAGTTTAACACTTTTTGAAAGAATTGACATTCTAAATTCTATAAATAATGTTGCTAAGAAATAACACATGCATCAGAAACTGTTATCGAAGAACGGGAAGGAAGAAAGTTAACATTGTAAAGAAATGAAATCAGTGAGACGTGATATTATTTCAGTTATTTTAAATATAGACTCACACACATAGGAACTTTATTGCTATCTGCACATTTTATTACCAGATTTTTTTTAAGTACACTGTCTGGATATAAGTTATGGTGAAATCAAGCGCTAAATCAATGGCAGACACAAGTGAACCCACTTCCCTTCGCATTGAATTTACGACCATTTTACTGGCAGTTTCCGAGATAAATTTTAAAATATTTTTTCCTAAGTTGCCTTGTGACTTGGAGAACTAAATTTATTTAAAATATTCCGTTTTACAGGAACTGAAAACTACGCGAATTCCTCAGCAAGTCGGATTAATGGTCCGATTTTATTAGTTTACGGATTATTTTATTATTTTGTTTACCCTCAAATTGGAAAAATTAATTTGCTTATGAAAGCTTATTTTAATATGTCTGTCTGCAAAGAAAACAAACAAAGAACATCCTTAGGTGATTACAAACCATATGGATCATTTCTTAAAGTGGAGATAGAGTCCTGCAGAGTGTTTGTTACAAATATTGTTATAGGATATTTGCTATTTCTAATTGCTTCAGGATTGACTCTGGTTTTAGATATTGTACTTCTAGTGTATATAAGTAAATCTTGACAGGATACACTGAGCAAGAAAAAAAAACTTTTTTTTTTGTCTCAGAAAGAAAAATATGTGATTCTGATAGTATTTTTTCTCCAGAATTCTAATATGATATCGGTTTTTCTCCATCACTCAAGGTTTCCGAGAGACAGGAATCTGTAATTTTAAACAATTTAATAATTTCTACATTCGTAACTACACAATATTCGAACAATCGGACTCACCTAGAATGTAAGAAATTACGATTTTCTGCTGTATTTCGCCTGTGGAGCATCTCTCTTGATGGTCTAACAATAATCGGCCAGCATATTAGGATTCCATTTGCCTTGATATATCTTTTCCATAGCTGAAATCTCCCGAGTTAGCTCATTTGGTTTTATTTTACAATGGGCAAATGGATGAAAAAATATTTATTAAAACATAATTATTTAAATCCATTAATAGAAACTGAAATAAAAAAAAACTGAGGGTGATGGAGAAATTCCGAATACATATTTGAAAACACGATTAAAAAAACTACATTAAGTACAACTATTGGTACGCATGAGACAAAAAATCATTTTGACCAGTGATATATTTTGCAAGTGGCATTATCCTTATAATATGGGATAGTAGGCCCGTACATGCTGTACTTCTTTCTTCAAGTCCAACTTACCTGATTGTTTAAAACTTCATTCAAAACGTGTTTTAGGATACATGATGAAAGCTGAATTATTATTGTTGGATTGATAACAATAATGCAATTAACACTTAAATTGGCAATGTATCCTACAGAATACAATAATATTGGTTAATTTATTTAATATATATATATGTTATAATTAAATGTTTAACATTGAGCAACATTGAATTGGATTCGCCCGGTAGTGTAATGGATATCACGCTGAGGTACAGACTCAGAGATCCGGGTTCGAATCCCGTCCAGGCATTTATTTTTCTTATCATACAATATTAAGCTTGCATTGCTCAATGTTAAACATTTAATTATAACATCTATAAAGCGTCACTGCTATAAGGTAAAAATATTCTCTTTAATTTGGTTACTTGTTATAGTCAGCTAGTAGATGGCAGTGAAGACCGAGTTCTCGCGACATCTAGTAATAATGGAGAATATAATATATATATAAGAAAAATAAGTGTTTGAATTGGATTCGCCTGGTAGTGTAATGGATATCACGCTGAGGTACAGACTCAGAGATCCGGGTTCGAATCCCGTCCAGGCATTTATTGTTCTTATCATACCATATATATATATATGGAATGATAAGAAAAATAAATGCCTGGATCTCTGAGTCTGTACCTCAGTGTGATATCCATTACACTACCAGGTGAATCCAATTCAAACACTTATTTTTCTTATATATGTATTATACTCTCCATTATTACTAGATGTCGCGAGAACTCGGTCTTCACCGCCATCTAGCAGCTGACTATATCAAGTAAGCAATTAAAGAGAATATTTTTACCTTATAGCAGTGACGCTTTTATAGATGTTATAATTAAATGTTTAACATTGAGCAATGCAAGCTTAATATGGAATGATAAGAAAAATAAATGTCTGGACGGGATTCGAACCCGGATCCCGGATCTCACTCAGCTTGCATTGCTCAATGTTAAACATTTAATTATAACATATATATATATGTATATATAGAAATTAATGTATGTTTGTCTATCTGTCCTTTAGAGGCTTCTAAACCGTTCAACCGATCTTCGTGAAAATTTGTATATACAGGGTATCAAATACCGCGAGTGTTTATTATTCCGTTTTATTCTATTGTTCTAAAAATCATTAGTTATAGGAGTTCACACTCTGAAGCGAAAATTTAAAAATCGCTCTTGCGATGACAATTTTTCGGGCATGTTTCACAACAGAACTCGGAATATCCTATTAAAATAAATCGATGTAGGTATTACCCAAATTTTGAAAATATCCCGCAAAATGCCGAACGTTAGAAGTTGGTGTTTATTGAAATCCGAAATTTTAAAAAAAAAAAAAAAAAAGCCTATACGACTGGACCGATTTCTGATGAATTTTTTTATCGTGTGTTTGAGTGTGTATTGTGGGTGGCTTACGATTTGCAATTGGATCTCTCCTAAAACCATTAGGTTGTTAAGGAGTTTCACCTGAATTTTGAAATATTTAATCAAAATCTGCTCTAGGGGTCAATTTCGATATTCCACAGTGAAACTCAGTATGACCTATTTAAAGAACCTTATTGGTATATATTGTCACAAAATGATCTGAAATTAGAGAATGAGAGAGTGTGAAGATTTACTTTGAAATCGGGAATCTTATATACACTTATTGTGCCTATTCCCACTGCTCCGTATTTTGATGAACATTTAATTGTGTTGTTTTGAGTCGTTTTTTCTGTATGGGTGAATATTAACATATTGGAACCCTCTAAAACCATTAGGCGTAGGAGTTCAAATGAAGTACATCTGTTTTAACATAATCTTGCTCCATCAGTCACAACGTTTTCGATGTTTCACATACGAAACTCCAATATTATTATTATCTACAAACCGAGGTCAATATTATTTCATAATGCTGAGCGATAATCCTGTTACAATTATAAGGGGAAGAAGTTTCACTTGGAATCCGAAATTAAAAACTTGCTAAAAGACTGGACCTACTACCTGGATGAAAATTTGTTTGTGGCTATTTAAGTAGGTCCCTGGATGATATGGATTCACAACTGAACCCGGTAGGTGGCGCTGCGAGTCGAGTAATAGGAATATATTGTATATGTAAGTATTGCGTGACCTTTTTACATATTCCGCGCGACAAACAATGTGACGTTCAAGATTGCACACTTTCTGGGGATCAACAGATGGCAATGAAGGAGTTTTCTTGGCGATCCTATTAATTATGTCAATTATGGCTTGAAATAAGTATAATATTTTTATCTATCTCGGTCATGACACGGAGAATGTGAACTTTTTTTGGGGTCGAATCCGCTCGTACTTTTTAATAATAAAGATATAAGCAAGAAAATAAATTTAATAGATAATATCTTGTAAACTGTGTGTCGAATTACACAATATACCTAACAATAACAGTTACGTACCATTTTGTTTTCACTGCGGTCCGCCACATTTAAATAACTGTCACGAGGGATTAATGTCTTGCCAGTTTAAGGGTTAAAGAAAATATTTTCACGTTAAACCATGATTTGAAGCGAAGATCTCCAGTTCAACGCGCTTGCGCACAAACCATTGTGATACTACAATTAACCTAAACACAGTTTCGCATGTGTCACTAAATGGAGTTCAAATCCCTTATAGTGAGACAGTAAAAATTCTAGGAGTATTTATTGACAAAAACTTAAATTGGAATACACAAATAAACCATACATGCAAAACAGTCTTCTCAATAATACATTCATTAAATCGTGTACGAAATTGTTTGCCATTCGCCCTTAGGAAAATGTTAGTAGAAACACTTGCAATGCCCCATTTTGATTATTGTGACACTCTTTTTACAGACTTAAATATTATTTCCACTCAAAGACTTCAACGTGTTCATAATTCTTGCGCACGTTTTATTTGTGGTATTCGCAAATTTGACCATGTTACACCGTCCCTGGAACAATTATCGTGGTTTCGTCTAAGAGATCGTAGAACTGTCCATTCCCTATCCCTTCTCTATAAAATACTTCACACATCATCGCCTAATTATTTATCACGCCGCTTCATCAGACTATCCGACACACATAATCTTGACACTCGATCCCATCAGCACATTGTCCTTTATATCCCGCCTCATCACACTGTATATTATTCATTATCTTTTACGGTGTCACTTACCAAAAGATGGAATTCCCTTCCACCCTATGTCAGAGACTGTCAAACTATAACATCCTTCAAAAACAAACTAAAGAATTATTTAATAACAAACTGACTTATACACCTCACTGATAGTATTCTTTTAGCAATATTAATATATTTAATTATTTATGTAAATAATATTAAGAATAACAAATATTTTTTATTTGTTTTGTTTTAAATATTGTATAATCGTAAAATTAGTTTTCTATATCTCATTATTTTCCTGTTTTTTATATACACTAGACAGGGACAATTTAATATGTCTTGCTTGTATACATTTTATTATTAGTTTTAGTCTTAATTTTAACTAATATTAACTGGTTGTATTATAGATCGTAATATGTATATTAGATATTATCTTTTGATCAAATTTTTACTTAGTGTTTAATATTAGAGTTAATTAACATTGTTATATTCTTATGTAATATATGTTTGTCCTGGTGAGTGGAAGAGAAGGCCACATGGCCTTAACTCCACCAGGCTAAATAAATCTTAAATAAAAAAAAAAATAAATAAATAAATAAAAAATAAATACTTTGGCAATTCAACAGCAGATACAAATCTTTCTGTGCTTGAAATTGCCGTGTACCACTATTAGTGATCTTCTGTTCACATTACAATAGGTCCCTTTCTATTAAGAAAATATGATAGGAATTTATTCAGTATCACAACAGCTAATTACAAACGTAATATTTCAATGAATGTATTCAGGCTTACCAATTGCATGCAATAGTTAATACAACTAAAGAGAAATAACCCGGTTTAAGAGAAACATTTTCAGTTTAGCTGTAGCTATTTCATGCCTACAGTAACCCTGAATATACTAATATACATAATATATATATATATATATATATATATTAGTGTATTCAGGATTATATATATTACCTTCATATTTTGAAAATTTTAAAACAAATATATATATATATATATATATATATATTTTACATAACATGAAAAGAAAAATTAATGTGTGAGTTGGGATTAGAGCGCTAAACGTACAAAGTTTAGAAACTCGGGTTCAAATCCCAACTTAGGCATTTATTTTTCTTTTCATGTCACATTTGCCTTCATTGCTAAATATAAAAAATATAGTTATAACATCTAAATATATACTTTTTTTTAATTGTAAGCCCATGTTTTCCCTTTACAGAGATTTAGGCGATCCCCCCTACAGGGAAGTATTTGAACCATACCAATTTAGCTACACTTGTTTTCGTATAGATGTCATTTTGAGTGGTCCGTGGTTAGCATTCCGCCTCATATATATATATATATATATATTTCAGAAATTGTAGAAAATATAAATCTCGCCTCTATTCTTCTTACATAAGTGTTAAATTGATTTAACATTATATATATACCTCATTCGTCCTACGTGAGAACATGGGCGCTCCCTAGCTGGAGTTCCTTAACAGGCTAATTTTAGTTACGCTTATTTATGTATAATTGTCAAGGAGTAACATGTAGTTAGCACATCGCCTCAATAAGACATCATGCAACTAAGGAAGTGTATTACTTGGCTAGATAAAGAAATAACATGTAATGTTGCATCATTGTGTAATAATTCTTTCTTTCTTTTCAGGTAAGTGCCGGTTGATTTACCGTCTGAGTAGCTATTGCCTCACCCATAATAAGAAAGGTAGGTAAAATCTAAATGTAAATGAAAACTGAGCCAAAACTAGTTTAAGCTATAGATAGTTAATCTGCAGCACAAAGTCGTTTAAGATGAGAAGTAAAAAAAAAAAAACTCGTAATAAAATGAAGTTATATATATATATATATATATATTACTTATTGATTTTAAGGAACTTTAAGTCATTACAGCATCATCATACTAATTGGGTATCGCAATTAAAATCATGTAAGACATCTGTCGCATGCAGAAAGAGAGCATCTGTCGTAGGTCCTGACTTATAAATTAATACAACGAATGTTGCTTCGGACATTTATCGTTTTATTTCTTGAGTTACATATTGAGATACAGAACCTATTAAGTCGTTTTGTGTATCAGGAGATAAGCCACGAAAAAATATTTACTTTCTAACAGTCAGGATCAAAATTAGAAATACATTTCAATATTTCTATATAGTTGCCTCTGTTAGGAGATGTTTGAGACTCGTCATGACCAGGAAAAGGTAACGCAAGTTTTCCCAACTTGCAAACGACCCATGTCAAATTAGCAAACATCTTTGTGTTTTTTTTGTAACTTTTTACTATGTCGTTCAATGGAAAACCTATATTGGTCACTAAGACTCAATTCCATTACTTTTTCCAAACATCTTTAAATTTTTTAAAGACAAAATTTGTGTTATTGTGAGGGAAAGTCTATTTTGTGATTTGTGAATATTATGCAGATCGCCGAAACCTGATCATGTTGAAGATGTTTTTTTTTTAAATAAAAGACATGGCCAACAAACTATTTTTTTAACTTACTATAACCATACATTATATATAATTTAAAAAGTAATAGATCAATATCTTAATTTCTAACTAACTCGTTGGCTCTATCGAACCCCAAGATTCATAAGCTCTCTTTATACATTCCTATCCTGAGCTAATCTTTTCCAATCACCCCTGTATATCATGGTTAATATTATTCTCCCACCTAACTTTTGGTCTACCAACCGGGTGTTTTCTCTCTGGTTTTCTTGCAACAATTTTCCTCGCCCCTCATTCATTTCTCATTCATGCCACATGTCCTGTCCATCGCAGTCTACGAGACTTAACTGTTCTTATTATATATGTTTCCTATAAAGATCATGTAGCTCAGTATTATATAATCTTCTCCATTCGCCTGTCTCTTCATCTCATTTTGGTTCAAAAATGTTCCCAAGAACTTTATTCTGAAATACTCGTAATCGTATCTCCTTCCTTAAAGTAAAAGTACATGTTTCTCATCTATACTATATATCTGGAAGAAAAACAGTTATATATATTTTCAGATTTTTTTTTTTTGGAGAAGTTGGGACAACAAGAGTTCCTGTAATGGATAACAGCATGCATTTCCAGAATTTAAGCCTATGTTTAATTTATATGTGCATCTCATTCCTATTTATAAATGTTGTTCCTAGATATTTGAATTCAGCCCACTTCTTCAAAATTTTTCCTCATTTGTCATCAACTGTCTATTTTCGTGATATGATGTATTCCTGTGTGTTACTATATATTTAGTTATATTGATATTAATTTCTGAGACTCTTCATAAATGTCTGGATGCAAAGTCACTTTGCAAAGTATTTGCTGAAAATATAGAGCGCAAGAATGTATTTCGCAGACATAATGTGCTAAATCTTACGTTTAATGTACCGATACCAGAACTTTGTTCCCAAAGATGTAAAGTTACGGTATTTGTCAGTAAGAAGTGAAGTTGAACAAGAATGTGTTACATATAATACAACTTGTAATGTTGAAGTTGTTATGAAAGACCAGTTATTTTTCTTGCATATACTTGAGTGTTAAATTGTGGTGCATACTTTAAGGTATGCGTGTGGCAGAAGGAGCTTTGAGCTCAGCGTTAGAAGACAAAGTTTCTGGAGAGATTGTGGGGTGATCCAACGGTTTAAACTTTGGCTTTTAGAAGCATTTCCTTAGCCATTCCGTTTAAAACCGTACTCTTGCCTCTTCCTACCATAAATCTGGTTTTACACCTTTTCTTCTTTGCATACATTCAACCCAGGTTCATGCTATTCCTATATCCATTTCTCTTCGTAAAGAACGAGACGATTCTAGTCACACTCTTAAGAATTCTAACACTTCCTTTAATTCCATGACTTCCCGTAGGCCTAACTGCATAGTTGTTTATTGCATTATGATTTAACTCTTTATACCCAGAGCCTTCGTCGGCAGACGTGGTCTAGTGGTTATGTACCTTGTTTCTAGTCCTGAGGATCGCGGATTGAAACTTTGATTTTTAGAATGTAATAACACTGGTCAACATGAATTTTGTCTCATGAGTACCAATAGTTGTACTTAATGCAGTATTTGATTAGATTAGATTAGATTTATTTAGCCTGGTGGAGTTAAGGCCATGTGGCCTTCTTTTCCACTCACCAGGACAAACATATATTACATCAGAATATAACAATCTCAATTAACTCTAATATTAAATTCTAAAAAAAGAGTTTGATCAAAAAGATAATATCTATTATATTACGATCTATAATGCAACCAGTTAATGTTAGTTAAAATTAAGACTAAAACTAATAATAAAATGTATACAAGCAAGACATATTAAATTGTCCCTGTCTAATGTAGGCCTATATAAAAAACTAAGAAAAATAATGAGATATGGAAAACTAATTTTACGATTTTACAATATTTAAAACAAAACAAAAGAAAATATTTGTTGATCTTAATATTATTTTCATAAATAATTAAATGTATTAATTGTTAAAAGAATACTATTAGTGAGGTGTATAAGTTAGTTTGTTATTAAATAATTCTTTAGTTTGTTTTTGAAGGATGTTATAGTTTGACAGTCTCTGACATAGGGCGGAAAGGAATTCCATGTTTTGGTAAGTGAGACCGTAAAATATAATGAATAATATACAGTGTGATGAGGAGGGATATAAAGGACAATGCGCTGATGGGATCGAGTGTCAAGATTATGTGTGTCGGATAGTCTGATGAAGCGGCGTGATAAATAATTAGGCGATGATGTGTAAAGTATTTTATAGAGAAGGGATAGGGAATGGACAGTTCTATGATCTCTTAGACGAAGCCACGATAATTGATCGTGTTTTTAAATATGTATTCGGAATTTCTCCATCACCCACAATTGTTTTACTTAAATTTCAATTAATGGATTTAAATAATTGTTTTTTTAATAAACGTTTTTTCGTCCATTTGTCCATTGTAAAATAAAACCAAATGAGCTAACTCAGGAGATTTCAGCTATCGAAAAGAGATATGAAGGCAAATGGAATACTATGGCCGATTATTATTGGACCATCAAGCGCGATGCTCCACAGGCGAAATATAAGCAGAAAATAGTCACTTCTTACTTTCTAGGCGAGTCCGAATATTGTGTAGTTACGAATGTAGAGAATATTAAAGTGTTTGAAATTATAAATTCCTGTATCTCGGAAACCTTGCGTGATGGAGAAAAACCGATATCATATTTGAATTCAGGAGAAAAAATACTATCAGAATTACATATTTTTCTTTCTGAGACAAAAAAAAAAAAGTTTATTTTTTGTTGCTCAGTATAATCCAAGGAAGTAAGAAGTTTAATGACCATGGAGGAGAAAGTGGACTATAAATGCCACATTAAAGTCAGAATTACAATCTACAGAAATTATTTTTTTAAGAAGATCTGCACGATTCTTTAAATTAGACAGGGCCAGAAACAGTATTATCCGAGAAAAAAATTAATTTTAACGAAACAATTATGCAATCTACAGAAATTGATTTTTTAAGAAGATCTGCACGATGCATTGCCAATTTAAGGGCTGAAATTTGTCTAAGCGGAAGAATTTTAGTATTTTTGCTACGAAACTCGGTATTTAATATTGAATTAATAGATAAATATATTTTCCAAAAATTAGCAAAAGCCGAAGATTAGCAGTATGAGTTAATCTGAGAGCCGAAATTTTATAAATCGCTCTAACGGCCATGTTGGTTTATCTCGCATTGATACTACCATGTTTCATTTGAATAAAGCAAGTAATATCCATCCCATAGTATATTCCTCGTCCAATATGTAGGTAGATACATACAAAGAATATAGAGGCTCAATTTGCATATAAGGTTCGTAGAAGTCACCCGTAATTTACATCTCGACAAATGTGATTGACTCTATTAAATGTTAGCTCAATAGTAGGACAATAGTGTATCGCAAGAAAAATTCCAGTAATAAGTTCATTAATCAGAACATTTTGACCTTAAGGTTGGGAGTGTAACCTGAAAGCTGAAATTTTACCCGGAATGTATCGAATGTTCTTCCGAGACCGATTTTTCTTTTCTCGAAATGAAACTTGCGGTTAGTATATATATTTAATTAGTTTATATTCAACAGACTTTAAATGTACACAGCATCTTCTTCAAATTAATAATTCCCTCTATCCATGTCATCTTAGATCTCTCTCTTATGTTTCTTCCATTTGGAACCAATTATCAAAATACAAATGTATTTCATATAGTAGAAAAAATCGAACCACAAATTCGAGTTGCTGAGGAATTCAGTTAGTTTACACCGTTTCTGCATGATGTGTAATTATTCATTCATAGTGTTCTGCTCAAGAGCAGGTCTTTCACTGCAAACTCAGCATTCTCCACTCTTTCCTTGACTGAGCTTTCCTTTTTGTATCTGCATACAAACCATTTATTTTAATATTGTCTATCATCTGATGTCTTTTTCTGCCTCTAACTTTCTTTCCGTTGACCATTCCTTCTAGAGCATCCTTCAGCAGGCAGTTTCTTCTTAGCCAGTGGCCAATCCAATTTCTTTTCCTCTTCTTTATTAGTTCCAGCATTGTTCTTCTTTCACCCACTCTGTCTAGCACGTCTTCATTTCTTACTTTGTCTGTCCATTTTATACGTTCCATTCTTCTCCATATCCACATCTCAAAAGCTTCCAGTCGCTATTCCTCATTCCGTCGTAATGTCCACGTCTCTGCACCATATAATGCTACACTCCACACAAAGCACTTGACTAGCCTCTTTCTTATTTCTCTTGCCATAGGTCCGCAGAAAATGCTTCTCTTCTTGTTGAAAGCTTCTTTCGCCATTGCTATCCTCTGCTTTACTTTTTGACTGCAGTTCATGTTACTACTGATAGTACAACCCAAGTATTTGAAGCTCTCCACTTGCTCAATGGCCCCATCTTTAATCTTCATGTTTATCTTCCTTTGTTTCTTTCCTATAATCATGGCCTTTGTCTTATTTATATTTATCTTCATCCTATAATCCTCGCACTTATCATTCAGCTCCATCAGCATGTTCTTCAGTGTCATTGCATCTTCTGCTAGCAAAGCCATATCATCAGCAAATCTTATGCACTTTATTTTTCAAATATCCAAATATTCTTCAAAATTTAAACATTTAACATTTTATAAGTATAGATACTATCCATAAGCAATATATTTTTATATAAAATATTTGGATTTTTTTATGCCAAGATTGAATAATATATACTATCTGCATTTCAATCTTACCTTTTATTACATAAAAATCCTAGCCGTACTTATGAGACAAACTAATAGGTTTATAGAGTTCTGTAGGTATATTTACTAGTTGGGATAATCTCAGTAATTTACTATTATTCTAATTATTATTATTCCATTCCATTAACTTGGTGTAACCTCTGATCTTATGGTACTTCTTACATGCCACTCGCTACCGTGGTCTTAGAGTAACACAAGCTGTCGGTAAAGGTACTTTAAATTATGAACAACACCGATACGTTTTTGGCCGCACAAAGACACGGGAGAGTTTCTCCGAATGAGTGATAAGCTGTATGTCAAGGCCTTCTCCGGGACAACACAACATTAAGACGAAATACACCATTTACACACACATTCATACTAAACATGGTGAATATGATAATGATTATTATGATGGCCAGAATATATTCCTGTCCATTTTGGACTTTAAATTTTTCTGACATTTTTTATAGCTGAGGAAAAATTCCGAAAAAAAAAACAGAAAACTTGTCCCGACCGGGGATCGAATTTGGGCCCTCTGCGTATAACGTGGCCACGATACCTTGAGACCACATAGGTGGACATTATTATTATTATTATTATTATTATTATTATTATTATTATTATCATCATCATCATCATCATTATTATCATCAGCAGGAATAGTAGTATTAATATAACAGATATTAACACTTATTTTTATAATTTTATCGATATCGTTCGCCTGAAGGTTGGTTTCAACTGAATATTTAGATAATGCATTATATTAAAGCATATTGTACAAGAGATTGAAGAAATTCAACTAAGATGGTATGGACATATAATCAGAAAAAGGGATACAGAAACAAACAAAGAAGTATTTAAATGGATACCTCCTGGAAACGGAAAACGTGGTAGACCAAAGCCAAGGTGGATAAAGGGAATTCAAGACAACATGAAGAAGAGAAATATTACAGAAGCAGACACGCAAGACCGGGAAGTATGGAAGAAAATAATTGTATATTTTGGTTGAGGAGACCTGTGTAAATAACAGAAACAATCCTGAAATAAAAATATATTATTATTATTATTATTATTATTATTATTATTAATATGTCAAAAATTGTATATATCTAGGATCAATCCCAGAGGAAAAAAATAGAAAAAAAATAATAATAGCAGATGAACGGAGATTAATAAGCATGCTGAACTCAGTATTATGGAAGTAAAAACATCCTTTACAGAACAAAACGAATATATATATATATATATATATATATATATATATATATATATATATATATTAGGCTATTGTAGGAAGTACGATGTTATATGGGTCAGAGACATGGACAATTAAAAGGTGCAAATCTAACAAGTTATTAGCAACAGAAATGAATTACTGGTGAAAGATCAGCGCACAAGTCCTCATTAGATAAACATAGGAACGTTAAATGGCCGTGGTTAGGTTTTCTTAACACTCAACGTTTCGTCTACTACTGCGGTAGACATTCTCAGAAAATTGTGCATAGAAATACATGAATCAAGACACCTGCCGTGAAAGACTATAATTTTACAAGAACGTTAAAATTAGGAAAATTGTGAAAGTTGAAAGAAAACTATTACAAACAAATTGAAGAATGACGATTAAGCTGGTATGGAAGTCTTAAGTGGATGACATCTAACAGAATCCATAAGAAGATCTTGGAGTGGAACATAGATGGGAAAAAGAAGAAAGGGAAGACCTAAGAAGGTTAAATGGGCATGTGAAAAGAAATATGAGTGACTTACAGATGAGGATGTTCAAGACCGCTACAAATGGAGAAGGTTAATTTCTTGAGGGTAATGGAAAACATTGTATTGGGAATAATTTTCGAAATAATAATTATTGTTACATTAATTATTATTATTATTATTATTACACTGATATTTCCTTGTTATTTAATACGTATATAAAATTAATGTTTGTTTGTTTGTATGTTTGTTTGTTTGTTCGTACGTAATGCGCGACCATACTGTTGAACCGATTGTGATGGGGCTTTTTGCAAAATGTTCAGGAGATTCCCGGGATAAACATAGGCAATAGGCCTAAGAGAGTTGTAATACTCAAATCCTACACCCTTAAAAATCGTCATTCGTAGTGGAAAACGTGAAAAAGTAGCTCTTTGGACGCTTAAATGCATACGCTGCCTAAATCATAACAAACACACAAAATTAATGTACACAGAGTTGAATATCTCAAAAAGCTCTACGACAGCATTTGTTTATCTCTGACGGATAACTCACAATAACTAATTTTGTCTTTTCGTTGATGCCAAGAAGATCGAGACAAGTACATAGATTCCTGTGCCAAGCATAGCAGCACATGTCGGATATACTTTCACGGATAACACACAGTAACGAATTTTGTCTTTTAGCTCATTTATGCCAAGAATATGGAGATAAGTAGATTTCCGGGCAACACCGGGTAATCAGCAAGGGGAATCTTAAAATAATTACGATATACATTTATAATTTTTTCATTTTACTTATTCAAGTAATCATAAGAAGTACATTAATATTCGTCTTTCAGCTCATATATGCCAAGAAGATCGGGATGAGCAGATTCCCGGACTACACCGGGTAAACAGCACGGGGTATCTAAAAATAATTACGATAGAAATTTTTCCTTCAACTTATGTAACTAAACATAAAACACATTAATGTTACGTATTTCAGCTCATTTATATGAAGAAGATCGGGATAAGTAGATTCCCGGGTAATGCCGGGTAATCAGCTTGGGATATCTAAATAAATATAAATTTATAATTATATTTCCCTTTACTTATTCAACTAAACATAAAAGCACATTATTCAATGTGTCTTGAGAGTACGCAAATAGTACGATCTCATTAAAAAATGAGCATGTGGTATTTAAAAGTAAGACATATTCGTATTTTACTAGGCTAAGATCACAGAATGTTAGTTCCACCACATTTCAAAATAACATTAAAACAGTTGAAGCGAGTTATAAGTTTCCCCGTAATTTTCGATCTTATCTCATAGAAACTTTGTGTAGTTTATCAAATTTTTTGCGTGCCTAGCGTTGAAAAATGTATTAGTATTTATGGTCTTAAACAGCTAATTTAAAAGCGTGCCAAGTTTCAATTTGGTCGCTAAAGTTGATAAAATGTGGGAATTTTAATGTGAGAAAGTTTAGGGTCCCTGCAGGGACTCAGTACTTCATCTTCTCACCATGTTATGACATGAAACTTGCCTTTGAAGTCTCTTGATTAAAACTTGCCAAGAAAAAGTGTTCACCTTCAGGAGAAATCTGTCTTTCTTCTGCCCCTGACAACACTCAGACTTCCAATTAGTTTGCGGAGGCACTCTTCAAACATTCTTTGTTTCATTGCAATCACACGATGACTTCTGGAGTTTAACCCCTCTATGTTTTTCACGTTTTCTGCACAAATCTCCAAAAATTTGCATATCGCCTTGTTGGTGGTAAAAGTTATTAAGTCCATTTTATTGATAGTAAAAGCCAAAATACTCATTCTGTTAGTTAAACTGAGAACCTGGGGCTGCAAATTTCGTAAAACTGAATATATTGTCACAATATGAATGTTGAACATTTATTTATTTATCCTGAAGGAGTTAAGGCCATGTGGCCTTCTCTTTCACTCACCAGGACAAATACACGTTACATTAGGATATAGCAATCATAATGAATTCTAATATTAAATACTAAATGAAAATTTGGGGGCACGCCTTAGCGTAGTGGTTAAGGCACTGAGCTACAAGCCGGAAGGTCGAGGGTTCAAGTCTCGTTGGGGTCAGGATTTTTAAACTGACCCAAACCTTCTGGCGGCACTATGGCCCTGGTGTCGACTCAGCCTCTAACTGATATAAGTACAGACGCTTGTTCTGGGGGTAAAGGCGGCCGTCACGCAGGGCTGACAACCCGGCTGACATAAAGTGCCGATTGTCTAGAAAAAGTGGGAGCCTTAACCTCCTATTACCCAAAGGGCCTCCGGGCCTGTTGTGGGATCATTTTACTTTAATTGATAATTTGACTAAATATATGGTCACACGTAGAAAGAAATTCATTAAATAATGGAAATGGACAGCTGATGGCAAATGAGGGAAATTTTGAGGAAGTGGCTGAATTCAAATACCTAGGAACAATAATCACAAATAAGAATGAGATGCACAAAGAAATTAAACATAGGCTCAATTCTGGAAATGCGTGCTATTATGCATTGCAGAGACTCTTAATGTCCCAACTCCTTTCAAAAAACGTTAAACTGAAAATATATAAAACTATTATTCTACCAGTTATATTATATGGGTGCGAAACATGTACTCATACTATAAGGGAGGAAAGGGGATTACAAGTATTTGAGAATAAAGTACTTAGGAAAATTTTTGGACCAAAGAGAGATGAACAGACAGGTGAATGGAGAAGACTACATAACAATGAACTACATGGTATTTATAGGAAGCCAGATATAATGAGAACAGTTAAGTCTCGTAAACTGCGATGGGCAGGACATGTTGCACGTATGGGAAATGAAAGACTTGCATGGAAGCTTCTTGTAGGAAAGCCAGAGGGTAAACGCCCAGTTGGTAGACCAAGAATGAGATGGGAGAATAACATTAATTATGATTTGAGGGAAGTAGATTATACAGGGAATGATTGGAAAACATTAGCTCAGGATAGGGATGTATGGGGAGCTTATGTCCGCGCGGCCATGAACCTACGGGTTCGATAGTGCCAGTGAGTAAGTAAATGAAAATTTGATCAAGAAGGTAATATCTATAAGATTAAAATAGATAACATAATAAAGTTAATGTTAATTGAATTTACGTACCTAATAATAAAACATACAAAAGCAAGACAAGTTGAATTGTTTGGTATTATAGCCTCACTCTGATGGTTAACCGTTTATATAAAAGCAGGTGCCGCTCGGCAATGCTTGACATGCGGTGTTGTCACATTTCTCATAGCGCTATGGGCGTTTATTACACAAGGACAGAAGACATTGATTATATTTATGTTATTATTTAATTTTTATGTTATTATTTGGTATTGTTTAACTTTTAAAATTAAAATTATGTATGTATTTATTTATTAAATAATTTAATTCCTACATTTTATAACTTGTAGGTCTACATAAATTTAATATTCATACATCATGCTGAAAATATTAATAATAATAATAATAATAATGTTATTATTAATATTAACTGTTCGATCTGAAATATTTTCCCATGGCCGCCACATGTTGAAATCACTTATATATTAAATAAACAAATATAATATGCAGTTATTGAATTATTATTCGAGCTACATATCACAATAAATCATTTATAACAATTAATTACGGTATACAATTTTAAAACTGGATCGACTGTTACACGTTCCGAGTTTTAATTGAAACTGAGGAAAGAATAGCAATGTGGCAACATCGTGGTAGTCGCGGCAGTCGAGATCTTTGTATAAATAAACAGCTGCGAGAAACAAAGCGAGCCGCTTGTTAAGCATCATAGTGAGGCGATAATATACAATTCTTACCTAATGTACCTAAAAGAAACCAAAGAAAAATAATGAGATAGGCTATAATAAACTAATTGTCGGCTATTCAATATTTAGAACAAATAATTGAAAATATTTGTTAATCTTAATATTATTTTCATTCAATAAATGAAATTACTGTTAAAAGAATACTATCAGCGAGATATTATAAGATACCTTCTTATTAAATAACTCTTCAGTTTGTTTTTGAACGATGTTATAGTTTGACAGTCTCTGACAATGGGTGGAAGGGAATTCCAAGTTCTGACATGTGAAACTGTAAAATATAGTGAATAATACACAGTGTGATGAGGTGGGATATAAAGGATAATGTGCTGTTGGGATCGGGTGTCTAAATTATGTGTGTCAGAGAGTTTAATGAAGCGGCGTGATAAATAATAATTAGGCTATGATGTGTGTAATATTTTAGAGAGAAGGGATAGGGAATGGACAGTTCTACGATCACTTAGACGAAACCACGATGATTGTTCCATGGTGGCGTAACATGATCATATTTGCAAATACAACATGGAAGTTATAAAAAGTTAGGAAATATACAACAAGTGGCTGAAGTTAATTAAGTTATCTAACAACAATTATTGGAACGCATTGTGCATAAAGGAACCAAGCCACAGGATAACTGAACCGAGTAAAATGTAATTAAAAGTTAAATTGACATTGACAAATAAAATAAACATTTACTTATTACTTCAATTAATAGAATGTCAAAGAGCTTATATTTTATGAGAAAGTTGGTAACTCAAACATTATTTAATTCCAAAGATTTTAGGTGAGACGTTAGGCCCTATCCCATCAATGTTAAAACATGTGAATATGAGACCCATTTTCTTTGAAACTACCATATGGATTGTAATGAATTTTTTGCAGCATATTAAATGAGGCTTGTACACTGAACCTCAGTCACACTTGCATCTAAATATTGAAGTCCTATAAACTTTTTTTTGCCACTAGTCTCTTTTTTATTTAAAAATACGTTTAAAAAATCATTAGTGAACATCTATACAAGAGATCATCATGATTCTGGTCCCATAGCTTTACTGTTTGTAAAAATTTAATGTAAATATCTCTAACAGTTCCTGAGATAATGGGGAAAATGTTCGAAAATTTTCACTTTCGAGGAAACAAGATTTAAAGTATAATGATATTAACTTACAGGCTGACAGCTGTCAATTAAAAAAATACAATTATAACGTACTTATAAATAAATAGCAATGAAAGAGAAAATTTAATATTGGAAGAAGGAATCCAAATAAAGCAAGTGAAACAAACGAAATATTTGGGAATGATTATGGATAACATCGAAGGTATAGGAAAAGAGAACATAAAACATAGAATTGAATTGAGTAGCAAAATAATACCATCATTAAATTCCATATGGTGGGATAAGCATATTTGGAAAGACACAAAAAAATATATTGGTAAAACATTGGTGGAATCTGTTGCAATGTACGGAAGTGAGGTATGGACAATCAATAAGTACTACAAAAATAGACTAATAGCTCTAGAAATGGATTATTTACGAAGAAGTGCCAGAAAGTCTAAATTAGAACGTGTCACAAATAAGGAAATTAGAAACATAATGGAAGCAGAAGAAAGCATAATTGAAAGAATTGAGGAAAAGGAATTAAAGTGGTTAGGACATGTTTTAAGAATGGAAGATGAGCGATGGCCGAAGCAACTATATGAATGGCATCCGAATAGAAAGAAGAAAAGAGGAAGACCAAGGTTAACATGGAAGGAAAACATGAAGACAGTAATGCAAGCTAGAGGGCTAAGCATCGAAGATGCCCAAGACCGTAGGCTTTGGAGGTTTGGCACGGGAAGACTGCAGCAGCTGTAAAAACCCGAAGATAGATAGAGATAATTGGAGTTCCGTTAAATAGCATATACAGAAATATTTAGAAAAGAACTACTTAATTATGATTTTTTTTTAATTTATGCCTACCGTCTTACCTTTACACATGTTTTTTTCTGCTGAAACAGAAATATGGCATATTCTTTTAGTGCTTTCTTAATTGGTACGTAGATGACATAAGAATTCGGGTAGTGAGTTTCATCCTTTTTGCAGGACATGGAGCGATACTTGAAGAACGATATACCATTAACTTATTACTAACTAACTAACTCATTGGGACCATCGAACCCGCAGGTTCATGGCAGAGCTTACATAAGCTCTCCATACATCCCTATCCTGTGCTAATTCTTACAATCATCCCGTGTATAATCTACTTCCCTCAAATCATGGTTAATGTTATTCTCCCACCTCATTCTTGGTCTACCAATTGGGCGTTTCCCCTCTGGTTTTCCTACAAGAACCTTCCATGCATCTTCATCATTGCCCTTTCGTGCCAAATGTCCTGTCCATCGCAGTCTACGAGACTTAATTGTTCTTATTACATCTGGCTTCCTATAAAGACCATGTAGCTCATTGTTAAGTAGTTTTCTCCATTCATCTGTCTGTTTATCTATCTTTAGTCCAAAATCTTTTCCTAAGAATTTTATTCACAAATACTATATCTTGAATTTTGAATTTTATCTATAACACTGTAAATGTTTAATTGGGTTTCTTCTATTTCTTCATTACATTTCTTATCTAACAATGTATAGCCTGCTACTGAATGTAAGAATTTTTTATGTAGCTAGTTTTATTTTTCTTATATCTGATCTATTAAGTGTCCACTTTTCACAAGCATATGTTAACATAGATACTGTCATAGTTTTATAGAATTTTAATTGTGTAGTTTTTAATGTTTTATTTTTTTAGAATTATTCTTATTGTTCCGCATATATTATTAAATTTATCTAATTTTAAGTTTATATAATTATGCAAAATGCATTAAACCCTAAGTAGTTGAAATCGTTTACTTGTTCTATTAATTTGTTATTGATCATTGCTATTGTATATATCGTGGAATAAAATAATAACAACAAGAGGAACAGGTTAGACTTGTTTCATTCTTGGAGAGAGGATGACAGTCGGATATAAGAAAACATTTATTGTGAATGCATTGGGGGAGGTTGGGAGCCGCAAGAGATGTTGGCCGAACCCTTGGGAAATGTCACGTATCATTTCCCTTGACTCTATCACGCGTGTCATCGCATGCTGCGTCATCCAAGCAGAGCATCGGCAAGCACTGGCGCGTGTCATCATAATCTCTTGAAATAATGCTTCACAATGCACTTTTTATTTTATTTTTTGTTTTGTTTTATTGTTATAGAACGTAGCAAACTATGAAAGCTGTTAGGTGCCGAAATAGAAATTTGACAGCATCAAACTTAAGTTTTCCCAATTGTTATGTTCTAAGTAAAGTAAGGATGTTATTATGCTTAGAAGAGGAAGCAATCAAAAGACCGGTGGATTCAAAAAAGGAACTGCTTATCAAATGAAATAAAACTGAACTAATAGTCATAGCACCTTTAAACATGGGGCCACAACTCCATAACTTTTGAGTAATTAATTACTTACAATTTGGTTTGGGCGAGACCTAACGTCCGGTATCGGTTAAGACTAACATATATGATTCTTAAGCAGAATAGCAAAAACAAAATAATATTCAACAACACTGAAACCAATAGTTGTGCTTAGGAGCGAAAAATGTACATTTTCAGAAAAAAAAAAGAGTTCATATTAAACGTATGAGAAGAAAAATACTAAGGAAGATATATGGAGCAGTACAGGAACAAGATACACGAAGAATTAAAAATAACCAGAAATTGAAAGAATTATATAGGGATTTAAATCTAGTAGAAGATATTAGAAGAAAGAGACTGAAATGGGTAGCACGTGTGTTGCAGATGGAGCAGGAAATAAGTGCAAGAAGGATTCTAGAAGGGAAACCAGAAGGAAGAAGAAAGGTTGGAAGACAGAGACGAAGATTGTTTGAAAAAGTTGAGGAAGACTTAAGACAACTGAAGGTAAAAAGATGGAGAGAGAGAGAGAGAAAGCTAGGAACAGAGAAGAATGGGCAGATATTATGAAGTTGGCCAAGGTTCTTAGAGGAACTTAGAGCCAAGGGAAGAAGAGGAAGAAGGAGAAGAGAGAAATACCACTCGGCATTCACTACCCGTCTGCTTTCGTAGAGCAGACAGAGGAGTGTCTGTCAACACAAAGATCCGTGTTCGATACCTATTTCCAACTACTTTTTTAACACAATAATTTATTAATATTGGTAATTATAGTTGTAAAATCTATTAATTTGTAAAAATTGTATTCAAATTTTTCTATTTGTGTGTTTATATTATTGAAAAATCCAAGTTGTGAACAGAAAATTAGCAGCGTTACAATCTCCAAAGTAGTTTGGAGATTGAAGGGTGTTGGAATGTAACAAAGTATATAGACACACTTCGTAATAGCCTCCTCTTGTAATGTGGGAATAGCCAGATGTTAGCAAACATAATACAACTTCTACACATAAACTATCAATAATACTAATTGAAATCCCAAATATGAAATGACCTTTATTTGTCAATGAAAACAATACAATTTTACTTATTGCTAGATATGCACTTCAACAAAGAAACCTCACAATTTTAATAGAGGGTTAAGGTGTGACTTTTCTGTTCACAACTTGGATTTTTTAAAAATAATGTAGACACACAAAAAGTGTAATATTAATACAATTTTACAATTAATGCACATGACAACAATAATTACTGCGTATTTAAAAAATTGTCGGAAGTAGGGTAGTGAGTGCAGAATTGGCCGAGTATATGCTCCGAACGTCAAGTCTCGTAATTAACTGATTATTACTTCAAAGTTACGGAGTTGTCGTATGATTGCCAGGATCTTTTATTTTATTTGTTACCTGTTTCGTTTAGAATTCATTGTTAGTATGTTAACACCTGTATGGTGATATTATATTTATATATTTTTTTTTTATTTATTTATTCATTTATTTCATTTTTACCCAGACATGGTTCAAGAAGACTAATTATGTTGTTTCTTATTACTACAATTCAAATCGATTTTTAGTCCCTAAAGATCATCACTGTTTTTTTTATCCTTATGCCTCTATGTCCACATGATGTTTTTTTTGGACTATACAAAGTGAAACATAATTTATTTAATAACGTTGAGACAACATTCTTCATATCTAGATAATGTGAGCATAAGTCCCGAAATAAATTATTTTCGTTTTATGGGTATCCACTTAAAATTTTGAAATAATACTCACTTTACTCTAAGTGTTGTTGTGGCATATTAATTAATACATGAATGGAACATCGCCTTCGCAAGTATTCCTTAGCGTATCTTTACATACTGACCGAACCACATTGCATCGTTGATAGTACAGCTTACGTTTTGTTTGGATGAACATGTTCTGACAATTGCCAACTTTATGAGATAAAAACTGTTGGCTAGTAAATGTACGAACTTCATTTCTTTGAGTGTGTGGGTGTTTGTATCAGTTTTGAGAAGTGATATGTTTGCCGTAACACGTAACAGTTCTATTGTTTTTAACTATTTTTTCATAAAAGCATCGTCCAAATTCATGCTGATTTTTGTTCTTTACTGTATCTATTTTTCCAGTTAGTTAACGTTTGTCCTTGACTTTCAATATATATAACACAAAAATGTTTATTTTCTGTCAAGTAATGGTTCATGTCAATTTATTGTTTTAAAACTGTTTCACTTAAAACGAGCAGAAAATGACCATCGAATAACCCATAATCCATTAGAACAGAATTGACCAAAGGGAGGGCTGTAGGTCATCCTCGAGATCTGAGCCAAGCCCAGAAAAAGGCTTTATGAGTCGTGCGTGAATGCTTGATTTTTCTAAACCAAGAACATCATAACACACTATATAACACCGTAGAATTGATTTAATTTCCATTATTTCATAAGAAACAACATTGGGTAGAGGTAAAGCAAAATAATTTGTCCGCGTCGCAGAAACACAGCATTTGTCCAGGCATACTTCTCTCTTTCTTCCCCTCCTCTCCCCGACAGTGTCAATCATATTCTTGCATCTGGAGTATTGTATGTGACAATGTGACAGAGCTCGTCGGACGTGAAGCTTGGAGAAATGAAGGGATGGCTTCTAAGTAAGGGTGGGTGTAACAGAACTTTCAGGGCTAGTGGACTCGGTTCTTCACGACACCCTATTGACGTTCGAAAAGTATTTATCTCAGTGATTCTGAATTAGCTACTTCATTGTGCGATATGGTCGAGTCGATGTTTTTGTAACGCATAGTGCATTATAACTCTTAATTTTCTTTCTTTCAATATCGTCACTCAACAACCCCCCCCCCCCACCACATATTTCTTCCACATTCCTTCCACGTCCGACGAGCTCTGTCACATACAATACACTTTCTCGCGTCCCCACCTAGTGTATTCCCCTACACTGTCTCCCACCTGTCAACTGACTCTAAACGTCTCTAAAATCACCTCCGTTCGCACATATCGCAAGACAAATTGTTTGGCTATAGACCTATTTCTACAAGAACATATACACGTTAACCCGTTACGAACTCTGCTAACCCGAGCCAAAACGTTGTTCTGATATAATCTAAGCTGATTCTTAATCCATCCTAAATATAAATTAATAGCCAATCTAGATAATTTGGATACATATTAAGAAAATATATTCGACGTAACATAGCTCTAAATTTCTGAAGTTTAAATGGACCCAGCTGCTTGAGAAATTTATGCAATGTTTCCACGTAAAAGAAATAATATGCCGCACACGCAGTGTAGAAAGAATACGTATATTATGCTGTAAAAAATGGGTAGCGTAGACGTTACAGAAAAATAGTATATAGCAAACAATAACAAATGGAAGAAGGCGATGTGGTAGACCAAATAATGCTGACTGAACAATGTTGAATAAAATATTATATGGAAAGTATTAGTATTTCAGAAGAAGATGATATACAGTATAGAAATATTTGGAGAAATAGATACATAAAAATTATTCTTCCCAATTTCCGTCACTTTATGGATTCCATTCTAATGCTTGTTTTAAATCTGAATAGTTACCCCGAAAACAAATCTAATCAATAAACTTCTACTCATTACTTGACTAATTTCTTCCGCCATTTTGTTATATATAGATCACTATTCGGTTGAATGTCAACTTTTAAAAATAAAATAAAACAGGTCTGGAAGAGAGCAGGGATATTAGTCATTCAAAATATCTCTGCAGGCGGACGCATCGCGAAGCACTGTTTGTTGCTACATGTGACGTAATATAAGGAAGTGTACAGTGGACAAAGAATCACAGTTGCCTTTTAATAGCAGTTGTAACCATATAGTTCGCTCTTAAACAGTGATTTCGTGTCAATACAACAATTTATATTATAGAACTACGTTTGTATTGTATAAGTGTGGATACATCTAAAAGTCTCCAAGAAAAGTGATTAATTCACAAGACAGAAAGATAATTTACATATTGTGATGTACACAGCTAACAAACTTTCTACTAGACCTGCACTGTCAGCGTCCCGCGTCCCATTCCCCTCTGCACTTCATAGTTAGCAGTGTGACGTGTTATATTCCTGCATAAACACTATTGCAGCGCCCTCCCTCAACAACAGCGCTTACTCCTGAAACGGGTAATAGTTTTACATGCTGTGTTGTTCTCCGGATTGAACACTAATCCACTGAAAACTCAACTTTCGAATATCTATGGGTTAGATCTCTTTTTGCGGATCTATTCAGTTAATGCATTATCTTTCCTCACATAATGACCTATTCCAAAATGAGGGACTTTATTTTATATCTATACTCATCGGCTTTTTATGTATGTGTCTAGATGTGCATTATTATGTACTTACTGTAGGCGTAGACTTACATATATTCATTGTTTTTTTTGTTTTCTTTATGTACGCGTGTAGCTGTATACCCATGTACCGGTATGTAATTGTTTGCATATTCTTATGTTTATTTTTTATTTTATCATGGAGCAAAATATGCATGTACGGCCAAACAGGCCCGACCGCAATGTAAATGAAAATGTATTTCCTTTCTTTTGAAATGTCAATAAATTCCATTACAACTACTATTATGACCTAGCTTATTAGTATAAATTTCCTAATCTCAGTTTGTTTTGAAACTGGTTCCTCGCCACATTTTTTTTTTCTGGCAATGAGTTTGGTCAGCTGAGCAGATTCAAACGGTATTGAAATTGGTAGATCTGTTAACAATAGAATAAAAGCAGGGATACTATTTATGTATGTGTCTAGATGTGCATTATTATGTACGTACTGTAGGCGTAGACTTACATATATTCATTGTTTTTATGCTTTCTTTATGTACGCGTGTAGCTGTATACCCATGTACCGGTATGTAATTGTTTGCATATTCTTAAGTTTATTTTTTATTTTATCATGGAACAAAATATGCATGTACGGCCAAACAGGCCCGACCGCAATTTAAATGAAAATGTATTTCCTTTCTTTTCAAATGTCAATAAATTCCATTACAACTACTATTATGACCTAGCTTATTAGTATAAATTTCCTAATCTCAGTTTGTTTTGAAACTGGTTCCTCGCCACATTTGTTTTTTTTCTGGCAATGAGTTTGATCAGCTGAGCAGATTAAAACGGTATTGAGATTGGTAGATCTGTTAACAATAGAATGAAAGCAAGGATACTATTTATGTACGTTCGTTTATTTAGTCTTACAGGGTTCCATAAATCTTGCTCTTTTTCATAATTAGTTTCTATTTATCCCCTTCCTGTAGTTTATGCTTTCAATTTATTACTCTCGTTTTTTTTTCTTGACCTCCCACACATCATTTACCTATCTCTTTTTAACTCATCGTTTATTTTTTACTCCAATAATTCAGTTTTTATTTTCTCATCCGTAGCATTGATATATCCTTAACGCAATATAGCCGGAGGAGATTCGGGAATTTCATAAATCTTACAGCGTTCGTACTGATATTCAAATGCATTATTTATATTCATATAATTCTAGTCTACGTATGTTGTATTACAGTCTGAATAATAAATCTTTATTTTTATATTATTCACGTTTTCAACAAACTCGTTTAACGACGGATCTTCAAGACAATAACAGTTGTCACTCTTTATTTAAAACTGATATATTTCATTTGTACATATGAAAATATTTTTTCTTTCAAGATTTCACAGATCATACTTACTATAAACATAAAATGATCACATAAATTATATATATATATATATATATATATATATATATATATATATATATATATGTGTGTGTGTGTACAAATGAAATATATCAGTTTTAAATAAAGAGTGACACCTGCTATTGTCTTGAAGTTCCGTCGTTAAACGAGTATATATATATACCACACCTATAATTCCATAGCAAAGCTGCAAAGCATAGCATGAAAATGCTATGATTGCAGTGAAAGACCTGCCCCAGGGCAGAACACTATATATATGTGCGTATTAACGGTTCGATTCCCGATTGGGAGAGACTTCCTGGATGAGATTTTTTTCGGTTTTTTTCTCACCAGTAAGAAAAATGTCAGGAAGCTCAGGACCCAACGGTCCTCCGACCATCATCATCATAATTATCATCATCATTGCCATCTCCATCATTTCACCGGTGTGGAAATCAACTGGAAGTAACCACTCCTATAATTGCCAAGTAAAGCTTCAAAGCACCGCGCCGCATGAAAACGCTATGATTGCTGTGGAATAGCTGCCCTTGGGCAGAACACTATATATATATATATATATATATATATATATATATGGTATGATAAGAAAAATAAATGCCTGGACGGGATTCGAACCCGGATCTCTTATATATATATATATATATATATAAAGTAAAGTAGTCCCACTACAGGCCTCAGGAGGCCCGTGGGGTAGTAGGAGGTTAAGGCTCCCACTTTTTCTAGACAATCAGCACTTGATGTCAGCCGGGGTGTCAGCCCTGCGTGACGGCCGCCTTTACCCCCAGAACAAGCGTCTGGTACTCACTTCCGTTAGAGGCTGAGTCGACCTAAGGGCCATAGTGCCGCCAGAAGGTTTGGGTCAGTTTAAAAATCCTGACCCCACCGGGACTTGAACCCTCGACCTTCCGGCTTGTAGCGCAGTGCCTTAACCACTACGCTACGGCGTATGTATAGGCTATATATATATATGTGTGTGTGTGTGTGTGTGTGTGTGTGTGTGTGTGTGTGGGGAGCAACACACATACACCCTATTGAGTGATACTAAGGAAGTGGGACTGGAAGTAGACATCCGTAAAGCTAAATATATGTTCACACAGAAATACATTATATAATGGAAATGGACAGCTAATGAAAAATGAGGAAAATTTTGAAGAAATAGCTGAATTCAAATACCTAGGAACAATATTTTCAAATAGGAGTGCGATGCACAAAGAAACTAAAATGGGCTCAATTCTGGAAATGCATGCTATTATGCAATGCAGGTAGTCTTGTCGTCCCAACTCCTTTCAAAAGACGTAAAACTGAAGAAATATATATATAACTGTTATTCTCCGAGTTATATTATATGGATGCGAAACATGGACTCTTACTTTAAGGGAAGAAAGGAGATTACGAATATTTGAGAATAAAATTCTTAGGAAAATTTTTGGACAAAAGAGAGATGTACGGAGAGGTGAATGGAGAAAACTACATAACAGCTGAGCTACATGATTTTTATAGGTTGCCAGATATAATAAAAAGGGTTAAGTCTCGTAGACTGCTATGGGCAAGACATGTGGCACGAATGGGGATTGAAACTGGTGCATGGAAGATTCTTGTAGGAAAACAGATTGAAAACGCCCAGTTGGTGGACCAAGAATGAGGTCGGAGAATAACATTAACGTGATTTAAGGGAAGTAGATTATACAGGAGATGATTGGAAATATGAACTCAGGATAGGGATGTGTGGAGAGCTTATGTCCTACGGGTTCCATAGAGTCTGTGAGTTAGTTAGTTAGTGTGTGTGTGTATTTTAATGTTCTAGCAGCCTCAATTTGTTTCTATGGAACCAAATCCGGCCTATAGTAATCAATTAATAAATATTAGTTCAAATCTCACGTAAGCAGAATGAGCAGAACAAGAATATCACGTCAAATCTTAAATTACCAACTACCAGACAAGATATCATTGCGCAAACCCTCCACACGTTGGATTGAGACCGTAACTGACCGCTAGGCCTATCACATGAAAGGAAGAGGAAGAAGAAGAAGAATATCATATAAGATAATAACTGAATACAGATTCTCGAGAAGAATACTAGAATGAATGCTGCTTGGTAGAATAAAAAGAGGACTGCTAAAGTAATCTGGATTGATGTTGTTTTGAGGTGCATGAGGGGAAATGGATTGGACAACGAAGATTGGAATGATATATATATATATATATATATATATATATATGAAGGATAGTGACAATGGATTAATTGGGCACAGGAAGATGTTGTGATACATTGTGAAAGCTGCTAAATTAATAAATAAGTGTTATCTGAAAGATATTTTATTGGGAGGATTTTCAACGCTCTATCGACAGCAATTTTTATTTTTTTGAAACGAAATTTGGTAAATGTGATTTAATTGTGAAAAGAAAATACATATTTCATAATAAAGCAATACCAGACTATTAGGAGTGGTGGTTTATTACAAACTCAAATTTTTGAAAATTGTTCTCCCCAAGACATATCTGTTCCTCCTTACCAAATTGGATACTTACTATTTAATTAACAAAGGAGACATAAATTCGACTTGTTGAGGGATTCATTTAGTTTACGCAGTTCCTGCTGATTGGGTTTTAACCAGCAAGAGATTTTAGAACATTCATTTGTTGAATTGGAGTAATCCAGTTGTGAAGAGTGTTAAAAAATAACACGTAATAAAAAAGCTATTAATGTAATTACATCATATTACAATTTTTGTGTTAATTAAAAGTGCATTAGCTAAAAATATGTTATTTTACTAGCTAGCTAATGCATGGCTTTCGCTGATACACTTAAATAAATGAAAATGACTTTCGTTTTTATTGTACTGTATTGTATTGTATTGTATTGTAAGCTGATTTCCATGAGGCACGTATAATGTTATGGCGGTTCCCACAATATTGTATGGATGTGAAACTTGGGCTCCAGTGAAAAGACAGAAGGATAGAATACAGACGGCAGAGATGCGGTTCCTAAGACAAGTAAAAGGATGTACAAGACTTGATAGAATAAGAAATGAGGATATAAGAGAAGAATTGAAAGTACAGCCTTTATTGGATAAAGTCACGAATTACAGACAGAAATGGATTGATCACATGGATGGAATGAGTAAGGAGAGATATCCATTGTTAGCCAGAAATTATCAAGCAAGTGGAAGGCGTGATGTTGGAAGACCTAAAAGACATTGGGCTGATGCAATATGAAGTCGGAACGGGCAATTGCCTAATCCCTGGAGTGATGATGATGATGATGATGATTGTATTGTAAGCCTATATTTTCCCTTTACAGAGATATAGGCGCTCTCCCCCTACAGGGAAGAATTTGAACCATACTAATTTAGTTACACTTGTTTTCGTATAGATGTCATTTTGAGTGGTACGTGGCCAGCGTTCCGCCTCATACTGACATCTAGGAAACCAAGGTAGTACTAGGACGGGAAAATTCGGTAAATTTTGCTTAGAGGCCTTTTCATTCAGGCTTAAGGATTTTTTACGAGCCTGAAAATCTTCAGACTCGGGACCTACGGCTTAAAGTCCCTCCCGGAGGACTTACTCCTTGGGTTTTTCCGTCCTAAAAAATCCATCGACCCCGGCCGGGTTTGAACCCGCGATCCTCGGGACCAGAGGCAAGGAGCATAACCACTAGTCCACCGCGGCCGATCTTTCGTTTTTAAACATCTAAAAATGCGACCGCTTTGCTAGAGCGATTTTTTAAATTTTCGTTTCACGTGAACTCAACACCTGATGGTTTTAGAATAGAATAGATTTATTTAGCCTGGTGGAGTTAAGGCCATGTGGCCTTCTCTTCCACTCATATGTTACATATAAATACAAAAAATTACAATAATAGTCATACTAAATTTATTATCTGTCTAATTGAATAATAATGAAAATGTCTAGTACAATAAAATTAAATACAATTAAAGTTAAATTAATGATAGAATGAATACAGAAAATAATAACAGCATGAATCTACTATAAATAAAAAGAAAAGAAAGAAAAATAATACAAAGAAAGTAATAAACTATAATGAATTAATCTATCGCTTATTATACAAGGCATTAGGTAAATATATTAACAAATCTTAAAACTATGTTTATTAAATAATGAAAAAAATTATTAATTTTTAAAAGTAATATTAGTGAGTTGTTTCTGTTAGTAATTTTATTTTCAATTTGTTTCTGAAAGATGGTAAAGTTTGGCAGTCTCTGACATAGGGTGGAAGGGAATTCCATGTTCTAGCAAGAGAAATTGTAAAATATTTTGAATAATAGGTTTTAGAGGATAATAGAAAGCGGCTAAAACATTCGCCGTACCTGAAAACCTGCAGATACAAAGATAGGCCTATACACTGACGAACCAATCATTGTGGTTGCTAGAGTAAATTTTTAATTTCGAATTCCAGGTGAAACCAAACTTCTGAAGTTCGGATTTCACTGATTTTTTCGGATAATACCTATCTCGGTTTATTCCAATACGATATACTGAGTTTTATTGTGAAACACCGAAAATTGCGACTGCTAGAGCGATTTTTGTATATTCGTTTCAGGTGAACTCTAACACACAATGATTTTGAATGAATGGAAGTAAATGCGCACAAATGTGCAAAGGATTGGTTATTTAGTGTAAGGAAAATTATTGAAAGGTAAATGTTTTCCTGTACACTTTTCGACGTGATATCGTTCACATGGATTGTTGCACAGTTCGCATATGCATTCTTGGTTTGACTCGTGGAATCTCTTCGTGCTGCAAAACTTGTGGTGAAAGCCATGGATTGCGTATCGTGTTAGGATGTGCCTCATCTCGTAGATTGGTCGCGTCCTTTCTCTCGTACACATAGCCTCTGTTGTGTAGAATTCGCTGCAGATATCATTTCTCTTCTCCCATAGTCCTTGCAGAGTTGTCTCGTATGCGCGGTTATTCGGTAGGAATAGCTGCTTTGGAATATAATAGATACTCCACGTACCGGAAAACTGGTATGTATAAATTTTCATAAAGATCGGATAATCGTTTAGAAATCTACAAAAGACAAACATACACACACACTATAAAGTTATGTAGGTAGGAAATAACACTATGAGGTTTATTGTAATTTTTTTTAGTTGTTTCTTGACTCACCTCATACTTCTTAACTCTCTCGCAGACTCGAGTTTCTTCACTACATTTGTGACATTCTCACTGCTGTATTACTTCTCGAGTCTGCGAGAGAGTTAAGAAGTATGAGGTGAGCCAAGAAACAACTAAAAAAATTACAATAAACCTCATAGTGTTATTTCCTACCTACATAACTTAATAGTGTGTGTGTGTATGTTTGTCTTTTGTAGATTTCTAAACGATTATCCGAACTCGAGTTTCTTCACTGCATTTGTGACATTCTCAATGCTGTATTACGTTCACGAAAGTAATACAGCCTTGAGAATGTCACAAATGCAGTGAAGAAACTCGAGTCTGCGAGACAGTTAAGAAGTATGAGGTGAGGCAAGAAACAACTAAACAAAATTTAAAAAAAATACACACACTCGTTTGTTTTATAGCTATAAACCATTCAGACTCTCCATGGTATCTTTACCTTGTCGTAGTGGAGTGGCTTGCGTGCTTAAAGGATCCCGAGAGCTATGCCGGCAGTAGCAGTGCTGCCGATAGGATTACTCATGCCGGACTGGTCAAAGGTGATAAGCCAGACGAAAAAAGTACCTTGGTCGAAAGAGTGACGATCTTTCACTGTAAAAATACAACCGTCAAGAAATGCAGACATGGGTTCCACTGGGGTGAAATTTTTCGGAGGTCAAATAGTCCCCCATTCGGTTCTCCGGGCGGGAACTACTTCAGGGAACCCATGCCAAAGGCTCATAAACCATTCAGTATACGTAATTTTAAGTATTTGCTGACAAATCGCTATATTTTTGTATATTTGTCAGCAACTATTTCAGGCACGGCAATGATATTCTTCCAGAACATTTCACTCACTACAGAATGAAGATGATGCTCAGACACAGTTAACATAAACTTATTTTTAACCCAAAAGACATTAATTCCTCCTGGCAATTATTTAAATGTGCCAAACCACAGTGAAAACAAAATTTTGTATAAGTTATTATTGTATATCTGTAATTCAACACAAATTTAAACATTTCCTGCTCGTTCGTTTCTCTATTGTTTTATCAGAAATGCTAATCTTCATTCTTCCATTATAGCTTTCAACCTGTCATTTTTTTCAATTTTTGTTGCCTCATCTTAGGTTGTCATACCACAGCTTTCTGGGACTTCCTTATTGTCTTCTGCCCCTAGGTAGATTATTCCTTGCAGTCTTGACAATTCTATTGCTTTCCATCTGATTATATGCGTATCCCATTATTGTTTTTTCTTATGTACCCATTTCTTAATATATATTTATGTCATAGTACTATATAATTGTTGCTTTATTGCTAGGATACGGTATATCTAATTCCGATTGAGGATCTTTCCACTTTTCAGCGGTTACCCTTTTACCAGCCGGCTGCTGGCCCTTCACATCCACATGTGTCAATCACAGATGTAGATGATCAACAGCCAGTGTAGGGGTGACATGTGGTTAGCATGTCGAGTCCCCCAGCCGTTATAGCTAGTTCCTCAACCTGGAGCCGCTACTTATTGTAGCTACCCAATTGCCTCACGATGCTCGGTATATCTAATTGATTTCATAATATCTCCGCGGGTATTAAAATTTTCAATATTCACGCGCGGGCATTAAGTTTACCACTCATACAAAAATATTAATTACAGCAATCAAACATTTTCAATTAACAAAATTAACTTTTAAACACAATTCTAGACTGCATAGAAATTGAAATAGAAATTACATTTGTTAATTTTTTCAGCGGAACACATATTACGGGTACTAACTACAGATTCTCCATTTGTAATGTTTATATAACCACATTCAGTTGCATATACTACTTCTACTTAAAAATCTTGGCTTGCCAATTCACAAATTTCTTCTGAAACATTTATATAAAAGCAAAATCACCGCAATAGTCCTACTCGACTACAGCAAAGCCTTTGACACAGTAGATATAGACTTAATGCTAGCGAGACTAAAGACACTACATCTGTCGGAAAACTGCCTTGATTGGTTTGCATCTTACCTCACTAATCGTCAGCAATCAGTTTCTGTTAATAATCGCATTTCTTCCTGGCGCTTGGTGAGGAAAGGGGTACCTCTAGGCGGCGTCCTCGCTCCTCTTCTCTTCTCGATTTATATTAATGACGTGACCAAGAAACTACAAAACTGCAAGCATCATCTTTAGACAGCGCCGACGACCTACAGATTTACACACACTTTAGGCCTGACGAAATTAATGAGTATATTGACAAAGTAAACACTGAACTCAGGCATATATCTTTATGGTCCAGACAATATGGGCTGAAACTAAATGTAAACAAAACGCAAGCAATAATTATCGGACATCGAAGGCTATTACACCTCATAAACAATGGCAATATGCCGGCTGTCATATTAGATAATGAACAAATTCCTTATACCGACGTCGTTAAAAACTTGGGATTTTACTTAGATTCTAATTTAAATTGGCATGTGCAAGTAAAACAAACATCTAAAAGGATCTTCTCCATAATGCATTCCCTAAAGCGACTTAAACATTTTCTTCCTACAACTCTTAAAAGAATTTTAATCCAAACTTTAGTGATGCCGCATTTTGACTACTGTGACGTTCTACTAACTGACATAAGTGACGGATTGTCGGACAAACTGCAGCGTGTCCATAATATGTGTATCAGATTCATATTTAATGTTCGAAAATACGATCACATTTCTCCATTATTCCACGAATTGTCATGGCTACATCTAAAAGAGAGAAGAAAATCGCACTGTCTAATTCTCCTATTTAAGATCCTACATACCTCGATTCCCAATTATTTATCATCCCGTTTCCAGTATCTATCCTCAAACCATAACTTAAACACAAGATCACAACATAGTCTCTTACTTAATATACCACAACATAGGACATCACATCACTCCATGTCATATACCATCTCCACTTCTCGCAACTGGAATTCCCTACCACAAGAAATAAGGGGCTGCCGGACATTGGCAACTTTTAAAAGAAATCTAAATTTATATTTGCTCTAAACTCGACTTCATTATTATCCAGTGTAAGATATATATATTAATTGGTGTTTCCCGTATAATGTATCATATTTATATTATTATTATTATTATTGTTATTATTATTATTATTATTATTATCGTATCATTATTGTTATTACCCTATAAAATGTTGTTTGTACATGACATTTACATTGCTACATTTATTGTATCTTTAACTGTTTATAATTAGTATAGTGTATATCTATATTTGTCGAATATTTATTTGTATTTGTGCTGGTTGAGTGGAAGAGAGGGCCTTATGGCCTTAACTCTGCCAGAATAAATAAAGTATTATTATTATTATATTCTTCCATTTTGAATGTATTATTAAATAAACAACTCCCCAGTTGTTATCGCCTCACTATGATGGTTGTCCGTTTATATAAAAGCGGGTGCCGCACGACAATGCTTGACAATGATTAACATACGGAGTTATTATAGTGGTGGTAGTCGCAATCTTTGTATTTAATTATATATAACAACTGCGAGGAAACAAACCGAGCCGCTGGACAACCATCATACAGAGAGGCGATAATAATACAATTCCCTTAGCAACGAAAATAATTGTTCCATATAAAAAAGTGACGATCAAGTAATTTGTTTACGTAATTTCATATTTTAATAAACATTTATTTCTTTTCATTATAACGTAATAAGACATAAAATTATGTATGTACCTCGGGTATTATCACATTAGTTTTTATACTCTCGTGCGACTCAGGCCAAAAGTTGGTAACCTGTCGTCCTCAGATCATAACCATAATAATAACTTTGGCACATAAAATAAATTTGATCTATGTAGGCCTATCTCATAGGATACAGTGTTAATTTAAGGATTTAAAGTCATATTTTTACAATTTTTTAATGAAAAGATGTAATTTTTCGACATTTACATATTCAATCAATGCTTGCATTCAAAATGTTGTAGATAGAAAAATAAAAACGTCCGTCACGCAGGAACTGCGTACACTAAGCTAATTCCTCAACAAATCAAAGTTAAGGGAATATTTCGTTGATTTACAGAATATAGATTTGTTTTGTTACATTGGAGAAATCATTTCTTTCTTCTTTTTTTTTTTTGTGACGGAAACAGTGCGACCTCCAGTGTGTCTATTCTGAAGTACTGCATCTACCTCCTGATGGCTATTTTTTTCTAACTGTAAGGATCCAGCTGTTAACATTTGCCTATACGGCGGTGTGGATGGGAAATTAAAATGCCTGACGTGCGCTATTACGGCTAAATAAATTAAATGTATTTTTATGTTTAGTTGAATAAGTAATAAAACATATACATTTACATAGTAGTTATTTTTAGATTCCCCGTGCTGAATACCGCCGTTGCCCGCTAATCTACTTATCTCGATCTTTTGGCATCAATGAGCTGAAAAACAAATATGGTCATTGTGAGTTAACCGTAAAAGGTAGACATATGCTGTCGAACATTTTGTTGTAGAATATTTTAGATATTCAATACTGTGTACATTAATTTGGTGTATTTGTTTATGATTTAGGCAGGATAAGCCATTTAATCGTCAAAGAAGCTACTTTTTTAAGAGCAGGGTTTCTTTTTAGCTCCGGTCCTGTAGTACGTACAGTAATATGTTAGGCCTATATTCATTAATTGCCCCAGAAAAATTCTCTAAGTTATCTTGTAAAATATATTCAGGCTGTTGGCCATGGTCTTGAGGCTTATAGTTCCCCGACGTTTCTCCAGAGATTGCGTCTCCAGACAAACCTTGAGGATACCGGACGCAGTCTCCGGAGAAACGTCGGGGAACTACAAGCCTCAAGACGAAGGCCAACAGCCCGAAAATCTTTTACAAGATCATATTAACTCTAGCCGTGAAAGCCTAAGCCTAAATGATGGTGAAACTCCAATTCAAATCGGTCAAGTAGTTCTTGAGTTCATACCTAAAGGATAGGCAGACAGACTCACGCCCATTTTTATATATAAAGATTACATTATCTATGTGTTAGACCTAGAAGGGTAATACTGTTGCTCAGCAGTTACATTAAAAACTATTGGTCATCAATGATATTGAAGTTATGAATATTCAGACTTTATGAAAGTAGAATTTGATTCATACATAATTCCGTCTGAATGAACCACGCGTATTCTCTTCTTTCGCCATGTGGTTAATACCGTGTGTTGGGTGTAGGGATAACTAGGGATGACCTGTACTCAGGACAGGAAGAAATAGAGAATAATAGTTGGGAATATAATTTAAGAAAGAAAAATTAATGTTTGAACCGGGATTTGAATCCTGGACCTTTAGTTCTACGTACTAGTGTGCTGTTCAATTACATCATTCAAACGACGATACAAACAATTAACGTTTCTTTCAACTTATACAATTATCGTTCGTCCGAAGGCTAATAGCTGTCGCTACCATCAGGCCAACTGACGTCTTCAATTCAGAAGTATCTTTATTGATAATTTAAACGCTGCTTTTAGCGGTAAACCTTCACATTTTCGATGTTTTTGTTTAAATTATATTCTATCCAGAATTGGAATGTGTTAATTGAAATAAAATATCGAAAATTGTTGGAAATGCCAAAATATTTCAATAACATTATAGTGCCAGTAGTGGTCTCGAGATGGCGTGCTGCCTTGTCACGCAGCGGGCCCGTATTCGATTCCCGGTCGGGACAGGCTCCTGGGTGAGATTCTTTCGGGGGTTTTCCTCACCTGTAAAACAAATGTCAGGAAGCTTAGGGTCTAACGGTCTCCGAAAATTATCCGGCCATCGTCATCATCCTTATCAATATTATCATCATCCTTCACCGGTGTGGAAAGCAACGGGAAGCTACCACACCTAAAATTCCCTAGTAAAACTGCAAGGCATAGTATGAAAATGCTATGATTGCAGTGATAGACCTGCCCTTGGGCAGAATTACGATGGATGGATAGTGCCAGTCGTCGGTCACTTTGGTCTACTGGTTATGTTGCTTGCCTCTAGTTCCCAGGGTTACGGGTTCAAATACGGCTGGGGTCGATGGGAAAATCCAAGGGACAAATCCTCCAGGAGAGACGTCAACTGTCGGTCCTATATCTGAAGATTTTCATGCTCATAAAATAATGGGAAGCCTGAATAAAAATGTCTTTGTGCAAAATTTAAGCGACTTCATCCATCCAAGCAATATTCAGTTACCTATTAAGAGTCAGAGGCAATTTGCTAACCACATGTCACTCGTTTAAATCTGTAGGTAAATAAACGTAACTAAAAACGCTTTGTTAAGGAACTCCCGCTAGGGAGCACCCATGTCCCATGAGGGACGTTTGTGGTATATACTTACATAAAGTGCCAGAAGGAGAGGTCATTTATAGGAGACGAATTTAATACATCCGCTATAACTTAAATGAGAAAATAGAGGAATATAAAGTTAATTGAAGAGCCCACTTGGATCGTATGAATAACGAAAGAATCCCAGTACTAGCGTATAACTATCAACCTCAAGGAAGAAGAGATGTGGGTCGTCCGAGGAAGAGTTGAAAACGGAACAGGCAATATTGCCTCATCCCTGCAAGGATGAAGAAGAAGATGATGAAGGGAGTTCATGTAAATTTACATTTACATTAGTAGTGTAAAGAAATCAGTTTAATTTTAGTTTCCCCTTTAATTCACTTTGTTCATTAATTATTCAGTGCAGTAGACAGAAAGCATACAGTTGTATTGTGAAAATGTTAGTCAGCAATGTTTTTCGTGCAACGAGTGCACTGTGCCTCAGAAAGCACATTCAGCTCATAAAATCATTCCGCAGTTTTTGTTAGAACAAAACGACGCTATGAGATTCACACACATCTCTCTCTTTCTCTCTCTCTCTCTCTCTCTCTCTCTCTCTCTCTCTCTCTCTCTCTCTCTCTCTCTCTCTCTCTCTCTCTCTCCTCTCTCTCCTCTCTCTCTCTCCTCTCTCTCTCTCCTGTCTCTCTCGCGAATATTAAAGGTCAACTTGAAATGGAAGTCATGTCAACACTGAAGTGCCATTGTCACACTGTATTCTCTTAATTTTCAAATTCCTGGTTACATATAAGCACAGTTCTACTCTTTTTGTTTTCATGTCTGTTACTCTGTTCAGAAGTCCATGAGTGACATAGTAATCTCTGTCGACAAAGAGGGCGAAAAAAAATCCAAATTTAGACAAACATTTGCACCGGTTGATTATATTTTCAAAATTAATTCAAACCTTCTTGCTTAATTATTTTAGGTTTGAAGTCTCCTATTATGTGTAAAACTAAGGCCATGATCCTAATGATTGGGTCAACAGTCTTTTAAGGGATCTAGCCTTCCTTATAAAGCCTTTGTAGTTCCTATTTATTATTAGCATTAACTGTCTTAGAATATTGCATGTTCTTCCATATTATTTTCCCACTTTCGTGGCCTTTTTTCTGGATTTAATTACGCCCTGTGTTTTTGAGACGAGTTATTGTCGCTGATATTAAATATTTTTTCTTATAGTTTCCAGCCCATTGTAATCGACAGCCAATAATATTTGGTCTCGAATATATAGTTCACTATTGTATTACACTCTCCGTCAATGGACACCCTTAGAAGCCAAAGGTCACAAGTGAAAAATTGATAATTTTGGAGTTACGTGTAGATTTTAGTAGTTAAAGCAGATACTAAACTGTGTGGCCAATGGGTACAAGTAGAAATTCGTCTGGTGTTGAAATCTAGTGGCTGAAAAGAAATCTGATAACACAGTCTAATATTGAGTGTCTCAATTTTGAATGTAATTTATTGAAAACTGACCTTTTGTTATGTATACCCCTTCCAAGGGTCTCAATTATGATCTTCAGTTGGTCTGTATATTGCTCTACTTTCAGCCTTTGCATGCTGAAACTTATCATACAGTTTCTTCCACAGAAGCGTTGTGATGTACCAAGGCCGTGTCAAAACAAGCTATCTGTCGGTTTTAACTGTAAAGCACTGAAATTCACCGCAGAACCACTCATTTAAACTACTGGGAAGTAAATTCCTGAGTTGGTGTATTAGATAACCCAGTAACCCGCCATCGCACCATTTCCCTCCTCACTCCAATCCGCTCTACTCAAGCAAGGACATCCATAGGCTTCGCTTAGTAGATTGACATTTTTGTGTTCTGGCTTCGATTTTTTTCGTTTAAAAGTGGCGGATTTTTTTTTATACGGCGTTGCTACATCACAACGCTTCTCTGGGAGAAATTTTAAGGTAGGCATGCAATGGTTGGAAGTCCGTGAGAATTTTTCTTTTAAAAATGTTATGTCTATTTATATCCTGTTTATTCAAGAACCTTATTTTGAAACATATATTAGCATGAGTCAAATCAAAGTTTTCTTACGTACGTATGAGTTATTGTAATTTTGCTTTGGAAATGTAATAATTTAGGTTTTATGTGACTTGAGAATTCTGAAGTGATTAGGCCTATGCTTAAAATTGTGATTTAGCTTTGTACGACTAGTTTAATTACCTTTATATTTCACTGGTCAACATGATTTTTGTCTCCTGAGTACCTATAGTTGTACTTAATGCAGTTTTTATCGTGTTTTCAAATATGTATTCGGAATTTCTCCATCACCCACAGTTTTGTTTTAATTTCAATTAATGGATTTAAATAATTATTTTTTAATAAACGTTTTTTCGTCCATTTATTATCTTGGCGCAGTGAGCGATGAGCACGGGGAACACTTTGATCAGGAGATTTCAGCTATGGAAAAGATATATCAAGGCAAATAGAATCCTAATAGGCTAGCCGATTATTGTTGGACCATCAAGAAGGATGCTCCACAGGCGAAATATAGCAGAAAATCGTCATGTCTTACTTTCTAGGTGAGTCCGAATGTTCGATTATTGTGTAATTACGAATGTAGAAAATATTAAAGTGTTTGAAATTATAAACTCCTGTCTCTCGGAAACCTTGCGTGATGGACAAAACCCGATATCATATTTGAATTCAGGATTAAAAATTCGATCAGAATCACATATTTTTCTTTCCGAGACAAAAAAAAGTTTATTTTTTGTTGCTCAGTGTTATTAAATGCAACCAGCATCATGGGCTAGTGGTTAGCGATTCTGACTACAGTTCATGAGGTCCGGGGTTCCATTCTCGGTCAACTCATAAGGATTTTTCCTTAAACGGAATTATTCCTGTGGTTGCCCATGGTCCGGAATTTAGATTAAGTTTAGTTTAAGAACTCTCCTGGCGCTTCATTAACATTTCACCAAACATAATATCATCGCAATAACGTAACTCCTTCTTCCAGGTGCCCCAATTTCAGAAGTAGGTTACAATTCCGCAAATTCCAGGGGAGATAACCAGAAATGTCATAAAAGACAACCTGGTGGCATGAGACAAAAAAAAATTATTAGATGTACAAAAACAAAATATATTATTATCTTTGACCAGTACCTAAAATGGGCGAAAAATTAATATACGATAGTAATGTAGCAAATTGCTTCAAATACTCTATAAATACATAACTTTAGATTAATATTGCCCCAATTCATATTTGTCTTTTACACATTTATCACTAATGTAATATTGAAAGTAAAGTATACAGACTTGGCGTCCGCATGCAATAGTTCTTCTTCATCCATACAAGCGTTAGGCCTATAAGCCTGTTACGATCTCACTGATGAATTTTGTATCCAGCGCTTTCTTGGACGGGCTAGAGATCTGTTCCCTGTTGGACAATAACGAAGCATGTGTTTGGGAATTCTATCTGAACTCATTGGTCACACATGATTCATTCAGATGTCCTGGTATTCTTGTCTGTACTTAATAATTGGTTCTAAACGCGGTTTCTTCAATAGGCCTACATCATTATTACATTTGTAATCCCACTTGGCGTACCTTGCTGTATATCTCATTCCACTAGAAGTAATCCTGTTCTCCTCTCCTTTCCTGAAAATCCCTACCTCACTGCCGTAGCAAAGTATAGGTCTAAAAAGGGAAATGTATGACTGAACCGGGATTTGAAGCCAGTATGCTCGGACTCTTCGTTTGAGCACCCAGGCATCCATGAACAGACGTGAATAATTTTTCTTACTTTAAAACTGCATGTACGCTTTGTAGTGAAAACATTTACATTGCAGTAAGGGCTGCTTCATCACAAAGGGTACACGGGTTTTAAAGTATAAAAATGTGTGTCTGCTCATAGATGTCTGGGCAGCTCAAAAGAAGAGCGCCAGCGCGCAAAACCGGATATCCTGAGTCCAAATCTTAATTCAGGTATAATGTTTTTCCTTTTATTGCATTTAGTTCTGAGGAAGCGAGGGAAAACGAGAGAGAGAAAATGAGAGAGAAAAAGAAAGAGAGGAAAAGAGAGAGAGGAAAAGAGAGGGAGAGGAAAAGAGAGAGAGAAAGAGAGAGATAAAGAGAGAGAGAGAGAGAGAGAGAGAGAGGAAAAGAGAGAGAGAGAGAAACATTAAACGTATCAAATATCATAGAGATACTCCAGAAGGTATGTATTGCTTTACACATGTGTTATAACACCAAGATTTCAGGATTAAGTTGCTCTGTCTTGCAACAGGTTTTGTCTGTAATCCATTGAAAATTAACGGCCAGTTGATCAGTGATAATACCCATTATTAAGCAAGTTCCGCTATAATCTCAGTTGTGCTCGGAATTTATTCCACCTTCCTTGGCTGTTACAGCTGTAGCTAGCGATTACAAACACGAAGAAAACGTCTGAATACATGCAGTAAATAACAGTAATTGGAGACCACCAGCAATATCTTCAAAACGTTTGATCTTTATATTCATGTTGTTATACTTTTCATGATTGTATCAGGAAATTCAAATCAATGTGTCTAGAAGCTTCAGAGTATAATTCGATTTAGATTTAGATTTATTTATTTAGCCTGGTGGAGTTAAGGCCATGTTGCCTTCTCTTCCAGTCACCAGGACAAACATATATTACATCAGAATATAACAATCTCAATTGACTCTAATATTAAATACTAATTAAAAATTTGATCAAAAATGTAATATCTATTATATTACGATCTATAATGCAACTAGTTCATGTTAGTTAAAATTAAGACTAAAACTAAGGGATAGCCAGAAGATATCAATGGCCAATATGCACATTCTAGTTAGTCAAACTAATAAATTGGTGCTGCAACTAAAAATAAATAGAACTAAATTTATGGTTACATATAGAAATACATTATATAATGTAAATGGATATTTAATAAAAAATGAAAAAAATTAAAGAAGTGGCTGAATTAAAATACCTAGGAACAGAGGGAAATTATGAGGAAGTGGCTGAATTCAAATACCTAGGAACAATAATCACAAATAGGAATGAGATGCACAAAGAAATTAAACATAGACTCAATTCTGGAAATACGTGCTATTATGCATTACAGGGACTCTTGACGTCCCAACTCCTTTAAAAAAACGTTAAACTGAAAATATATAAAACTATTATTCTGCCAGTTATATTATATGGTTACGAAACATGAAATCTTACTCTAAGGAAGAAAGAAGATTGCGAGTATTTGGGAATGGAGTTCTTATGAAAATTGTTGGACCAAAGAGAGATGAACAGACAGCTGAAAGGAGGATACTAGATAACAGTGAACTACATGGTCTTTATAGGAAGCTAGATATAATGAGAACAGTTAAGTCTCGTAGAATGCGATGGGCAGGACATGTGGCACGAATGGGGAATGAAAGACGTGCATGGAAGCTACTTGTAGGAAAACCAGAGGGAAAACTCCCAGTTGGCAGACCAAGAATGAAGTGGGATAATAACATTAACGATGATTTGAGGAAAGTAGATTATACAGGGAATGCTTGGAAAACATTAGCACAGGATAGGGATGTATGGAGAGCTTATATTCGCGCAGCCATGAACATATGGGTTCGATACTGCCATTGAGTAAGTAAGTGAGGAATTACAAACAGAATTATAGTGCAGAAAGAAATTAATGACAGGCTCAATTATGGAAATTGACGTATTATGCATTTTAGAGGGACTCTTGTGATCCCAACTTCTGTCAAAAACATTAAACGGAATATATATATATATATATATATATATATATATATGCCTAACTATTATTCTCAGAGTTATATGGATGTGAAAACTGGACTCTTACTTTAAGTAAGGAGTAACGATTACGACTATTTGACAATACATTTCTTGGGAATGATTTCTGATCAAAGAAAGGACTACATAACAATGTGGTATATGATCTTTATGGGAAGCCAGATGTAATAAGAAGAGTTTAATCTCGTAGACTGAGATGGGCAGGACATGTGGCACGAATGGGGAAAACCAGTGGGACAGCGCCCAGTAGTTAGGCTAAGAATGAGGTGACAAAGACGAGTGAAGAAGTCTAGGCTTACAGAGGGCTACCGAACCACTGATATCGATATTGGCGATGATTTAATGTAAGATTTGTTGTGTTCAATTGTGGTCATAGAAGTCAGTATTTTTAGAGCTGATAGGATAGTGTCCCGCCACTTAAAGTGTGACGTATATCGAGTTCAGAATTGTATTGTGTTCCCTCTAGGAATTAATTTTATGAAAAGTAACTGCAAATCTTCTATAAATCTAGATGCAATAGAAAGTTGTCAAGTATGTTTTGTGAAGTGTAATTTTTTGAATTCTGCGTTATGGCACACACGTGTTTTGTCAATATTTGCTGCAGCTTTAAACTGATGGAAAGTCACAAATCAATGGATACGAGTTAATTAAAAATAAAATAGTACACAAAATAAATCACGAGTTTCAATTCGTTACACATATTCTAAAATTCAATGATTCAAATAGTCAACTTACACGCCTGAACATAAACACACATGTATGTAGGTTGTATTTGTTTTCTTTAGTTTACCTACAATCTAGTTAGAGTTAGATTTGAGTAGGAGAGCGGGGATTTTTTAATGACTTGTGTGTACGGGAAATTAAATGAATCAATTGAATATTTCCATTACGATTTTATAAATGAAGCATCTAAATTATTGGCTACATTAGTCCATTATTTTATTTCATATCAAGACTCATTTCAATGCTTTACAATTTAAAATCAATCGGAAAGGGGGAAATTACTGTATTGTACTGTATTGTACGCCTAGCGGTCGCATGGGGTTCAGATAGAATTTCTTTAAATTAACTCCACAAATGTTTATACAAATTCTCTATATTTATTTCACAATAATTAATTGATTCTTTAGAAATAAGAGGCTGCTAATAAAACATCTTCCTTCATATTTTTTTCTGATCATCCTGTTCTTTATACTCGCTGACGATTTCATTTAGAACCTCTTCTTGTCTTCACTCTTGATACATTATTCGGATACAACTACAGCTGCCTGGTACGACCCTCGAATCTTGTTATATAAACGAGGGTAGAAATAATCTGGAATCTCAGACGAGATATTTCTCGGGTCGAAGACTCCTGAACCGACTTTTTCAAAATGGATGTAAAGACGCATATGGAAAATTCTCCGCGAAGTCAAGGATTCGTGATATTCACGAATCTTCAGTTTAAAAATCTCATTCTACCAGACTAGACGAGCCCCTACTGTCCCCATGCCCGAAAAATTAAAAAAAAACCTCCCAAATAAGGGCCACGGTATTATTCAGAAATATGAACACAACTGTGGTCTCGGGGTAGCATGCTGTCTTGTCACGCAGCGGGCTCGGGTTCGAGCCCCGGTCGGGACAGTTTTTCTGGGTGAAGTTTTTATCGGGGTTTTTCCTCACCTGTAAGACAAATGTCAGGAAAACTTTTAAGGCCCAAACGGTCCCCGAAATCATATGGCCATCGCAATCGTCATCATTCATATTCATCTTAGGTTAAGCTTAGGATTAGGGACTCTCCTGGCGCACCATTATCATCATCATTACCCATCATATCATCGGGCCAACCCCGCCTTCCAGGCGCCCCAACCTCAGAAGTGGGTTACAAGTACGCCATGCCAGGAGAGAAACCAGAAATGTCGAAAGACAAACCTGGGGTAATTTGAAAAAAAAAAATCCAACATAAATCATAACAAAATTAATATTTTTAGAAATAAAAAGCAACGGCAATCAATTTAATATATATGGATATTAATGCGTTCACATCATGAATAGGCTATTTTTTTTCATTATAAGGATAAATATAATAAATTATTTCAAAATTCAAAAATGTATTTTAAAAATTATGTTATAGACTACGGGGAAACGCTACGGAAATAATATGTTTACCTGCTTACAAGTACTGTGAAACCTAACTGTAGACTGAAACAGAGGGAATACAGCAATTACTTGACGACCATAGTACTTACAGTTAACATAACCAACGTATCTATTCATTTCAATGCTGAACAACAGGCGAATTAATACAGTTGTAAATATGTAAGTTTGTAGTATATACCAGTTGTTAGACTATACCATGTATACAGAGCAATAGGCATCACTAGCTTACGTCTGTTTTGACATTCCTTGAACCACTTTGTAAACAAACTAAGTTCGCTTTTTCGTAATATCACATCTCGGTACTATTTTCCCGCAGTCTATTGATGAAATTAGCCTATCATTCCTAATATAGCTAGTACTGATTGAAACGACTTTTATTTTTCATTTATTACAACTCCTAGTAGTACAAGTGTCTGACTATACATCCATAACTACAAGTTTAGACAGTGGTTAATTTTAAGCTGTCAATATAAAATTGCAAACTTTTATTAATATACGCTTGCGAATAATTTTAAACGTTTATTGGCCAATTATAATAAGCAATGAAAATTTAAGGAGGCTGACAAATGAGGAACCGATTGAAATACTAATCAGAAGATGTAAATAGAGTTGAATAGGACATTGTTTGTTGAAACCAATGGAGGCTGTTGAAAGATAGGCATTAGAATGGAATCCCCAGGGAGCTCGGGCAGTAGATGGCGGAGAGGAACATTGATGAGATCTGTTAGAAATATGACCGAGGGCATCGGAAGACCCTTGAACAAAGACAAGGCTATTGTTGCCGATCGTGTCAGATGGAGATCTCCCATTGATTCCCTATGTTCCACCAGGGAGTGAAAGAACCTATTACTACTATTTTTGATTAAATATATTTTGAATTATTTTTATGGAATTTTATATTGAAATATACCTAATAACTTTCTCATACAATATGAGCTAGTTAATTGTGAACAATTTACCTCTCTTTGATTCAACATGTTTGATAAGCATGTTATTCCCAAATGTAGGCTATAACATTACTCTGACGAAGTTGCGACGACAAGAGTCTCTGTAATGTATGATGGCATCACACGGACGCTAATGTTTTTAGAAAGTAAATATGAAATGTGTTTTTTATATAACTGTTAACTAACAAAATCTCTGGCACTACCGAACCTGTAGGTCCATGACTGCGCGGACATAAGCCCTCCATAGATCCTTATCATGAGCTAATTAATTTTTCCAATCATCCTCAGAACAATTCACTTCTCTCAAGTTATGATTCTTAATGTTATTCTCCCAACTCATTCTCGGCCTACCTATTGGGCGCTTTCCGTATTGTTTACTTACATGGAGTTTACATGCCCCTATTCGATTCCCCACTCGTGTTACATGTCCTGCACTTCGCAGTCTAAGACAGTTGACTGTTTTTTTTTATTTTATCTGGTTTTCCATAAAAAAAATCATGTAGCTTTTTGTCTGTTCATCTGTTTTAGTCTAAAAAAATTTCCTAAGAACTTTATTCTCAAACACTGCTAATGTTTTCTCTTTCCTTAATGTAAGAGTCCATGTTTCGCATCCATATAACTTTATATTTTTTATTGTTTATTGATTTTTTGTGACAAGGTGGGATACCCGTTCCTGTATTGTGTATTATAATAGCATGCATTTGCGGAATTGAACCTATGTTTAATTCCTTTTCTCATCTCATTCCTACTTGTAATTATTGTTCCTAGGTATTTGAATTCAGCTACTTCTTCAAAATTTCCCTCATTTGTCATTAACTGTCCATTTCCATTTTATAATATATTTATGTGTGACCATAATTTGCTTTATTAATGTTTACTTCCAGCCCAATTTCTTAGTGTTAATAAATAGAATATGTTGGCCGTATTGCGTGAATTTCACTGCAGCCTCAATTTTTTACTGAATACCTTTTTTTTCTAATGTCAGTGTTGTAGGTATAATCTTATTATGAATAACGACCGCTCACATATAATTTATTTTTTCTAAGAAGTTCTCTAATGATTAAAAAAAGGTCTTCTCTGAAAAGCGGAATAAGGGTTGACAAAGTATTTTACTGAATGCGGGTGGTTATAATAATAGAGGATATCCATCATTGTCACCCCTCCGTCCCGCAAATTAAAACATTAACTACACGGGGAGAAGGGAAACAGCCGGGTGTTCAGTGGACCATGACAAATTGAAGAGTATCGTGGAGATATGGTTAGGGGAGGTGAAGATATTTAATTAAAGCAGAACGTTGGAGGTTTTCAAGTGAAAGAGGAGAGGAGAGAGGATTTCTAAAGGCCACTGATGCTTCTTAGTTTTCCTTTCTCGAGCAAAGTTTGTGGAATGAAATAGTCAAATTGGGTCAAATGGAAATGTTGAATGGTACTTTTTCCCGTCTTTATTGTTAATATCTGCTCGCTACGATATCGCATTACAATGCTACTTTCAGACTTTGTACCTTCATTCTCTTCGCCAATTAATGTAATAAAAGCTAATGGAAGTCTGGTTTAGAAGAAGACTCCAAACTTTCAAATCTGGTTCTCAGGTAACGTAATGGCATTCCAATAACATAAACATGTAACATTTTTGCATTAACAGATTTTAGTATTTAATGTAGGGCCATTAATTACACTGAGCAACAAAAAATAAACTTTTTTGTCTCAGAAAGAAAAAATATATGATTCTGATAGTATTTTTTTCTCCTGAATTAAAATATGATATCGGCTTTTCTCCATCACGCAAGGTTTCTGAGAGAACAGGCATTTATAATTTCAAACACTTTAATATTTTCTGCATTCGTAACTACACAATATTCGGACTCACCTAGAAAGTAAGAAATGACGATTTTCTGCTATTTTTCGCATATATTTCCTCCTTTAAAGTAAGAGTCCATGTTTCGCATCCATATAATATAACTGGCAGAATAATAGTTTTATATATTTTCAGTTTAACGTTTTTTGAAAGGAGTTGGGAAGTCAAAAGTCTCTGTAATGCGTAATAATACACATTTCCTAATAATAATAATAATAATAATAATAATAATAATAATAATAATAATAATAATAATAATAATAATAATAATAATAATAATAATAATAATGATAATAATAATAACAATAATAATAATAATATGTTTTTATTATTCTGGCTTTTACAATGAATATACATTTTTCCGGTACCCATGTTCACAGTTAACTACACATTTGTTTCAACACATTTTTCCATTCTTGTCTGTTCATCCATATATCTTCTTCTATTTCCCATTCCCTCTTAGTTTCATTGATTCCCTGAATCCACGTAATATTTGGTCTACCCTTCTTTTTCCTTCCCTGTGGTTCCCAATCTATGATTATCTTAGGTAGTCTTCCTTCTTCCATCCTTCTAATGTGTCCGTACCAATTTAATTGTTTCTTCTTTATAAAATCTAATACTGAATATTGTACCTGCATTTTTTCTTTTATATATGAATTTCTGATGATGATAATAATAATCATAATAATAATTTATTAAAATAAAATGTAAATTTAGTAAAATTAAAATGGGTATATGGTGGTGTCTGTGAATAAGTTCAATATTCTACCAAAAAATATAAAGAATCTTCTTATTTCAATGTTTAAAATAATAATTAAATCAGTTATTGACTTTGAATCATTTTTACAGTGTACATGAATATTTTAGCGTTGGTGGTTTGATTCACTACAGAAACTGACATACTAATTGTTGCTGTCATAGATTTTACATGTTTCTGACGATAAAAATCTATCTATAAACAAATAGAAATTGATTTGAAATATTCAGAAGTTATCATAAATTAATGGATTGAATAGTTTTATCTAATGATGCACGATTTTTCTTTCTTGTATATTTACACATATAATAATATATCATTACAGAATAATACAGATTAATCAATGCATTGTCAAGTGTGATTCATATGTGTGTAATTATGTAAATAGATGGCTTGATACGATTTCTACCTCCCGACTGTGTTTTGTCGCTTCTAGCTTCTAAAAAAGTACATAAGGCTGTATGATTAATGACTCTTGCTTCCTCGACAAAAGAAGATGGCGCTTCCAGCAAATAATTCAAAAATATTTCTGCGCTAATGGAGAAACATTATGAGTCTGCATTGAATCCTGTATCTGACTTCACACGTCTGGATTCATTAAAATAATCCATTCAATGTAAATAAATGAACGCGTTACTCAACAAAAAATCCTGTATTCTAGTCAAATAGACGCTTTTCCATGCGCTGAAGCTTTATTTTTCCTGGAATGGAGTTAAACAAAATGCCACGACTTATTACTATATTTGTCGACAGTTAGAATTACAGCTACTATTTGTTTTAAAGCTAAAAATATAAAAATATTCTGCTGTTTTTACTTATATATCTTTTTTATTTTATAAAACGTTCCTCATTAGAGGAATGCCACAAGGACAAAGTGATACAGACAATTAATTTTCGAAATTTATTAAATACATTTTGTAAATACATAAAAAATGTTCAAATTGTAATTGAAGTATATTCTATAAGGTAGAAATTTTGTAAAGATGGTTTCTTAAAATTGAAATTTATCCTCTAATGGCAGCGATGGTAATTTCAGAAAGTTACACCCTGTCCAAATCTAAGAATTTCGAAAATTTAGCTAAGAATCGTGGTATAGTATCTCTTGCACCGATCACCAATTCTGTGACAGTTATACTATCTAATTAGTAACAGTTAACTGTTGGCTCATATACTGTATGGCTTTCTTTTCAGAATCAACTTCCTCAGGTTGGCCACTATGAGTCTCAAAACGAATTGTGGAATCTAATATCATAGCAATTTTAGAAGATGGTCTCAATGCAATAATATCTATTCGTCTATAACTCACATTAGTGGCCACACCATGAACTTCCTCATAAACTGTGTATCCATAATCTCGCAAGACTTCTGCCATCATGTTTCGAATAGTGTGGTGCCAAATGTTTCTCAGTGATTCCCCAAATTTGTATATATATCAGTAATTGAACAAAACTCATCAAATGAAATGAAATTGTTATTGCTGTTATTTTATTTAAGTATCGTTGTTATTTATTTATTAATTTGTGATATTATATCATTAGCAGAAAGGGAAGACATACTAAAGGTTCAAGAGAGCAACACTACGTAATTGGGGATCGACAAACATAAATAAAATTAAGTAATTCGTCACACATAGAAATGCATTAAGTTATATAGGCTAATGGAAATGGAAAGTTAATGAAAAATCTTGAAAATTTTGAAGAAGTGACTGAATTCAAATACCGGTACCTAGGAATGAGAGGCACAAAGAAATTAAACATAGGCTGAATTCTGGAAAACCAAGCTATTATGCAATACAGGGACACTTGTCCAAACTTCTCTCTCTCAAAAAAAAAAAAAAAAACATTAAACTGACTATTTAACTCATGCCCCAAATGGGAGTCAATGACAAATCACGTTTCAATGATTTCTGTTTTACAACCCATCACAGTCGTGTTTCACGAGATATTATTATCAGTGTTATATTTAATATATTAAAGAAAGCTCCTCCTTTTTTAATATTCTGAACAGGTCTGTCCATTAATTTGCAGTGACTGAGTCAATAAGAAATACGGCTACCAGATTGTATATATAGTGCATATATGTCAACACATAGCTCTTGCAGGAGTTAATATAAAAACATTTGTAGCAATTGACTATACCACCAAAAAAAGAAACCACTGTTTGCACTTTCTTAAATGTATTTTTTCCCAGGTAATAATCCAGAAAAATATAATTGTCATATTTACATCATACGACATCAGAAATGAATTAATACACAGTTTGATGTGTTTCATTTTTTTCTCCACTAGAGAGCATTCTTACAATATTGCGTTCCTTTGGCAATAAATAGTATGATCTGGTTGCAGTGATAAACAAAAGAAGCAGATGAAGCGTACCAATCGTTTCTCATTTGTCTTCAAACATCGCCGTTTACATTGAATATATAAATATTTTAAAATAAGAATAGTTAAATAATAATTTGTGAGTAAACAGCTTAATTTTATTCGTTAAAAAGTCCTAACAAATGCCACTCTTGATTTCCAAATTCTCTAGATAAATTCACTCCTCACTTCGTGAGTCGTGAATTTATCGATAATTTGGAAATCACTCGTGGCATTACTTCTGAAAATACATAAAACTGTTATTCTCCCAGTTATATCATATGGATGCGAAACATGGATCTTATTTTAAGGTAGGAGAAAAGATTACGAGTATTCGAGAATAAAGGTTTAAAGATTTTTTAGACAAAAGAGAGATGAACATACAGGCGAATGGAACATAGCTACTATGTAACAGTGAGCTACATGATCTCTATAGCAAAACAGATATAATGAAAAGATTTAAGCATCGTAGATTGCGATGGGTTGGACATGTGGCACGAATAGGGAGTGAAAGAGGGTCATAGAAACCACTTGTAGGAAAAGCAGAGGGTAAGCGCTCAGTAGGTAGGCCAGGATCAGTATGAGAGAATAACATTAACGATGAGGGAAGTAGATTATTATAAATTATTTTATTTCCTAAAATAACTTCAAAATTTCAATACAGTAAAAAGGAATAACATGATACACAGTATAGAAACATTGGAATTAAGAACACCAAGTAAATTAAATCGCACAGAAATGAATTTGTGGAAGTGTTCTGCTCGAATTTCAGAGATTAAATGAGAATAAGTGTAATTAATCATAAGATGAAAGTTCGTACTTTATTGTGGATTTTATAAAAATGACAAGGCATTTAAAATACTAGGGCCATATAGGCTAACCTAAAAGGAATGACAGAAGATAGATTAAAAAAACCTAGAATGGATGATGCCTCGTAGAAGAAGAAGATGATGATGAGGAGGAAGAGGAGGACAACCAAAACTAACGTGGATTCATGATTTGTAAGTATTATGAGGGTAAAATAAATTGGAAAAGAGGGTATGGAATGAGAGTGGGATGACAGTAAATTAATTGGGCGCAGGGAAAAGTGAAACCTACTAAATAAATATATTATATTATTATTATTATTATTATTATTATTATTATTATTATTATTACCACTACTACTATTTCTAGTTTTGTGGACTAGTGGTTATGCTCCTTGCATCTGGTCCCGAGGGTCGTGGGTTCAAATCCGGCCGGGGTCGATGGATTTTTTAGGATGGAAAAATCCAAGGAGCAAGTCCTCCGGGAGGGACTTTAAGCCATGGGTCCCGAGTCTGAAGATTTTCATGCTCGCAAAAGATCCTTAAGCCTGAATGAAAAGGCCTCTAAGCAAAATTTACCGAATTTTCCCGTCCTAGTACTACCTTGGTTTCCTAGATGTCAGTATGAGGCGGAACGCTGACCACGGACCACTCAAATGGCATCTTTACGAAAACAAGTGTAACTAAATTTGTATGGTTCAAATTCTTCCCTGTAGGGGGAGAGCGCCTAAATCTCTGTTAAGGGAAACATGGGCTTACAAGAAGAAGTTATTTATTATTATTATTATTATTATTATTATTATAATAATTATTATTGTTATTATTACTATTATTACACTTTATTCTCAGATTTTACAATGTATTTGTTTTAATCCTTTACGGATTTGAACATTCTATAGGCCATCTCCAGTCCTCTCGACTTACTCCTAATATCTTTCTTCAAATTGTTGTGATTACTCCGTGCAAGCTTGTTAGATTTGGCCTTTAACTGTTTCTCTTTGCTTTGGATTCCATTAATACATTTTCTGTGGTAAAGTGTCTTTCATCATATTTTTCATTTGTCTGAATCATGTTGTGTCAATTAATTTATTTCTATTACGTTTCTCTGCACTTCCTTATTTTGTCTGTTCATCTCTCTTAGTTCCAAAACTTTTCCTACGAAATATATTCTAATATACTCGTAACATTTTATCCTCCACATAAAGGAATAGTCCATGTTTTGCATCCATATAATGTAACTGGGAAAATACAGTTTTTTTTTATTTTCAGTTTCATGTTCTTTTTAGAGAAGTTTAGACGACCAGAGGGTAAATTTAATGTGTAGTAGCATTGATTTTTAGAATTTAACCTATATTTAATTTCTTAGGACACTTCTTTCTCCAATTAGATATAATATTATATTCAGTTTCTTTATTTTACTTCTAAACTGCAGGTTTCACAGGTGGTACAAGACATATGGTAAGGTTGTCTAATTCCGTAATATTTTAATAAATATTTTTGTTAAAATGCAACGTTTTAGATAATGGTGACAAAATATGAGTACAGGAACACAGTATGAATCTTTCACGAGATTATTTATCGAATTCGCACCAAACCGATATTCATTTTTCCCCAAATGCCTCATGCTTTTTTCCAACACCAGAAGGATTCTTAAATACGGTATGTGATATTTTCCTAAATCCGTGATAGTGGTATTCTAACGGCGCGATTGACTTCCTAATTATCTGATATTAGAAAAGAAGCTTGTAAATTGAAAGAAATCTGAACTCGCTGTTTTTAAGATAATATTAGAGGTAGTATGGAAGCAAATACAAAAATTGCTTAGGTAACATCAAACGACATTTATTATACAGGCATATTTCTCTCTAAATTAAACTTGATATTGAATAATAGTATAAACAATACACTTGTAATAAAATGCATCCAAACATAATACTAGTCCTACTTTCTAGCAAAAGCATTGTCCTCTATAAACATATACATGAAATAATAATAATAATAATAATAATAATAATAATAATAATAATAATAATAATAATAATAATAATAATAATAATAATTATAATAATAATAATAATAAATTTAAATATCAACGTGAATTGAAAATACAATAAAATCTCAATAATTTAACGAAAAATTAAGACATTATTTTAGGAAGTAGTTTCCAATCAAATGTCTATTTAAGCTACTATTATAGCACTGTTAATTAGTGAAATACGTAATTTTAGCTAACATTGCACCGATTTCTACGTAATGTAATTAATGTGAAAGCTTATTGAGAATCTTAAGAATCTTCTTCTTACCGTATACATTTACATTGTTCAATTTAAGAGATAGAACCACATCATAAAACAATGAAAATGCGAAAGCTGTTGTATCATTATTAACATTTATATTGTTAGGACAAGTGTATCAGATGGTTCAGTCGATATTAAAGTACGATATTACAATATTTTATTACTATTAAATAAATCTTACCCAAAATAAAGAAAATGTATTCAAGGACAGTCACGAAAAAAAAAAACTTTTTCAACCACTTTAAACTTCACGATGCATTTTGAGACTTTGTGCCGGTTTTCAAAAGGCGGACAAAGCAATACAATGAAAAAAAATAAAGCGTATGTCATATCTAGAATAGGGGGCACGCCGTAGCGTAGTGGTTAAGACACTGCGCTACAAGTCAGTAGGTCGAGGGTCCGAGTCCCGGTGGGGTCTGGATTTATAAACTGACCCAAACCTTCTGGCGGCACTATGGCTCTTGAGTCGACTCAGCCTCTAACTGAAATGATAACCGGATGCTTGTTCTGGGGGTAAAGGCGGCCGTCACGCAGGGCTGACAATCCGGCTGACATCAAGTGCCGATTGTCCAGAAAAAGTGGGAGCCTTAACCTCCTACTACTCCAAGGCCCTCCTGAGGCCTGTAGTGGGATCACTTTATACCTGGAATAACTCAAGCACTACTTTTTGAAACCTCTAATTCTGTGACAACTGATTCAAATTTTATCACGGAATTAGGGATGTAACGTAAATAGGCATCTGTACAATGTTAAAGGATATACTTTAGGTTGTATACTTGTCATTCAGTCAGTGAATTGATGGGAGTAATTAATTAGTGACGTGTCATCTACAACTCCTACTACTCCAAGGCCCTCCTGAGGCCTGTAGTGGGATCACTTTATACCTGGAATAACTCAAACACTACTTTTTGAAACCTCTAATTCTGTGACAACTGATTAAAATTTTATCACGGAATTAGGGATGTAACGTAAATAGGCATCTGTACAATGTTAAAGGATATACTTTAGGTTGTATACTTGTCATTCAGTCAGTGAATTGATGGGAGTAATTAATTAGTGACGTGTCATCTACAACTCAGTGGAGTATCAAACTACTGTAAATGCAATCCAAATACGTAGGCTATGTTTAACCATCACTTATATAAGACATATGTGATACCATACCGAGACAGCAGAATTTAGTGATTTATTTCTGATGGCATTTATGTAAAATTTGCCTTTAATGAAATTAACTCGGGAGAGGTGTGGCCTTAGCAACACATTTATCTCCTGATCCGAAGGGGGGAAATGTTCACTTCAAATTAATTTTAATTTTAATTATATATGTAAAATTGTTCGTTTGTATTAACTTAAACTAGATGAAAGTAATATTAAAGTTACTTCATATAAAAATGGTAAAAAGTAGCACATATGAAGAGGCCTATCAAAATAATTGTGTAATTTTAAACAAAATATTTAGAAAATTTACGATAAGTAAGAAAACAAATTTAATAAAAATATTGATTTAAAAAGTTTATTCAAATTTAATTTTGGGCCTAAAAGGATACTAGAATTATTTTATCAAATTTCCACTTTATATGCGGTAATAATAGTTGTCTCAATCATTGTTAGTTAAATAAATATCTCATAAATATTGTCTTACCAATAGTTAAATTTTAAATTGTGACATGATAGATATTAGTAATATAATAATTATAAAAAATAATATGTAATTAAATATTTATATTTGGTCCTGGTGAAGTTTATTATTATTATTATTATTATTATTATTGTTATTATTATTATTATTATTATTATTATTATTATTATTATTATTATTATTATTATTATTATTATTATTATTATTATTATTATTACTATACTTTAAACTCTGTTTGGTGGAGCAAAAATATTACAAAAAATAGAAAATTACAAATATATCAAACCATAATTCAGAGCATTTTAACATATGGTGCTGAAGTCTGGCAAATTCCTACCAGGGAAATGAAAAGAATTTTAAGTACAGAAATGGATGTTTTAAGAAGATCAGCTGGAAAATCTACAATGGATAGAATACGAAATAAAGAAATAAGGGAAGCTATGGGTGTACAAGAGGAGCCGGACATCATAGACATCATAGAAAAGAAAAGATTGCAGTGGTATGGTCATGTCAAACGAATGCCAGAGCAAAGATTGCCAAAAATTGTTATGGAATGGATCCCAATAGAAAGGAGGAAGAGAGGAAGACCGAAGAAAACTTGGATAGAAGGGGTACAAGCAGCTATGAATATCAGAGGAATGGAGGAAGATCAATGGATGGATAGAGAGGAATGGCGTTTGGTTTCCGGAAGACGGCGGCAGCTGCCATGATACCGGATGATGATGATGATGATTATTATTATTATTATTATTATTATTATTATTATTATTATTATTATTATTATTGGCATAAGTATTGTTATTGAAGTACTCTCCAATTGTTTAGACTTACATGTTTACATGTTTGAATGTATATAGTCCTTCACTGTCAATGGTAGAAAATAATTTTGAGAACCACATTTTTAACATAAAATACTATATTACAATACGAGATTGGGAAGTGGTATTTACAGAATCGAGGAAAATTTAAAAAACCGAGCGATAGCGAGGTTTTTAATTTCCGACATACTGTAAAACACTTCACAAACGTACGTTGTACATTATTTTTTGCGCGATGATGTTTTCAAAATAATAAATAATAGTAAAATAATAACCTCTTTGTTGGAAATATTTGCGTTCATTATAAACAATTGACTGAGGTTAGCAGTCTGGCCTACGTATATATGCTAAATGCCGAAAATAATTTTTGAGATTACAGCAGGCCTTGATATCAATCTCGCATAAAATGGCTGCAAGTATGAATGATTGTAATCAAAACGACGAAATTGATGAAGAGTGGGAAGTTGGGTGTGTTTCTTTACTGTCAGAGAAATCTAAATTAAGATATGAAAAAAAAACATACATTTCATTCAGAAAGTGGATGGAGGAGAGGAATAATTGTAGTGTAATGAAAAGGCCTCTAAGCAAAATTTACCGAATTTTCCCGTCCTAGTACTACCTTGGTTTCCTAGATGTCAGTATGAGGCGGAACGCTGATCACGGACCACTCAAAAATGACATCTATACGAAAACAAGTGTAACTAAAATTAGTATGGTTCAAATTCTTCCCTGTAGGGGAAGAGTGCCTAAATCTCTGTAAAGGGAAAACATAGGCTTAAAAAAAAAGTGAAAAAAGTATGGTTGCTTACTTCGTGTTTAGGAGTGAAACGTTAAAGTCTCCAGCGAGTTTGTGGATAGAATATTCAATGCTGCTGACGATGATAAATTTAAAAGAAGGTATCAATATTGCAGATTTTGTTCCTCAAAAATACTAATTTTGGACGTAAAGCTGAAAAGTCTAAAAGTTTTGAGTAGAATTTTGTTAAGTCATCTTTAAATATTGTTTCAAATAAACTTCAGTTCATTTAAAATGCAGTGATTTATTTCATATAACATATATTAACACTACATTTTGTATATTTCTATATGTACATAAAGGGCAGTGGTTTTACTTCCCGCACGTGGGTTGTAATATGTAATATTACAGTATAGCTATTTGGGTTGACAACCCCGAAATGTAGTCGAACTCTCAATCATGGTCACCATTGCTGGTAAGTATGACAAAATGCACTATCGCGCAAAAACTGATGATTTTTCAAAACATATGCTGCATTTATTATGTGGCAGTTTTTTTTACAAAAAATTTCACTATGATCTATATAGACTTAAGGGATTACTTGGGGGAGATAGGGACTCTGACATCTCACCACTTGATATTTTTATCTTTAGAATTTGTTCTCCGAGGTTGAGATTATTGACATCAAACGAAAAGAGTAGAATGCAGTGAAAGATACGTGCGCACAGAATGACATATTCCAAGAAATAATACCAACTATTGGAAGTTGAAATCATATATTGGAAAATCCCCCACGCCACCACTTCAGAGAAGAAAGCTCATGCCATGTTTGGAGTAACTCAAGAAGTACTTTTTGAAACCTTTGATTCCGTGACAACCATTTTTTTATCGTGGAATTAGAGATATACCGGAATGGATACCTTTAACATACAATGTTAAAGGATGACATCTAAATAGTTAATTGATGGGTGTAATTAATTAGTGACGTGTCATCCACAGCTCAGTGGAGTATCTAACTAATTGCAATCAAATACGTATGTTTAACTATCACCTCATCCTCTGAATAAGACATACATGTTAGCATATCGAGGAAGAATTTAGTCATTTATTTCAAATGTTAATTGGATATAAAATTTCCTTTGATGAAATTAACAGCGAAGAGATAGAAAATAGCATATTTAATGGTATCCTTGCTACGTCCAGTGACGTGTGCACAGTCAAATTTATTTAATCTAATTTCGCAACTTACTTACTTACTTACTTACTCACTGGCACTATCGAACCCGAAGGTTCATGGCCGCGCGGACATAAGCTCTCCATACATCCCTATCCTGAGCTAATGCTTTCCAATCATTCCCTGTATAATCTACTTCCCTCAAATCATTGTTAATGTTGTTCTCCCACCTCATTCTTGGCCTACCAACTGGGCGCTTTCCCTCTGGCTTTCCTACAAGAAGCTTCGCAACTGCTTACACAATTTTTTTTCATTTATTTCATCATTTAATATACAGTAAAACCTATCTATGAAGGAACATGACGGTTCCTTAAATATATATCCGTCTTGGCAGTTTTCCTTCTTATAAAGGTTCCCAAATTACAAGCTTGAATTTTCTCACGCAGTGTAAGGGTTTTACATACACGCTTTAAAGACATAACGTATTGACGGAAATATAGACAAAATAGTGTATGTAACACAGCTCAGTTTGCACGGCAATACAAAATAATTTTATTACATAAAAGCGAGAAGGAACTGAACTAGAGGAAGACTGAGGAGTTTCCCAACTTTCTCGCAGGTAACGTATCAGGCAAGGAATAGCGAGGGAATCCCCGCTGTCGTATATAAGCAAGGGTATCCCCGCAATACAGTGGCAACACAAGGAGGTAAAACGATACAATGCAGTAGCGCCATATGCAGATTTTCACGTGTGGTCATTAATACTGTAATTAGAACATGCTTAAAAATAATTTTCCGTCTTACTGAGGTAAAATTAACTATTGGTACTTTAAAAACCATTCCGTTCCCGCGTTATGAACGTTTCCGACTTATACAGGACGATTTTACATATAAAATCGTACCGTTCTGGAGATTTTTTCTGCCTCTACAGGTTTCCTTTTTATAGAGGTTCCGTCTAAGACAGGTTTTACTGTATACTGTATATACACATACCATTTTGTGCAATGAAGTCTCTCACAAATACAGTTTATCTCATACTCACTTCTTTACACTCGCAGACGTCTTTGCCTAGCAACATCTTCTTGTTCATCACTCTTCAAATCATCATCACTTATCCACTGCTCAGACACGACTGACTCTCGCGTTTTATTCGCGGCTGACTGACTGACTGTCTAATCACACTACACTCATCTCTTTTATATGCAATGAACGAATAATCTGGAATATCAGTCTGATTGCCCCTCGAATGGAATCCTCGAGACCGATTCTTTCTAAAAAAAAGAGATGCATCTGGAAAATGAGACTTCTAGAAAGCACGTATGGAGACATAAGTTGAAAGTTGCGCTCGACCCCAATCCCAATCCCAATCCTAGTTACCTAATAAGGTGAAATCGAGTCTTGCCCGCGAAATTCAGAGGTATTAATTTGAGTTACGGATCAACAAGGGTTTACATTGCTAAGCTAATTATATTAAAGTAAATTCCATAACTTCCCGTTAGATGAATAATTCGTTTAAATTTCATATTTTTTGCAACAGATTCGCCACTATATATATATATATATATATATATATATATATGTGTGTGTATATATCGTATATGTCCACCGCTGTGGTCTCGAGGTAGCATGCTGCCTTGTCACGCAGCGGTCCCGGGGTTCGATCCCCGGTCGGGACAGTTTTTCTGGGTGAGGTTTTTATCTGGGGTTTCCTCACCTGTAAGGCAAATGTCAGGAAAACGTTAAGGCCCAAACAGTCCCCGACATACATGGCTATCATCATCATCCTTATCATTATCATTATCAATATCATCATCCTTCTCCGGTGTGGAAAGCAACAGGAAGCTACCACACCTACAATTCCCTAGTAAAGACCTGCCCTCGGGCAGGATATATATCGTATATGTATGTGTGTGTGTGTGTGTTTGTGTGTGCGTGTTTCGAATAATACAGTATAGGCTATATGCATCGATACACAGGTACATAAAGAACATATATAACTAACTCATTGGAATTACCGAATAAGTAAGTAGATTCAAGGCCGCGCGAACATAGCTTTCAATACATCCCTGCTCTGAGCAATTTTTTTCTACTCACCACTGTATAATTATTGTATGCCAAATTTGTACCGAAAATTCGATAGCTGCAGCTTTAAAAAATAGACGCATACACGCGCGCGCACACACACACAAATATATATTTGTTTTATTTATCGCCGTATCGTAGTGGTTAATGCAATACGCTACAAGGCAGAAGCTCGTGGGTTCGAGTCTCTGTGGGGGTCAGGATTTTTAAACTGACCGAAATTTTCTGGCGGCTTTATGACCCTGAGGTCGGCTCAGCCTCTAACTAAAATGAGTACAGACGCTTGTTCTGGGGTAAAGGAGGCTGGCATGCAGGGCTGACAACGGCTTCTACCTCCTTCTCTATGCCTTTTACTAGCAATAATAATGGTTGAAAGAGGAGCAGGAACAGAATGAACAGTTTATCCTCGTTTGGTAAGAAGAATTGTCCATGCTGGAGCTTCGGTGGCACGCAGCTAATATAATTGCAGGGCATCTATTATTAACTCTTTTAGGTTATACTCTCTGCTTCTCGGCCGATTGTCTAGAAAATGTGGGAGCCTTAATCTTCTAAAGAGTCTCCTAAGACCTCTAGTGGGTTGACTTTACCTTATATATAAGTAAAGTGATCCCACAACAGGCCAGGAGGCCCTTGGGGTAGTAGGAGGTTGCACTTTATGTCAGCCGGGTTGTCAGCCCTGCGTGACGGCCGTCTTTACCCCCAGAACAAGCGTCTGGTACTCATTTCTGTTAGAGACTGAGTCGACCCCAGGACCATAGTGCCGCCAGAGGGTTTGGGTCAGTTTAAAAATCCTGACCCCAACGGGACTTGAACCCTCGACTTACCTTATATATATAATGATAAGAAAAATAAATGCCTGGACGGGATTTTAACCCGGACCTCTGGATTGTTACTCAGCGTGCTATCCATTACACCACCGGGCAAATCTAATACAAACACTTATTTTTCTTATTTTTCTTATATATATATATATATATATATATATATATACACTCCATTATTACGAGATGTAGCGAGAACTCGGTCTTCAATGTCACTTGGTAGCTACTATAACAAGTAAGCAAATTTAAGAGAATATTTTTACCTTATAGCAGTGACGCTTTATCGATGTTATAATTAAATTTTTGGCATATATATTATTTATTTATTTTCTATGTTCATTTTCTGTGACCACTAGATAGGATCGGTCAAGATCTGTAATAATAAAAAAAAATATATTTTCACGAAACAATCTCATTAGTTTATTCCTCATATTTCGCGAAATCTATCGTAATCTCACTTTTGTACTTTTTTCTCTCTCAAAAGTAGATGTTTTAACTGGAGTCGTTTTCCTACGAACCTATTCAATGATTATTTTTATTGGAATCAGTGTTGTACAGAAATGCTGGTGAGATTTTGTTTGTAAGAAATCATGTAAATCCCTCCGCGTGTCTGAAAGATGGAGGAATATGTTATTGGATATGGGATCTACATGAAAACAGCTATAAAACAGTGATTATGGAGGGTGAGTCACAGGCAATGGTGTATGACGAAGGGTGGATTCATACCGTCACTTCACTACCCTCATTTGTATTCGTAGGTCATGTGGTCGTTAATGTTACTGTAGGGATGAACCATCCTCTCCCCTTCTTGTTCAAAAATGCAGTTAACCCTCAATATAGAAGTCGTATAATGTTTCCCCCCAGAAAAAGAAAGTCCCAAGAAGGAATGCGGGTAAAAGCGATACAGCCGAACGCCACGCGAGTCTAGGTTGTTTTGTACACTTCGAGAACATCGTTTTACAATGCCTTGGAACTACAGTAAAAGTTACATTTTCGCGGGGGATATGTTCCGTAAATATGCCGCTAATACAGGAAACCGTGAATATGGAATGGTAATTTTTATTGATATATAAGGGATACGTTCCAAGTTTCCAAAAAAAAAAAAAAAAAATTCAATTTAACGAGAGATTTGGAAAATTTCTAATAACACTGGTCGACAAAAATTAACTTTTATTCTTTGACAAGAATAAAAGTATGAGATTTTAGAAGTATTTTTCATCCTGAATGTAAATATCATTTCTGTTTTTTCCTATCAGGCAAGAGTTTTCTGTGATATTCATTTACATTTTTTATAATTTTTATTACTTCAATAAAATCCATCTAACTCTAACTCATTCTGACTTACCTAGAAAGTGGTAGATAGTGATTTTCGGTCATATTTTATGTAAGATCATTTTTATTTCCATCTGAATCATTTTCAGTTTGAGCTAGGTCTGAATCAGAGTTATGAGTTAAGGTCATATCTGCATATACTGGTACAGGGAACTCTTCATATAAGATAAAGGTTCCTATGACAAGTCAAAGAAAATGTTAAATCGATTTTAAAAATGTAGCTGTCACAAAAAAAACTGTGCCTGATGTGAAAACTTCTGACTACATATCTGAATTCAGTATGAAAAAATGCAATAGATTCACTAATCAGATAGATTTCTTGTGAAGAAAACCTTGTCGACCAGTGTAATTATTTTTGTCAGACTTCGACAAGGGCTTAAAGAACTTGTGGCGTTTATTAACCATGCTACTACTACCATTTGTGCGGGTTAGAAACCACGCTTCTGCTATCATAAATCCGGGATCAGGTTTTGTTACTGCTGTCTCTATTAACGTGGATCTGATTTCCTGCAAGGTTATCAGTCACGAAGTTGCTTGCCTTGGGCCCATAGAAGGCAGCAATCGATTTATCTTTCTCTCTCAGATATATTGACATAAATAAATAATGATTGTCAAATACATAGAGTGAGTGAAAAGGATAATAATTGTATTTCAAGAAAGCTAAACAGCAAAATAGCAAGGGAGCTGGAAATAATTTCCTACGTGAGTGAATTTCCGTTTAGGATTGAAAACAACAACGTGTACATCAATCAGACAGCACATGAATTGTATAAAAGATGACTTTTAATAGAAACAAGTTGTCTGAATTAAAAACAAATTAACAAAGACATTTGGATCATTCAATATAACAAAAATATAAACAAATAAATAACGATATTCTTTACAATAGAAAAAACCACACCATACCTCATGCAACACTCATGCTAGCGTCCGAACCAGGGGCCACTTCTTCCCTGGTCTGCCGGACCAACTAAACCACGCCGCTTCTCGGCTTCAGACGAGCTTGTCCATTAGAGCTTCAATCGCATCGCGGACTGCATGCTGATTCAAACTTTGAATCTGCTCAACGAACTGAACGATGAATGCTTGAATGATTGAATGATAACGTTCTGCCAGTGCACCACGTATATGAAGGTTCGGAGGTAGAGGGGAGATGCGCCGTAGACATTGCGCAGCGGGAAGGGTAAAGAGTAAAGAGAGGGGGTAAATACAAGGAGAAAGGGATATTGGCATAGTTCATAAATATTCCAGTCTAGGGAGGAGAACGATGTTACAATAATGAGCCGAAAAACACACTTTCGGTTCAAACTTAATATTTGTTTCCTGTTTTTCTGTTTTTTTTAAATCTTTCAATTTAGATTGATATTCATCTGTGAATTCAGCGATATATTTTCCTTATTTTGTCTTCGGATTTCTTGATGAATCTTATAGTAATTCATTAACATTAAAACAGGGTGATATGGATGCAAACGATTAACCAACGTGTGAAAGGTCAAGCATTTCTAATTTTACTTTAAGCGGCAACACCACTTTTGTCCACTTCGAAATTAATTTTTCTTTTCTTTTACTCGACATTATAAATTGGTAACAAAGCCGAAGAAACACGTGTTATTCGATCAAAATTATTTCAACGAATAACAAGTTTAAACGATAAAATGCCGATTGTGGCGAGGGCGACATTTATCGACAGACATACCGGCACGTGAAATAAGGCGGCAGAAGCTTTTAACAACGAACTTTAGTCTTAGTGACAATAAGGTCTGTTTTATTTTGATATTTATTTGTCCATTTGGTTTGCACCCTTTGTAAAAGCCGCCTTGGCACGTGTTTGCAGTAATATAATTTGCCGATGAGTTAATAAATTATACCTAATCCTTTTCTATCGTCTGGATCAGCGAACAAATACATTTTGAGGACTCTTTACAACATGTAATGCGAAATGCTCCAATCCGCACGCGCCAACAAACGTCATAGGTCATATTCGGTCAGGTTGGGACGTTATAGTAGAGGTCGGTTCAGGTCATTTAAGCGTCCAAAAAGCTACTTTTTCACGTTTTTCACTACAAAGGGTGATTTTTAAAGGTGTAGAAGTTCAATATTACAACTCTCTTATAGCCTATTTTCTTCCCGGGAATCTCCTTAATATTTTGAAAAAAGCCCCATCACAATCGGTTGAACGGCATGGCAGCGCATAAAATACGAACAAACAAACATTCATTATTATATATTAGATGCATTTTTCATAATCATCATCATCATCCAGGGATTAAGCCTGTTGGCTCGTTCCGGTTTCATGAAAGCTATAATTGTTAAAATTGTTCAGACCATCTTCTGCGTGGGCGTCCAACATTTTTCCTTCCGTGCGGTTTATAATTTAGCAATAATTTCGGAAATCTTCCTTCTGGCATTCTATCAATATGTTCTTTCCAGTCGTTCCTATATTTAATTATTCGGTCTGTAAGTTTGAAAATATTTAGTTATTTTCTCATATATTCATTTTTTTATCCAGCAGAGTATATCCTGCTGTATTTCTTAAAAGTCTCATCTCAGCTGCTTCCAATCTTTGTTCTTGTCTTTTAGTGATCGTCCAATATTCTGATCCGTACATCAACATGTATTTTTCATGTGACTATAATTGCATTTAGTTTTGTTTGTTTACTTCCAGCCCCAATTTCAGTGTCACTCAATAACGTATGCGTGATGAGAATATATTACAATCAGATATTTAATAAGCCTAGTAGAATAGCGTGGTAGTAGTGAAGAAACACTTTGTGTGAGGAAGAATAAAAGTTGTATGGAAGCAACAAGTAGAAAGGGTGAAGGTGAGTACATATCAAACGGACTTTGACAGCTGAGTTATTTTTAATCATCATGTATATTTTAAAGAGAAAACTTCACCCGACCGGTTCTTATTGTTTAATGTTATCGCCAACATCAGCAATTTTTCAACCTTTCTCCCCCTCTTTTCCTATCACTGTCTCTTTATTCTCTCTTCACACTGCAAATATATCCTAGTGGTAATTTGACTACTGTTGTCTGGATTCCTTATTATAATTATTCTATTTTTTCTTTCATTGACTTGTAAAGTTTCCCAATTTTAAATATCTGTGATAAAGAATATTCGTAAATTCGAAATTAATTTAAATTTGTTGTAAACGTGTAAAGTGATCCCACTACAGGCCATAGGAAACCCTAGGGGTAATAGGAGGTTAAGGCTCCCACTTTTTCTAGACAATCGGCACTTGATGTCAGCCGGGTTGTCAGCCCTGCAGAACAAGCGTCTGGTACTCTTTTCCGATAGAGGCTGAGTCGATCCCAGGGTCATGGTGCCACCAGAAGGTTTGGGTCAGTTTAAATACGGGGTCTATATTATATAATGGAAATGGAGCAGTTAATGGCAAATGAGGGAAATTATGAAGATGTGGCTGGAATAAAATACCTAGAAATAATAATCACAAATAGGAATGAGATGCACAAAAAAAAAATAAACATATGCTCAATTCTGGGAATGAGCGCTATTATGCATTACAGGGACTCTTGTCGTCCCAACTTCTCTAAAAAACATTAAAGTGAAAGAAAACAAAGCTTGTTATTCTCCCAGCTATATTATATGGATATGAAACATGGACTCTTGCTTTAAGGGAGGTGCACATATTTCGATAATTTGAGAATAAAGTACTCAGGCTATTTTTTTTTGGACCAAAGAGAGATAAACAGACAGGCGAATGGAGAAGACTATACATAACATGACCTACATGATCTTTATAGGAAACCAGATATAATAAGAATAGTTAAATCACGTAGACTCTGAATGGCAGGTAATGTGGCACGAACGGTGAATGAAAGTGGGTCATAGAGGCTTCTTCCAGGAAAACCAGACGGAAACGCCCAATAGGTAAACCAAAAATGAGATGGGAGGATAACATTAACTGTGATTTGAGTGAAGTAGATTATACATGGGATGATTGGAAGACATTAGCTCAGAATAGGGATTTGTGGAAAGCTTATGTCCACGCGACCATGAACCTGCAAGTTCGACAGTCTCAGTGAGTTAGTGATCGAAATTCATTTAAAATTGTTCACGCCGTAGCGTAGTGGTGAAGGCACTGCGCTGCAAGCCGAAAGGTCGAGGGTTCAAGTCCCGGTGGGATCAGGATTTTTAAACTGACCCACATCTTCTGGCGGTACTATGGCCCTGGAGTCGACTCAGCCTCTGACGGAAATGAGTACGAGACGCTTGTTCTGGGGGTAAAGGCGGCCGTCACGCAGGGCTGACAACCCGGCTGACATCAAGTGCCGATTGTCCAGAAAAATTGGGAGCCTTAACCTCCTACTACCCCAAGGGCCTCCCGAGGCCAGCAGTGGGACTACTTTACTTTATATCGGGTGTATCGTACCGCTGTGGACTAGTGGTTATGCTCCTTGCCTCTGGTCCCGAGGGTCGCGGGTTCAAACCCGGCCGGGGTCGATGATTTTTTTAGGATGGAAAAATCCAAGGAGCAAGTCCTCCGGGAGGGACTATAAGCCGTGGGTCCCGAGTCTGAAGATTTTCAGGCTCGTAAAAGATCCTTAAGCCTGAATGAACAGGCCTTAAAACGTAATTTACCGAATTTTCCCGTCCTAGTATTACCCTGGTTTCCTACATGTCAGTATGAGGCGGAACGCTGACCACGGACCACTCAAATGGCATCTATACGAAAACAAGTGTAACTAAATTAGTTTGGTTAAAATTCTTCCCTTTAGGGGGAGAGCGCCTAAATCTCTGTAAAGGGAAAACATGGGCTTACAAGAAGAATATCGGGTTTATTGTAAGGTATAAACGATTGAATGGGTTTTTTAAGGTGGGGTATACGACTTCCTTCAGAAGGTGGCGCTTGCGTCCGGATTAGCCTTCACAGACACGTGGATACAATAATTAGTCAGCTGTAAGTTATCAAGATGACGAGACTCTGTTGCATCCTATTTTCATGTGTAAACATTATTTTAAGTTCGAGTCTGCTCGACGAGTGCGTGATGAATTTGTTTAGACATTTTCTGCTGAATCACCACCTTCATGAACACAAAATCACAGAATTGTACACTGACAGCTTATTAATAACATTGAGTTATGCTCATCCTTTATCGTCTAAAAATATTATAGCACGCTGTAGTACAAAATTTAATAGTGGATTAGATAGTTCACCTACTTGCTTTAACCCACTGTGAATTTCATAATTTTCTGAAAACTGTTTGCCTGCCAGAACTTTATTCTTTGTGCCAATTAGACATTTTCCAAGAAGTCCAACTAACTTTTTGGGGATTCGGAAATCCAGAATTGCATTCTGTTATCATTTTTTGAATATAGAACTTTTCTAGTAGAAGAGTTTTATCTCCTTAAAAGATTTACAATCTTTCACCTTAACCTCAGCCATTCTACTATACAACTTCTCCCTCCTAATTGAATCGTGTGCATTATTAGTTTCCATATTTTTGCCTTTATCTTTAAATTATTTGTTAATTTTTATGGGGTTCAAAATTTTTATCTCGCTTATTACTTAGTGAACATATTTAAGTAGTCATAAAATAAGATAATGCTAAAAGAGGAATTATGCTTTCAAAACACAGTACTTTTTAAGATTTAACTCTACTTAATTAAGTTATTTATAACTAGTAGGTTCCCTCCATGGTATCTTTACCTTGTCGTGGTGGAGTGGCTTGTGTGCTTAAATGATCCTGAGAGCTATGCCGGCGGTAGCATTGCTGCCGATAGGGTTACCCATGCCGGACTGGTCGAAGGTGATAAGCCAGACGAAATAAGTACCTTGGTCGAAAGAGTGACGATCTTTCACCGTAAAAATACAACCGTCAAGAAATGCGGACATGGGTTCTACTGGGGTAAAATTTTCCGGAGGTCAAATAGTCCCCCATTCGGTTCTCCGGGCGGGGACTACTTCAGGGAACCCATGCCAAAGGCTCAAACACAGGGACATGTTCCTAGGAACATGGAATGTTAGGACTTTATACAATAGCGGGGCACTAGAGATATTAACGCGGGAATTGGATAAATCGCCCTTGGATATAGTCGCTTTACAGGAAGTTAGGTGGCCAGGAGAAGGTAGTCAGGAATCAGGAAGCTTTGCATTATATTATGGGGGTGCAGAAAGACCTGCATTTGGAACGGGGTTTTTAGTCAGAAGGAGGATACTATCCGCTATCCGAGATATTAAGTTTGTTAGTGATAGGATATCATACATAATTCTAAAGGGTAAACGACATGATTTTATAATTGTAAATGTACATGCCCCCACAGAAGATAAAGATGACAAGATCAAGGATGAGTTCTATGAAGAATTAGAATGCTTATTTGATAGCCTTTCACGATATCATATGAAAATTGTCTTAGGAGATTTTAATGCAAAAGTGGGGCGGGAAGATATATTCAAACCAACAATAGGCAAATTCAGTCTTCATGAAGATAGTAACGACAACGGGGTTAGATTAGTCACATTTGCCACATCAAAGAATCTCATTGTTAAGAGCACAACATTTCAGCATAAGGATATTCATAAATACACCTGGACGTCCCCAGATGGAGAAACTCGGAACCAGATAGATCATGTATTAGTGGATAAACGCTGGCACAGTATCATCATTGATGTTAGATCAGTTAGAGGGACAGACTGCAATTCAGATCATCATCTGGTCAGGGTGAAAATCAGACAACGGCTATCGCTTATGAGAGGAACAAACGCTAAAGATGATTCTGTAAAATATGAATTAAAAAAACTTGAAAAATGATGAAATGCGGCAAGAATACCAAATCAAAATTGCTAATAGATTTGAAATACTGGAATCTTCAGATGACAATGTGGCAAACGAAGAAGAAACTGATATAAATAAAGAATGGGAGGCTATAAGAGATACTATTAAATTGTCAGCATCAGAAAGCATTGGTTGTTTAAAAAAGAGGCAAAACAAGAAATGGTTTGATGAGGAATGTGCCGACATTGTAAAGAAAAGAAAGCTAGCAAAAATGAAATGGTTACACGAGCCAAATGAAGTAAATTTAGAGCAATTGGGTAGTGTTAGACGGGAAACCACCAAGTTACTAAAGAGTAAAAAGAGGGAATATTTGAGAGAGAAGATTAATGATCTTGAAATGAATGCAAAAAATAGGAACATTAGAGAATTATATCAGGGAATTAGTATAGAGAAGAAAGGGTTTCAGGCTAGAACAAACATAATTCGGAATGAAAATGGGGATATGATTGCAGATTCCAAGAGTATATTAAATAGATGGAAAAGTTATTTTAATCAGCTATTAAATGTACATACAGAACAGGACATTGAGGAGGATAAGTTACAGACAGCAGAAATGCTAGTCGCAGAGCCAAGTGCATTAGAGGTTGAAATGGCAATTGAAAAATTGAAGATGTATAAAGCATCAGGTTCAGATGAGATCCCAGCAGAACTGATAAAATCAGGGGGAGAAAAATTGATGGACAAGATACGCTGGTTGCTTAGTATGATTTGAGAAAAAGTAGCTCTTCCAGATGAATGGAAGGAATCAATTATCGTACCAATTTATAAGAAAGGAGATAAAACTGATTGCAACAACTATAGGGGCATCTCATTACTTTCAACTTCGTACAAAAATCTAACAAATATATTAGTAAGCAGACTTACTCCCTATATTGATGACATTCTAGGAGATCATCAATGTGCATTTAGAAGAAACAGGTCTACAACAGATCAGATTTTTAGTATAAGACAGATTTTAGAAAAGAAATGGGAATATAATGGTACTGTACATCAACTATACGTAGACTTCCAAAAAGCATATGATTCAATTAAGAGGGAGAAGTTATATATTATCCTGCTGGAGTTCGGAATTCCTAAAAAGTTAGTTAGACTTATACGAATGTGTCTAAATGGCTCAACGAGTAGGGTGCGTGTAGGCAAACAGTTTTCAGACACTTTTGAGATCCAGAATGGGTTGAAGCAAGGAGATGCACTATCTCCTCTACTATTTAATTTTGTACTAGAGCATGCCATTAAATCTTTAGAGAATGAGGAAGGCTTACAACTCAATGGTATTAATAAGCTGTTAGTTTATGCTGATGATGTAGTACTACTGGCCGATAGCGAGGAGATACTAAAGGCCAACACGCACACACTATTGAGTAACACTAAGAAATTAGGACTGGAAGTAAATATCAGTAAAACTAAATATATGGTCACACGAAGAAATACATTATATAATGGAAATGGACAGCTAATGACAAATGAGGTAAATTTTGAGGAATTGGCTGAATTCAAATACCTAGGAACAATAATCACAAATAGGAATGAGATGCACAAAGAAATTAAACATAGGCTCAATTCTGGAAATGCATGCTATTATGCATTGCAGAGACTTTTGATGTCCCAACTCCTTTCAAAAAACGTTAAGCTGAAAATATATAAAACTATTATTCTACCAGTTATATTATATGGGTGCGAAACATGGACTCTTACTTTAAGGGAGGAAAGGAGATTACGAGTATTTGAGAATAAAGTTCTTAGGAAAATTTTTGGACCAAAGAGAGATGAACAGACAGGTGAATGGAGAAGACTACATAACAATGAACTACATGGTCTTTATAGGAAGCCAGATATAATAAGAACAGTTAAGTCCCGTAGACTGCGATGGGCAGGACATGTTGCGCGTATGGGGAATGAAAGACGTGCATGGAAACTTCTTGTAGGAAAGCCAGAAGGAAAACGCCCAGTTGGTAGACCAAGAATGAGGTGGGAGAACAACATTAAGTATGATTTGAGGGAAGTAGATTATACAGGGAATGATTGGAAAGCATTGGCTCAGGATAGGGATGTATGGAGAGCTTGTGTCCGTGCGGCCATGAACCTACGGGTTCGATAGTGCCAGTGAGTAAGTAAGTAAGTATAACTAGTAGGTTTGAGCCTTTGGCATGGGTTCCCTGAAGTAGTCCCCGCCCGGAGAACCGAATGGGGGACTATTAAGATTTAAGATTTAAGATTTATTTAGCCTGGTGGAGTTAAGGCCATGTGGCCTTCTCTTCCACTCACCAAGACAAACATATATTACATAAGAAAATAACAATCTTAATTAACTCTAATATTAAACACTAAGTAAAAATTTGATCAAAAGATAATATCTAATATACATATTACGATCTATAATACAACCAGTTAATATTAGTTAAAATTTAAGACTAAAACTAATAATAAAATGTATACAAGCAAGACATATTAAATTGTCCCTGTCTAGTGTATATAAAAAACAGGAAAATAATGAGATATAGAAAACTAATTTTACGATTATACAATATTTAAAACAAAACAAATAAAAATATTTGTTATTCTTAAATATTATTTACATAAATAATTAAATATATTAATATTGCTAAAAGAATACTATCAGTGAGGTGTATAAGTTAGTTTGTTATTAAATAATTCTTTAGTTTGTTTTTGAAGGATGTTATAGTTTGACAGTCTCTGACATAGGGTGGAAGGGAATTCCATGTTTTGGTAAGTGACACCGTAAAAGATAATGAATAATATACAGTGTGATGAGGCGGGATATAAAGGACAATGTGCTGATGGGATCCGGAAAAATTTACCCCAGTTGAACCCATGTCCGCATTTCTTGACAGTAGTATTTTTACGGTGAAAGATCGTCACTCTTTCGACCAAGGTACTTTTTTCGTCTGGCTTATCACCTTCGACCAGTCCGGCATGGGTAACCCTATCGGCAGCAATGCTACCGCCGGCATAGCTCTCAGGATCATTTAAGCACACAAGCCACTCCACCGCGACAAGGTAAAGATACCATGTGGCAGGAATGGGGAATGAAAGACGTGCATGGAAGCTTCTTGTAGGAAAACTAGAGGGAAAACGCCCAGTTGGTAGACCAAGAATGAGGTGAGAGAATAACATTAACTGTGATTTGAGGGAAGTTGTTTATACAGGGGATGATTGGAAAATATTAGCTCAGGATAGGGATGTATGGAGAGCTTATGTCCGCGCGGCCATGAACCTTCGGGTTCGATAGTGCCAGTGAATTAGTTAGTTATAACTAGTATGTTATTAATACAGTATGACAAATACAATACTGTTAGTAATAGGCTACTTGATGCACAGTGCCGTTATAGCCTGTTCACATTTATTTTCTAAAATATAATACTAAAAGCTGTTCTATTGTAGACTTTTTTTCTTCTAAATTCACATTAATAATCATGTATTACATACATATCATCAATACATGGAGTAAGTCTGATTACTAATATATTTGTTAGAATTTTGAGTGAAGTTGGAAGTAATGAGATGCCACTGTAGTTGTAGCAATCAGATTTATTCAATTTCTTATACGAGTAGACAGGTACGATAATCTATTCTTTCCATTCATTTGGAAGATCCTCTATTTCTCAAATCTTATTAAGAAACCGATATATCTTTATCATCAACTTTTCTCTCCTGATTTTAACAGTTCTGCTGTGATCCCATCTGAAACTTTTTATTATTATTATTATTATTATTATTATTATTATTATTATTATTATTATTACGATTACTGTTATTATTGTCGCTATTCTTATTATTATTATTATTATTATTATTATATTATCATCATCATAATCATAGCTACCAATATTATTATCGACCTCGGAAGCCCCTCTAGTCTCGAGGGGCGCACGTTCAAACCTGGCCAGGGTTGATGAATTTTTTAATGTGGAAAAACCAAGGGACAAGTCCTCCGGCATGAAGTTTAAACCCTGGGACCTTCGGAAGATTTTGGTGTTCGTAAAGGAACCTCAAGCCTAAATCGTCCCTCTGAGCGAAATAGAATCTGACTTTCCCATCAAGTAATGCATTAATTGTCTACTGTAAGGTATTTTGTTTTACTTTACCGTTCAAGGTATGCAGTGAAAGACAGAGTAAGAGGCGCATTTACAACGACGTCGGTTTTCATTGAACTGTCAAACCAGCTTTAGCTAATATTACGGTAAGAGTTGTGGAATTGAACGCGTTTCGTACCTGCATTAGCGACAGGAAGCATATGGTGTCAGTTGCCACAGGGAACGGCTACTGAAAGAAACAACCTCTTCCAATTATTTGTGGGGGTGACAACTACATGACCTTGAATAGGAAATTAATACTTAATACCCTATATGTGTTTCTTCGAGGCGTACCCAGATCAAATATCACTCGACGATATTAGGTTGTTTAAGAAACTCTCGCTAGGGAGCTCTTATGTTCTTACATAGGGATGAATAGAGGTCTACTGCTACTAATATTATACTTTATTATTATTATTATTATTATTATTATTATTATTATTATTATTATTATTGTATTCTCTTTTGATTGTCTCCTTATGCAAGATAAATATTTCTTGCATTAATTTAAGAGAATAAAAATGTAAAACTATCTGCATTGAAACATTTTAATCGGTTCCAATAAAATGACTGAAAATTGTGAGTCGTTCGTTATTTATGTGGTATATAATTCTGTTGATATTTCAACATGGGTTCTCTTTTCAGCGAAGAGAACATGGTTGCATAAATCCCAGGAGCACCGAGCTTCTTGCAGTAGTTCGTTCCATCGTTTACTTTTCTTTTCCTTTTTTACATTCAAAGCTCATCTTATGGAAACACTGGATCCTATCATATAATTTCAGCCCACTTTTTGTCTGTTTTCTACAATCTCTTTACCACAAATACATAGCTGCGGATTTAGAAATTGTTGACCGTTTCTTTTTCTTGCTCCTTCCATATATTTCTTTCCCATATTGTTATAACATTTAAAATACATGTATATTCTTTCAAATACAGGGACTTTACGAGAAACCGTCTCATATAGATCGGCCTCTAATTTACATTTCTTCCTTTTATTCTGCTTCATGGTCGCCATTAAAAACTGTTCCGGTTGAGAGCGAGTCTTTCTTTTCTTTAATTATTCTATATCATTTTTGTTTGTTATCAAATATATTTCTGCATACAAACTACTATTGAACTTTAGGCTAAAATATCGTCTCACCAGCTTTACGTTAAAAAATAAGATTTTCATATTTCCATTCTTATTTTCTTCATGGAACAAAGGAATGTCACCAATAATAATAATAATAATAATAATAATAATAATAATAATAATAATAATAATAATAATAATAATAATAATAATAATAATAATAATAATAATAATAATAATAATAATAATAATAATAATAATAATAATAATAATAATAATAATAATAAATAATAAATATAATAATAATAATAATAATAATAGTAATAATAATAACAATAACAATAATAATGATAACAATAATAATGATAACAATAATAATAATATAAAAAGAATGACGAATGATTCCGAAGAAGAATACTAAGAATGGTTGCCACTTAGAAGATGAAGAGAACGGCCAAAAATAACGTGGATTCATGGTGTTTTGAGCAGCATGATAGAAAAAGGACAGGGCGATGGAGATTGGAATGACACAGAGATGTGAAGGAGAATGATAGTAGATTAATTGAGCGCAAAAATTGTGAATTATGCTCAAATTAAAAATTAATAATAATAATAATAATAATAATAATGTCAGCCGCGATGGTCTAGTGGCTATGTTCATTGTCTTTGGTCCCAGGAGTCACGGATTCAATACCAATAGGGATTGATTTTTTTTAGGATGGGAAAATCCAAGTGACAAGTCCTCCCGGAGAGACTTTAACCCAAGAAAAAAACTGGAACTACATGGACAGAAGAGAGAAGGAAATCCCACTGCCAAAAAAATAGGGAAATATGGAGCCAAAAGGGACGCCTCTAAGTGCTTTGCATAGTCATACAAGAGCTCATTTCGCTATCAAAAAAAGAATAAAATAAAATAATAATAATAATAATAACAATAATAATAAAATAAATATCCTCAACTTCTTTCCAACTCAGGGTCGGGTGAGGGATGAGATGAGATGAGATGAAACCCCCATATTTATAGAGCTCTGTAAAGTACAAGGGTGCTGGTCGACCACTCCTGACACACCGTCACGAAGGCAGATAAACGAAATGAAACGAAGTGGATGCGATGAGTATGGAAAAATGATGGAATGAAATTTGTGGCAGGGGAAAACGGGAGAAAAACCTTCCCAAGCTCCGTTCGTCCACAATGAAACTCATATGTAGTGACCGAGTCTCGATCTCTAGACCCTAGCGGTGAGAGGCGAGCGTCTAACCGCCTGTGCCACGAAGCTGCCAATAATAATAATAATAATAATAATAATAATAATAATAATAATAATAATAATAATAATAATAATAATAATAATGAAAGTAATAATAATAATAATGAAAGTAATAATAATAATAATATTAACAATAATACTTTTTATTTATATACATATTTTTTAAATTTACACATATTTCTGTGCCTAAACTTTTATTTTCTTTCTCCACTCGTCTCTGTCTATCCACTCCATGCCCTCCAGCCTTCTTGTTCTCATTCCAGTTCTTATTTCTTGCATCCACGAGTTTTGAGGTCTTCCTTTCCTTCTTCTTCCAGGTGGACACTATTCTAATGTTTTTCTGGGTAACCTTTCTTCTTGCATTCCTTGTACCGCCCATACGAATTTAATTGCTTATATCTTATATAGGCTACTATTGAATATCTAATATTAATTTTTTTCTCGTATGACAGTATTTCTTATTTTTTCTAATTTTGAACATAAATTATTATTATATTATTATTATTATTATTAAGAATAATAACAGTAATAATAATGATAATAATTTATAAAAATAGCAATGGGTATGTTAGTTCCAAATCTTGACACACTTGATATGCCAGACAAGTCACAGCTAATATGGGTCAGTACAGACTGCGCTGTAGCCTCTCATCCCGCGGTTGCATTGTTTTCATCGGCCCACAGTAGTGAGTGTGTTGTTGTTTTATAATGGACAACATTTGACTAACTCCCACAGAAGTGCTGTGTACTGTCCACACATTATGTTGAAACGTTCTTTCAACATATATTTTTTTTAAACGAAATGAGTAGCCACACTGGGGGAGATTATGAGTAATCAATGCTCTGAAAAGCTTGGCTGTGTGCAGTATTTCACACATTGTGCTCCTCGCCCAATTTATCTCTGTAGGGTTTGCTTTGTCCGCCCTTCTTTTCAACTTTTGCCTTCTGTCATTCCTCTTCCTCTCGTATTCTCAAAGAAAGCAACGTCCTTTTTATTATGTTAGAACTCCGTGGACACTGAATATATTAAAGACTCTGGAATTTCAACTAGTTTCTGTCTACAAAGTTTTCCATGATGTACAACAAGAATTAAGTTAATATAATAATAATAATAATAATAATAATAATAATAATAATAATAATAGTGTTGGCCGCGGTTGACTAGTGATTATGGTCCTTGCCGATAATTTCGAGGGTCGGGATTAAAAATAGACCGGGTTCGATAGATTTTTTTAGGATGGAAAAATCCTATGAGCAAATCCTCTGGGAGGGACTTTAAGTCGTGGCTTAAAGATTTTCACGCTCGTAAAAGATCTTTGAACCAGAAAAAAGAGGTCAATAAGCAAAATTTACCGATCTTCTTCATCCTAATAATACCTTAGTTGCCTACTAGATGTCTCATTGGGTTGGTTGGTTAACCGCATAGCAGTCATGACATCTTTAGGAAAATAAGCGTAATTAAATTAACTTGGCCCAGTAACCCCTAATAAAGGAGAGGCTAAAGCCCAATATTGGACTGTTACGTCACTGTAGATAGAGTAATAATAATAATAATAATAATAATAATAATAATAATAATAATAATAATAATAATAATTTGAGAAATTAGTTTTTTTAGAATAAAGTTATTAGGAACATTTTAGACCAAAGAGAAATGTTCAGAATGGAGAAGACCATTAAACTGTGTGGTTTTTATAAGAAATCAGATATAATAAGAATAGGTAAGTTACTTATACTACGATAGGCATAAATGTGGAACGAATGGGGAATGAAAAGGAGGGGAATGTAAATCCCTTGTAGGAAAACCAGAGGGAAAGCTCCCAGTAGATAGGCCAAGAAAGAGATGGGATAATAATATTAACTGTATTTGAGGGAAGTACATTATACAGGTATCATCATCATCATCATAGTACATTCACGAATTTAGGTCATTTGTTGACCTATTTCGGCCTCAAGAGAAACACCATCCAGAAGCCTTTTGAGTGGACGTCCTGGTCTTCTTCCTGCAGGATGATATCTTAACATTTGTTTGGGTATCCTGTGATCTTCCATTCGATGAAAATGTTGCATCCATCTTGACTTATAATCAGAAATTTTGTTTTCTAAAGGTTCCATGTGTAATTCTTCTAAGATGTCTTCATTTTTTTTTGTGATCTAATAAGTGTGTATCCTGCAGTCCTCCGAAGGTATCTCATTTCAGCAGATCTAAGTCTCTGTATATCCTTCTGTTTCAACGTCCATACTTAGCTACCATACAAAAGAGTTGGAAGAGCCAGTGTTTTATACACTTTTAGTTTTGAATGTTTTTGGACTAACTGTGGCTTGAAGATAGAATTTATTAACCCTAAAATTCTTAAAAAATCAGATATTTTTTCATTTACATCCTTTTCTTTTTCATATGATATATTGCATCCTAGATATGTAAAATTATTCTACAGGTAATGAATGGAAACATCAGTTCATAACAGGAATGTACGATAATGCCAGTGGATTAGTTATTAATAATAATGCTGTATTTAAGTTGACAGAGTTGAGGACATAATGTTTTCTCTCAACCACTCAACCAGCGAACAGATAATTAACCCTTAAATTGGCAAAACAATTTCTCGCATCAGGTATTTAAATGTGCGGACCGCACTGAAAACGAAATCATACATAACTGTAGTTATTAGGTATATTGTTCTTGTTGTTAGCTTTCTTCTGTTTTATTAAAACTATTAGATAAATTAAAAAAATGATGTGCCCTATAGGATATATTACGAATTTAAGGGTTAATACAAAGTTCTGTACATACTCGCTGAATGATGCGTGGAGTTTCTAATTTCGCCGGCCTTCCGCTCTGCTTTGCATTAGCGAATTGTGATTGTCATTTAGCTTCGTTACAGCGACGAACCTCATCGGCTAACAGTACTGACATCCACTGTCGAATCTCCGTACACATTTTTCAACCTTTAATGAATGCGTAAGGGCGTTTCACCTTCCGCATTCAAGAATTCAATCACATAACGTTGTCTAATACATACGTCATTGTCAGCCATTTTATAAGACGATGCAGTGCTGCCACCCGTTGACTTAGGAAGTTATTACTCTCGTGGATTGGAGAAGAATGTTTGAGGAATTGTACCGAATTGATGTTTTTCACATAACTAACTTACTAAAAGAGAAAAAAATAGCAAGCATTACTTTTTGACTGACCCTCGTATTAGTGTAAAAGTCAAATTAATATAACAAAACTTGCTCGAAAGCAGGAATCTGTATTAACTAATTTATTTTTAATGGTTACTACAACGGTACAACAATAGCCACGTCATAACTAGCCAATGATATTCGAGGAATCCATCAGCATATAAACTCAACCCCTCCCCGTTCCGCACTAGACCGTCATCCTCGCGCGGGGACTTTCTTTCACTGGAAGAATGTGGTCATAACGACAGAGATTGAATACAAATCGAATACACGAATTATGAGCGCTCTGTATTCTGTCATATCAGTTGTCAGCTCAGTCAATAATGTCACTGTAAGTTAGTACATTTATTCTTTGTTAAGAGATTAAAACATTGACTAAACTTTACAACCTGTGACGCGACTTTTTTAATTCCTTCATGAGCTCCCGTCAAATGTTATTCTTAGAGTTTCATTTTCAAACTATTTCCCACCATTTACAATGCATTTTACATTTTTTCTAACGATTATTTCAATATTTTTCTTTGATATTTAACTACATACGTAGCATAGACATGGCAGTCGTACTGATTTTAACGAATATTCTATGCTAAACAAATACGAGCTCCAATACAGCCAACACAGGGTATGCATACAGAGTAACTGTACACATATACTTCAGAATTTCAGAACTTTCTATTATTTTTGGACGTTGCAATCTTTCCGAGGTTACAGTGTTTACATTGCGTTAGATTAGCTTTTACGTTGATATTACACAGGACAGAGTACTTTAATTGCGTAAGGATAGCTTTCTGATTCGTTAAATATCGTGTATATGTTGGCTGCATCCCATGATTCCATAGTGTAAACCACTTCGCGGTTGTTGGCGCATTCCCATGGTATATGATTGGAACTCTAAAACATTTTTCGCGTCACATGTTGAAAAGTATTTTTAAACATTAGAAATATATAATGAAATACTTAGAAGCCTGGTCATGTAGTCAGAACTCATGGCTACGTAATAACAAGAGCGTCGCTTTCGATTCCCAGCTTCGTCTACCTATACCAATACATTTCCGCTCCCTTGCTTAACAAGTTGATTTAGTTACGCTTACTTCCCTACAGATGTCAGCGAATGACAAGTGGCTCACTCGTCTCAAAGAGACGCCTAGAAAATGGGAAACGACACTTGATTTTTTCTCTCAGATGCTTTAATTTAGAATGAAAGCTCTTTTAAGAACACGAAAATATTTACTCGCAACCCACGGTTTAAAGTCCCTCCTGGAGAACGTCTCACTTGTGTTTTTACATTCTAAAAAATACATTGACCTCAGCCGTGTTTGATCCTCTTGAGCCAGAAACATGGAACATAATCCCTAGACCATTGATGCCAATTTCTTGACCCTGGATATGTAAACTCTTTCTAGAGGGAATTATCCACATTCCATCAATTGTTTACAATCTATCGTACAAAGATGGAGATCTTCTTCTTCATCACTTCCTGGTTTAGGCATTAATTGCCTGTTCCGTCTTCACTAATAGATCTAAGACCATCTCCTCCGAGAACGTCCGACATCTCTTCTTCCTCTCGGAAAATAATGTAAGATTTTATTTGGAAATCTGTTTTCTTTCATTATTTCTACATGTTCTTTCCACTGATTCTTGTAGTTAAATATATTTTCTTTTATGGAGTAGATCTGCAGTTCTTCACGGATATCCTCGTTTCTTATCTGGTCCATTCTAGTGCATCCTTTTACTCTTGTTAAAAATTTCATCTTGACTGCTTGGATTTTACTTTTTTGTTTAGTGGTGATAATCCAAGATTCGCTCCCATACAAAAGGACAGGGATCGCCATTGTTTTATACAATTTTAATTTTTTATTATTGATTTCATACATCTCAATGATGGATAAATCATATTTGAAGAGAAAAATTATACGCTCAGACCGGGACTTGAACCCGGGACCCTTGGTTCTCTAGACCAAGTGCTCTACCAACTGAGCTACCTGAGCAAGTACCGATCTAAACGCAAATCTTTCTCTATATACATTGTAATTCCCATCCACCAAATGCTGTGAAGCCATGCTTCTATCTTGCAAATGGCGGCTCCTTTATTAAGAAGACATATTTGGGAATTATACATTACAGCCAGTACGGCTTTTTCCAAGTTTTTATTATTGATTTCGTACATCTCAATGATGGATAAATCATATTTGAAGAGAAAAAAAAAATAATTTTGTTTGTTTACGAACTTTAAGGAGATCTTGGGTTCAAATATCGGATGAGGCAATATTGTAACTATTACATACAGGACGCTTACCTGAGAACATTAGCTATGATACTGTATTCATAATTTCCTTATATGGCACGGAATGAATGACATTATAGTCTCTTAGTGGAAGCAAACCCGTTCTAATATGAATAAAAATGCATTACCAAGAGTCACAGGGGTTTCAAATAGAAACATATTTTATACCTACTCTTGAATTCTCTGATTAGAATAATACATTCGTTAGTACCTTAGCACATAAAGCTGGAGTTTTCAAATCCATGATCAGGTATTATAATGTTTCACTTTAGTTGTATTAGTTATTGCATTTGGAAATATTGTATAAATACATTATTTTCAATGTTAAATTTTATTATTATTATATTCTTATTATTATTATTATTATTATTATTGTTATCATTATTATTATTAGTCGGCAGTGGTGGTTTAGTCGTCTAGTTCCTTTTCTCTAGTCTCTAGGATCGTGGGTTCAAATCCAACCAGGGTCGATGGCTTTTTATCATACTGAAATTCAAGGAATAAGTCCTCCGAAGTGTCTCGAGCCTAAAAAAAGAGGCTCTAAACAAAAAATACCGACCTTTGTCATCCAAGTAACATCTCAGTTGTCCACGCAATGTCTCATTTGGTCGACATGCCGACCACATGCCATTCATGACATCTGTATGGAAGTAACGTAATTAAATTAACTTGGTCTAGAAATTCCTAACAAAGGAGAGTCTATGCCTAGATTCAAAGAAAAAGAAAATAAATTATTATTATTATTATTATTATTATTATTATTATTATTACTTTATACCTAAAACTTCCTGGAATCTGGGAATATATTTATACATGAAGGAGAAACATCTACAACCAGGAAATTGGATGGAACGACAAAATTGGCTATTAGGAATCGGACGATGTCAAAGTCATTAATCAACCGATCATCTATTAATACTGTATTATTATTATTATTATTATTATTATTATTATTATTATTATTATTATTATAAAAATACAGTCATAGAGGAGAAATGAATATTATATATTTAATAGTAGATTATATAAGATATAAGCAATTAAATTGGTATGGGCACTTACAACGAATGCAAGAAGAAAGGTTACACAGGAAAACATTGCAATGGTGTCCACCTGGAAGATGGAGAAAAGGAAGACCTCGAAACTCGTGGATGCAAGAAATAAGAACGGGAATGAGAAGAAGAGGACTGGAGGACATGGAGTGGATGGATAGAGACGAGTGGAGAAGAAAAATAAAACTTTAGGCATAGCAAGATGTGTAAACATTAAAAATCTATATAAATAAATTATTATTATTGTTATTATTATTGTTGTTATTATTATTATTATTATTATTATTATTATTATTAGATGGAAATAAACTATTACTATTTCAGTGTACAATAAGCAGGTTTCTATGCAATCATTCACTGTTAAACGTTCCCTTGAACGATGTATGTTAAATGCACCACATAGATGGAATTCTAGTGTGATTTGCAATGTCTTTAAGCGAATGTCCCTTTCAACAGAGAATAACCATTGTCTGGTTGTGAAAAGCGCTCTCCACTTTGCTGGTTTTAACCGCCCAGCTCGGGTTTCAATTCGAATACAATGTGCAAACTGTGTGGGTGTTGCAAATACTGCGCAGGTGGATAGTCTCACATACAATCTAATTAAACCAGGTTTTCAATGACGTAATCAAAATAAATAATCGTAAATGTGAAAGTGTTTGTCATAAGTAATGCCACGAGTGATTTCCAAATTATCGATAAATTCACGACTCACGAAGTGAGGAGTGCATTTATCTAGATAATTTGGAAATCAAGAGTGGCATTTGTTAGGACTATTTAACGAATAAAATTAAGCTGTTTACTCACAAATCATTGTTTAACTATTGTTATTTTAAAATATTTATATATTTAATGTAAACGGCGATGTTTGAAAACAAATCAGAAATGTGAGGTTATGTTCATTCACTACTGCTTGATCATATTATTTATTGCCAAATAAGATCGCAATATTGTAAGAGTGCACCCAAGTGGAGAAATAATGCAACATAATGAACTATATAACAAACATAATCAACATTACGATTAGACTAAACCTTCTCATGTCTGTTTAGTAAACAACTCAGTAAAAACAAGGCATCTTTTCATTATTTGCTATATTCAATGTATTTGTTGGAGAAAAATAAAGGAGGAGCTTTCTTATATTCACCAAAGCAGGAGCTGAAATAAGAGAAAATGATAAAGAAACGAGGTGAAACCACGACTGTCATTAGTTGTAAAAACATATTCATTAAAAACGTGATTGGTCATTGACTAGCATTTGTGGCATTATTTAAATAGTCCAGAAAAATATTGATTTTTGTGATAAATAGAAGCTCGATAATAAAGCAATTATTGCATTGAATGAATGGAAAGAGTTATGGTTATTTCTTTGTACAAGCACAAGCATATGAGGAATATGTATATTTGGAGGGGGGGTGGGATTAATACGGATGAAAGTCATGATGCTGGTATTATTGAAAGGAGAAATAAGGGAAAATCTGCGATATCATAATATGGGATCAGAATGTGATTTATAGAACAAAAACAAATATTTTTAATACCATAATAAGAAGTACAATGACATACGGTGCAAAAACATGGGAATTAAAATCTAGAACAATAGGAAAATTAAATTATTTAAAAATGGATTTTTTGAAGGCATTCAGCTAGAATTTCTATAAGAGGTGAAATAAGAAACACTGTAGTCAATTAGATCAGTGTTCAAACTTCAATTGTGGATTTCATAAAAAATAAGGGCACGGCTGTAAAACATGTTAACTGACAAATTCTTTAAAATTGAGTTGTAGCATGTAAACTGTGATATGTGACCTTCTGAAGAAGTTGGTGTATGTAGTTTTTACATCTATCAATAGATGGCAGATGGTCAATAGATGGTAAATAAAACTACGTGCACCAATTGCTTCAGGTCTCATATCACAGTTTACATGCTACTACTCAATTTTCAAGAATTTGTCAGTTACCATCTTTTACAGCCGAGCCCTTTTAATAACAAACAATTAAAAGTCCATCCGCTGTGGTCTCGAGATAGCGTGCTGCCATGTCACGCAACGGGCCCCGAGTTCGATCCCCGGTCGGGAGAATTTTCCTGGGTGATGTTTTTTTCGGGGTTTTTCCTCACCTGTAAGAGAAATGTCAGGAAACTTTAAGGCCCAAACGGTCCCCGAACATCATCTGGCCATCATTATCATTATTAACATATTTATTATGTTTAGGATTAAGGGCTCTCCTGACTTGTGTAGTTACGAATGTAGAACATATTAAAGTGTTTGCAATTATAAATTCCTGTCTCTCGGAAACCTTGCGTGATGGAGAAAAACCGATATCATATTTGAATTCAGGAGAAAAAATACTATCAGAATCACATATTTTTCTTTCTGAGACAAAAAAAAAAGTTTATTTTTTGTTGCTCAGTGTTATTAGGGCATTCGATATGTACTGACAACACTATTGTAAATCAGCGAGCCTTGTGATGACCACTGTAATCTTGTGGTATGTTGTTGAGCAGTCTTTGTTGTGTAGATCTAGAATATTAAAAGTCTTGAAATAGCAATATTTTGTGAATACATTCACTGTTTCTCACATTTAGTAAGTAATACCACCCTAAGAAGATGTTCAGTAGAATAATTTGTTTAGGAGGTGGATTGGGAAATACTGGAACATCTACCAAATTCACTATAACTTATTCTGAAAGATAAAAGAACGTCTACGAGGCATTCGATTACAATCAAGAATTCATATCCAGAAAGCTCTGGATGGATCAGAGGAAATAGTTATCCAAAACTGGCGCAGGTATGAATCGAACCATGATACAGTGCTGTCAACAATTGTAGGTGCTTGAGCTTTATCATAAGCAAGTCATGGTTTACTGTGTTAAAAGCTTTGCTGAAGTCAAATAAGGTCAATGGAGTCAATTTACGTCTGTCCATGGCTTCACGAATATGTTCAGTAATTTGTAACAAAGCCAAGGTTGTGCTATGACCAGGTGTGAAGCCGGATTGATTAGGATCAAGGAGGCGATTTGCTTGGATATATTCAGTCATTTGCTTATGTATAATATGTTCAAGAGCTTTAGATTATTGAGATCAGTTATAACTAAATAAATCAATGGAACTATCCAGCTCGTAGACTCATATCTGAACGGATATAAACTCTCCATACATTCCTATCCCGAGTCAGCACTTTTCAATCATAGCCTGTATTAATGACCTCCCTCAAAACGTTGTCATATTATTCTCCCGCCTCATTTTGACCTATTATTGGGTGCTTTTCTCTGGTTTTTCTACAAGGAGCTTACATGCCCACCTTTCATTATCCAGTATAACTTGTTTAATTCGGAACGTGAATAATGCAGAAATCTGTACAATGCGAACATATTTATTTGTCCCGGCAAAATAATAGTAATTCTATGTGTATTTATTTTGTATAAAACGGAATGTGTCCAATGCGGAAACGGGAGAATATTTCTACACAATTAATCAAAAATATTTATAAGGCGGAAATACTGAGAGAGAAATAAATTAGTATCCATTTCATTGAATTCCCGTTAAGCCAAATAACAATAAGGGGTGATTCCTGCCACCGGGTAAAGTAGATTTTCTACCTGTATCTGAAATTTTCTTTCGCCCTCACTACACACCCGTTATGCGAAATACAGGTTCGTTGAAAAAAATATTTGGCATGTGACATCTGTCTTACAAATAACCAGTGCACTGCAAAATCTCAAATTAGATCTGAGACCGATTGTATACGTATCTTTCACAGGTAGCGTTCTGAATTTCCGGAATAAACATGGCTAAATCGTATGTATCATTGTCATTAAACGAAAAAGTGAAAATGATTAAAGATAAAGAAAAACAAACTCTCACTACGCGATATAATGAAATAATGACTAAATTTAAATGTGGAATAAAAACCCAAGTTTTAGAGACTTTAAAGCACAAAGAAAAAATAATACTGAACGGATGCGAGAGAATGATCAAACGAAGAGGTAAAGGTAAAGTGATCCCACAACAGGCCTCAGGAGGCCTTTGGGGTAGTAGGAGGTTAAGGCTCCCACTTTTTCTAGACAATCGGCACTTGATGTCAGCCGGGTTGTCAGACCTGCGTGACGGCCGCCTTTAGCCCAGAACAAGCGTCTGGTACTCATTTATGTTAGAGGCGGAGTCGACCCCAGGGCCATAGTGCCGCCAGAGGGTTTGGGTCAGTTTAAAAATCCTGACCCCAACGGGACTTGAACCCTCGACCCTCCGGCTTGTAGCCCAGTGCCTTAACCACTACACTACGGCGTGTCCCCCAAACGAAGAGGAAAGAAACAAAAAAAAAAAAGAAATAATTGAATCTCCAAATTTCCACGACGATGTTCAGAAATCAAGAATATTGCTATATCCTTAGAGAATACGATTTCAAGGCATTCAGGTTGGCTGTATAGTTTTGAAAGACGACACTATGTAGTGTGGGATGAAATTTGCTGGGAATCAAAGGATGTGGACGAAAGTATAGTTAGTGAGTGGAAACCGAAACTGCATACTTTAATTTCAGAATAAGCGCCTAAGAGACATTTTTAACGTTGACGCTGAGCGTTACCGTCGAAATCGTTCACTTTTCAACGACAGCGAACTACGATTAATCCTAGAACGTAAAGCCACATATACGGTACTCCTTAATCTAAGATTGGTTAATATTTTTTGTTTTTTATAATGCGGAATTTTGTCTAATGTGGAAAGAAAAATTGGTCCCATGCGATTCCGCTTTGAACACGTTTTACTGTATATTCGTGCCATTTATGTTGTGCCCATTCGCAGACGACAGTTAACTATTCTTACTGCATTTGATTTCCACTATTAAACAGTCTTTTCCATTCACTTGTCTGTTTATCTCTCGTAATTTGTAATACATTATACATTTATGTTTGCAATAATTAAATGTTTAATGGTGTGTGCTTCAACAGTAGCTTATTATGAATTATGTACATGAGTCTATTAATAATTCACACGCCATTTTGTGACCTGAAATTTGTTTAATTAATACGTCGATAAATAATTGAGATCAACGTAGTGATAAATTGCACATTACGTTCTCATATGTTTGTTTTCAAAATAATTACTATTGCTATTATATATAGGTCGTTACCGAAATGAGTGCAGATTTTTTATGTGGTGGTAGGGAACATCCATACAAATCTTTTAACACAATGAACCTTGGGTCGGAAATGCATTGTTGTGGGTCTACAGAGTAAAACAGCATTTAAAACTGTTGAACACATTGTTGTGTATTTATTAATTCTAAGAAAAATGGAAGATATTACATGTTATTTTACAGTAATTGTTGAAAATGGCGACCATTGACCTGGATGCACAGCTCTAAAGCTTGTAGCAAGGATCATGGCAGCGGATGCGGAAATCAGGGAGCATCCAGATATGCTCCTTAGAGTTCATCGGCCCGAGGTGAGACGCGCGGAGCTGTACATACAGGTCGATTGTCGCCATTTCCAACAATCACTGTAAAATAACATGTAATACCTTCCATTTTTCAGAATTAAAAAATAATCAACAATTTACAACAATTTAAAATGCTGTTTTATTCTGTCTAGACCCACTACAATGCATTTCCGACCCAACGTTCATTGTGTAAAAATACTTGTATGGATATTCCCTACCAGCACAAGAAAACTCTGCACTCACTTCGGTAACACTCTGTGTGTGTGTGTATATATATATATATATATATATATATATATATATATATATATATGGTATGATAAGAAAAATAAATGCCTGGACGGGATTCGAACCCGGATCTCTGATATATATATATATATATATATATAAATATAAGTGAAATGTGTTTAATCCGGAACGTGAATAATGCGAAAATCTGTCCAATGTGAAAAAAGTATTGATCCCGGCGAAATAATAGTAATTGTACGTGTAATTATTTTGCATAAAACGGAATCTGTACAACGCGGAAACGGAAGGATATTTCTACACAAGTCATGAATAAAAATATATAAAGCGGAAAGACAGAGAGAGAACTAAATTAGTTTCCATTTCATTGGATTCCCGTTAGGTAAAAAAATAAGAAATGATTCCTTCCGCCGGGTGACGTATATATTCTACCTGTACCTGATATTTTCTTTCGTTCTCACTGCACACCCGTTATGCGAAATACAGATACCTGTCTTACAAATAACCATTGCACTGTAAAATCTTAAATTAGTTTAAGTTCTGAGACCGATCTTTCAAAGGAGTATTCTGAATTTACGGAATAAATATGGCTGCAACACATGTATCATTTTCATTGCGAAAAAGTGAAAGTGATTGAAGATAAATCTCCAAATTTCCGGACCGATGCTCCGAAGTCAAGCTCTAGCTCGTGCTAAATCCCTAGGGAATAACTATTTCAAGGCATCTTCAGATTGGCTGGACAGTTTCAAAAGACAACACAATGTAGTGTGGAATCAAATTTGCGGGGAAACAATTGATGTGGACGAAAGTGTAGTTAGTGAGCGAAAACCGAAACTGCATACTTGAAGACATTTTTAACGCTGACGAAATGGGACTGTTTTTTCGCGCATTACCGTTGAAGTCGCTCATACATACTACACTTCACTTTTCAACGGCAACGGAACTACAATTAATCCAAGGTATGTAAAAAGACATAAAAAGTACTCTATAATCTAAGATTATTAAGGAGTTTTGTTTTATAATGCGGAATTTTGTTTAATGTGGAAATAAATTGGTACCATCCGATTCCGCTTTGTTCAAGTTTTACTATATATATATATCCCACTACAGGCCTCAGGAAGCCCTTGGGGTAGTAGGAGGTTAAGGCTCCCACTTTTTTTGGACAATCGACACTCGATGTCAGCCGGGTTGTCAGCCCTGCGTGACGAACGCGTTTACCCCGAACAAGCGTTTGGTATCCATTTCCGTTAGAGGCTGAGTTGACCTCAGGGCCATAGTGTCGCCAGAAGGTTTGGGTCAGTTTAAAAATTCTGATCCCACCGGGACTCGAACCCTCGACCTTCCGGCTTGTAGCGCAGTGCCTTAACCACTACGCTACGGCGTGCCCCATATATATATCCATCCATAGTAATTGTGCCCGAAGGCAGGTCCTTCACTGCAATCATAGCATTTTCATGATATGCTTGCAGCTTTACTAGGGAATTGTGTAGGTGTGGTAGCTTCCCGTTGCTTTCCACACCGGTGAAGGATGATGATAATGATAATGGTAAGGATGATAATGATAAGGATGATGGCCATATGATTTCGGGGACCGTATGGGCTTTAACGTTTTCCTGACATTTGTCTTACAGGTGAGGAAAAACCCCGATAAAAACCTCACCCAGAAAAACTGCCCCGACCGGGGATCGAACCCGGGCCCGCTGCGTGACAAGACAGCACGCTACCTCGAGACCACAGAGGTGGACATATATATATATATATATATATATATATATATATATATATATTCTAGAAATGAATGCTATGACACATTACAGCGACTCTCGTCGTTCCAACTAATCCAGCAAATCCTAAAGATGGTTTTTTGGTGTCTAATGTGCTGCATCTAACAGTGAATTCATTAACAGTCTTGTTGTACAGTACTTTGAACTTTAGGAAGTTTCCTGTTTGACGGCTGTAGAGTTGTTGAGGTGTTCGTCATCCATTTATTCCTTTGCGTAGTTGTATACAATGCATCTTGGCGTAGACAATATATTGATCTTGTGCAAGTGTTTAGCAAGGCAATCGTGACCTGCAGTTAATCTGAATTGTCTAACTGCTGTCCTAGGTGGAAGTTCTGGTATGATATTGATATTGTGAAGAAGGCATTCCGATTTTTTGCCTTTTGTGTGTTGTGATTGAAGTCTGTTGTCATTTATATCCTTGTTTTTGATTTTATGTGCCTTTTAGTCGAAATATAAGATATAAGTTTTAGGTGTTGGTGATTGTGTTATCAAGGAAACCTTTTTCGAAGGAGATCAGCTATTCATTGCCCAATATTACACAATATGATGGAATCCACTGTATGATGATTTCTTTGCCGTAGTTAAGGAGTTGTAATATCATGTCTTAACATTGTCGTGTGTATTTGGGTGACAAATTGATTGAAGAGCTGCTTTTGAGTCTGATAGGAGAATTAATCTGGAGACGTTATTTGATCTTGTTAAGAGGTTTTCAAGTGGTGTTTTTGTAGCAAGTATTTCACTGTCGAAATTTGTTGCTCTTTTTCCAGCATGACAGTAGAATGAAAAGAGGGGGCATGTATCTCCTGCACCAGCATCGTTTTCAGGATCCGATGGTGAAACTTCTGTATAGACTTGAAGTCAGTCATTTTAGGGTATCTTGTATGAATAGTCTGCATGGCTGTATTTTTCAGGAGAGTGCTATTACATTCTGTCTTTTGTTGATTTTTACAGTCAGATCTAATTTGCATGATATTGTTTTAAAATGTGCTGGATTAATATTAGCTGGAATTATATCTCAGTTTGTTGAAATATGAAATGTCTATTCAAATTATTTTTTTTTCAATAAAGGTGGATTGGGTGTTCAGTTTTCTCTACTGTGATTGTTTCTTTCTCCATGTATATTCTGGTAATAGCAACATTTTCTCATACTGTAGGATTACTTTTTCTTGAAGTGGTAATGGGATTAGATAACGCAAATCCTAAAGATAAAATACTCATTATTAATCCCAACTGTCTTATTGTGGAAAAGGCAATACGTTTCTTTAAATCATATTCAAAATTAGCACCAAGGCCAACTAGTGTCATTTGCACTAGAATCCAAATTGTTAATTATCAGCACTTAGACCTTCATTTTACTATAAAAATTTCTCAATTGTCTAGAAGTAACCTGGGGCACCCCTTAGCGTAGTGGTCAAGGCACTGCGCTACAAGCCGGAAGGTGGAAGGTTCGAGTCCCTTCTGGCGGCACTGTGGCCCTTGGGTCGACTCAGCCTCTAACGTAAATGAGTACCTGACGCTTGTTCTAGGGGTAAAGGCGGCCGTCACGCAGGGCTGACAACCCGGCTGACATCAAGTGCCGATTGTCCAGAAAAATGGAAGCCTTAACCTCCTACTACCCCAAAGACCTCCTGAGGCCTGTAGTGGATCACTTTAATTACTTACTTACTTACTTACTTTACTAGAAGTAACCTTATTGAGATTCTTTATGTTGGTAGTAAGGACACTCATAAAGTAGATATACGGAGAAAAAGAGTGGTGATTCCATGAGGGAGAGAGTAAAGTTATTAACAGAGACTGCCTTCCCACTCTCAACATTTTTATGTGAACTTGTTATGGACATTATATTGGACTGGAGGAAGTTGCTTATGAGTAATGGGGGTGATGGCGTCATGCGGGGGAGACATCAGCGAGATGAGGGTGGCTGTGCTCTTCGCAAACTAATTGCTTCTTTGATACGCATTGGGTTCATTAAAGATGTCTGCAGTTTATACATTTAAAAACGCCTGCAATATTTCATTTTAGCGGCTCCCAAGATACGGCAAGTTTTCACGTTTGTGCTCCCTCGTGTACCATTTCACTCGCCACGATATAAACTACTTTTATTTATGTAACCCCCAGTTAACACTGTTGACCTCATTCTTCTAAATTTGTTTATTAATCATTTATTTATAATTCATCCCCAGGTTTAACTCAGCCAGACTTATTCCTTACAAGATGAAAATTTCAAATACTACATATAATAATAATAATAATAATAATAATAATAATAATAATAATAATAATAATAATAATAATAATAATACTAACTCACTGACATCACCTGCGTAATCTATTTCCCTCAAATCATATTTTTCTCCTATCTCATTCTTGGTCTACCAACTGGGCATTTTCCCTCTGGTTTTCCTATAAGTAGCCTTCATGCCCCTCTTTCACTCCCCATTAATAATATATAGATTAATATCTTTGACATCATCCGATTCCTAATAGCCAGTTTTGTCGGTCCATCCAATCTCCTGGATGTAGATGTTTCTCCTTCATATATAAACATATTCCCTGACTCCAGGAGGTTTTAGGTCTTACTCTGCTTCGTCTTCCCTCAGGTTTCCATTCCAAAACAGATTTTGGTAGTCGATCCTCTTCCATTCGCTGGACATGTCCGTGCCATCTTAATTGCTGAGTTTTAATATAATCTAAAATAGTGAGTTAATGATAATCATATTAATAACAATAATAATAATAATAATAATAATAATAATAATAATAAAAATAAATAGACTGTTAGTTTATGCTGACTATTTAACTCATGGCCCAAATGGGATTCAATGACCAATCACATTTGAATGATTTTTTAATTACAACCAATCACAGTCGTGTTTCACCTCGAATTTATCAAACAAGTTTATCATATTAAAGAAAGCTCCTCCTTTTTAACATTCTGAATAGGTCATTGCATTATTTTGCAGTAACTGACTCTCTGAGAAATACGGCTACCAGATTGTATATATAGTGCACGAATGTCAGCTGATAGTACTTGCGGGAGATAATATAAACTCATTTGTAGCAATTGATTATAGCACAAAAAAATACAAAGAAACCACTGTTTGCACTTTCTTAAACAATTATTTCCCAGGAAATAACGTTGCAGAAAAATATAATTGACATATACATCATAGGACATCAGAAATTAATTAATATCTATAATGTTGGTTATAAATTTCTCAACTAGGGTGCATCTTACAATATTGCGATCCTTTGGCAATAAATAATATCTCGTTGCAGTGATGAACAAGCCTAACAATCGTTTCTCATTTGTTTTCAAACATCGCTTCTCATTTGTTTTCAAACATCGCCGTTTACATTAAATAAATACATATTTTAAAATAACTACATTTAAATAATGATATGTGAGTAAAGAGCTTAATTTTACTCGTTAAATAGTCCTAACAAATGCCACACTTGATTTCCAAATTCTCCACATAAATTCACTCCTCACTTCGTGAGTCGTCAATTTATCATAATTTGGAAATCACTCGTGGCATCACCTATGATGTGTAGTGTTAATAGGAGATTGCAAGGAGATACAAAGTGCTGACACGCACACTCTATATTGAGTAACACTATGAAATTGGGGTTGGCAGTACACATCAATGCATCTAAATATATGGTCACACATAGAAATACATTATACAATGGAAATGGACAGTTAATGACAAATGAGTGAAGTACGGAAATTTTGAAGAAGTGGCTGATTAAAATACCTAGGGACAATAATTAAAATTACGAATGAGATGCAGATAGAAATTAAAACTTAAGCTCATATCTGGAAACGCATGCTATTAAGTTTTAAATTGAAAATATATGAAATTGCTATTCTCCCAGCCATTGTGGTTGCCAAACAAGGAGTCATACTTTGAGGGATGAGGAAAGATTGCCAGTATTTGAGAATAAAGTTCTCAGGAAAATTTTTGAGACAAAGTGAGTTGAATAGACAGGCCAATGGAGAACTACATAACAGGTACACGACCTTTATACTAAACCAGATGTATTATGAACAGTTAAGTCTCGTATTTTCGTATATAACTTATGTATTTAAATTCAGCTACTTCTTAAAATACCCCTAATTTTTCATGGACTTCCCACTTCCATTATATTATGTGTTATTATGTGTGGTAATATATTTAGTTTTTATGATATTTAATCCCAGTTCCAATTTCTTAGTCTTAATCAATAGAGTGTGTGGCGGTTTTAGTATCTCCTCGCTTTCAATTAATAATACTACATCATCAACATAAACCAACAGCTTATTAATGCGATTGAGTTGTACTCTTGTTCATCTGTACATATTTGATGGGAATCTCTTGCATAAAATTGAATAGTAGAGGATATAGAGCATCTTCGTAATCTCAATACCAGTTACAGTAATATAATGTACGGTTAAAAACTATAAAATAGTTACCTTATAAGTCCGTCTCCTCAGCTTAAGTTCTTTTAAAACTCTGTAGGCCTTTCGGGACTAGTCCCATCATCAGCAGAATGCGTTAGGTCCGTTCTTGTTGACCCTTGTTGAAGCACTGACTTGGTTGTGAGAATTTTGTACAGATGATTGTGTGGATTAGATGTGTATTCATTGAGAATCAGGTTGTTGTTGATTTCTCTTAGGATTGCGATTTCCTCCAGTATATTTATTCTCGTTGGAATGTTTTCTCTATGTACTATTGTTAGGGTGTTATCGATGTTATGCATATGGTGTCCAGCCTGAATTACATGTTTTGCGTAACTTGATTTCCTCCATTGTAAATTAAATCTCTGAAATGTTTCTTGAATCTGATGTTGACAGAGTTTTAAAAGAACTTAAGTTGAGGAGACGGACCTACAAGGTAACTATTTTATAGTTTTTAACCGTACATTATATTACTGTGAACTAATACCTCAACGGAAACTTACCATGAATTTTACTAGTATCGATCAATACCAGTTAACTGAAATTTTTCCCACAAATCACGTGACCTATCCATGTAGAATGTAATAATAATAATAATAATAATAATAATAATAATAATAATAATAATAATAATAATAATAATAATAGCTTTATTTTACCTGGCAGAGTTAAGGCCTTAAGGCCTTGTCTATCACTCAACCAGGTTTAAAAAAAATACAAAAGAAAAGTCTTAAATCTAAATTACAATATATATATAAACGATTACAAGTTATGAATACAATACAATTAATATTATAATGTATTTTGATTTGCTCTAAATTTAACGAATTAAATATATAATATGTACAAGATATATAAAAAAACGAGGAAAAGATTAATGACATAGTATAAAATTAAATAAATAGAGAAAAATTAATTATTAGACAACAGGTAACTGTATAAGCGTGACTTAAAGGTGCCAAGTGTGCGGCAACCCCTGATATCTTGAGGAAGGAGATTCCAGGAGCGGGCGGAGGCTACTGTGAAGGAAGTAGAATAGGAGGAAGTGCTATGAAGAGGAATTGTTAGCAGACTGCTATCTTGTGACCTAGTGTCAATATTGTGGTAGGAGGATAACTTCTCAAATCTGGACGCCAGGTAAGTAGGAATGTAGGAATTCAGAAGCTTGAAAAGTAGCGAAAGAGAGTGCAATTTACGTCTGGCAGTAAGACGGAGCCAAGAGAGGTTATTAAAGTGTTCGGAAATATGGTCATAACGGCGGATATTGAAAATGAATCGAATTGAAGTCAGTAGTTGTCGCAGTAGAAAGAAAAAAATTCATATTGGCAGTATGATATATAATTGACGACACATCTGTCATAAGTAATTAATTTAATATAACGGGTTTTATGATATATCACTGCGTTTTCTGTATGTTTTCCACTTTGGAGTTGACAACACTGATGCACTGATGTGACATACTGGTTGTAGTTATATAGAAATAATATGTGAAAGCTTGAAGCCTGTTGTGTAATATAGGAGGAACTTTATGCAAAATGTGATGTTTCGCCATGAGTGTGGAGTTTCTTTAGCGAGAACTGTTGCGCGAAAATAGTTTGCATATTGTACTGCATTAATTAGTTACTAGGAAGGTCAAAGGGAAAAAGGGGTAATTATGCATCAAACGGATACAAGTCGCAGATGTCGCTGGACCCAACAAAATACTTCCCTCCCCCAAATGTGGGCAAAACCACGCGCATGCTTCTATCGGCAACAGATGCTACTGTTTCCCATCACTGGCACTATCCAACCCTTAAGTTCATGGCTGCACGGATATAAGCTCTCCATACATCCACATCCTCAGCCAATGTTTTACTTTTATCCCCTGTGTAATTTACTTCACTCTAATCGTGGTCATTTTCACTCTCCCACCTCATTCTTGGGTGTTTTACTTTTGGTTTTCCTACAATAAGTTTCCATACCCCTGTAAAATATTAATTTTACACCATATGTCCAGTCAATCGCAGTCTACGATACTTAATTGTTCCTATTTCATCTGATATCCTGTAAAAATAATGCTCCTCGGTGTATTTGTTTCCATTTACCTATCAGTTCGTCCCTCTTCGATCAAAAACATTTGCTAAAACTTCATTCTCAAATACTCGAAATATGTTCTCTTCCTTCAAAGTAAAAATATATCTATCGTATAGGCGCATATATATATATATATATATATATATATATATATATATATATATATATATATATATATATATAACTGGAAGGATAACATATTTTTTTACATTTATCAGTTTAACATTATTTTTATGGAAATTGGAACAACAAGAATCCCTGTAATCCATAATTACATGCTTTTCCAGAATTGTGATGTGCCAAAGCCGTGCCAAAAAAGTAATCTGTCGCTTTTAACTGCAAGGCAAGGAAATTGAAGCCGGAATCTAGCAATGACAATCCACTATACAGAGCAGATGGAATCACTGCATGAGTAAGACCGGTGTGAAAAGAGATTGGACGAGGCGCGGACGACAGATTGTGGCGGTTATCCAATTTACCAATACAGCAGTTGTATTACTTCTCTAGCTTAAATGAGAGATTTGGCGCTTGATTTTAGTGCCTTGCAGTTAAAAACAGGATATACGTTTTTGAACACTACCTTTGTACATCACAACGCTTCTCTGGAAGAAATTTCAAGATATGTTTCGACATGCATTGGTTGGCAGTTCCCGTGTTAGGTGTTCCTCTTAATCTGATTCCTTGAGGTTGAAAGCATAAGCTTTTTTCATCTGTGTATTATTTGACATTCTATTAAGGTGTCCAATCTGTCTCATACCTAACATTTGATTCAATATTAATATTTCATTACAATTTTATTAAATCTTTATTATACATTCTTCCCCAAATATTTTCCATACAAAATGTCCCCCTCAGTACCTTCCTTTAAAATATTTAAACATTTACTGACATAAGATTAAATAACCCAATTTTCAGAACCATAAGTAACAAATATTCTAATCAATGTATTATATATCTTGATTTTGGTAATCTAAGAACGGATTGGCTCTTTAATATGGGAAGAACGCCATAACATGCTTTATTTGCAACTCCAATTCTTCTGCTTAATTTAATACTTAACAAAACGGTTTTGGTTACTGCCAAAGCCCGACGTGCTCTGCTAGCCTAAACAAATGAACTATTAAGAGATAATTGATTTATAGGGTATATACTGCGACTAACCAAACATGTTGGTTGTTAGAGTCATTTTTATTTTCGCATTTCCGACAAACACGCAATTTCAATTGTCAGATTTCGATGATTTTTATACAATTTCTACCTGAATTTATTTTAATAGGATATATTGAGTTTTGTTGTGAAACATCGAAAATTGCGACCTCTAGAGACATTTTTTAATTTTGTTTCAGGTGTATTAGAGTTAATTAAGATTGTTATATTCTGATGTAATATTTGTCCTGGTGAGTGGAAGAAAAGGCCACATGACCTAAACTCCACCAGGCTAAATAAATCTAATCTAATCTAATCTAATCTAACATAATAGATAGCGGCTAAACACTCGCCGTACCTGAAAATATGTTTGTAAAAATATCCATGATTATCGGTTGAACGGTTTAAAGGTATTTAAAGGACAACCATACAAACATTCGTATATATACATACATGATAAGAAAAATAAATTCTTGGACGAGATTTGAACCCGAACCTCTGGATTGATACCCCAGTGCGCTACCGATTACGCTACCAAGCAAATCTAGTACGAACATTTATTATATATATTCTCTATTATTATGAGAAGTAGCGGTAACTCGGTCTCCTGCCATCTAGTAGCTCCTATAACAAGTAAGCAAATTAAAGAGAATATTTTTACTCTATAGCAGTCACGCTTTCTCGATGATATATATATATATATACATATATATATATATCCATCCATAGTAATTCTGCCCGAGGGCAGGTCTTTCACTGCAATCATAGCATTTCCATGCTATGCTTTGAATCTTTACTAGGGAATTATAGGTGTGGTAGCTTACCGTTGCTTTTCACACCGGTGAAGGATGATAATGATAAGGATGATGATGATGGCCGGATGAATTTCGGGGACGGTTAGGCCCTAAGCTTCCTGACATTTGTCTTACAGGTGGGGAAAAACCCCGAAAATAACCTCACCCAGAAGCCTACCCCGACCGGGAATCGAACCCGGGCCCGCAGCGTGACAAGGCAGCACGCTACCTCGAGACCACAGCGATGGACGTTATATATATATGTATATATATATATATATATATATATATATATATATATATATATATAAGCTGAGATATGGAAATTCGTTAAAAACTCCCCTTACCAAATTTTGTGACTCGATTTCATTTTTATAATATAGTCCCTATATTCACGTGTGTCTGTTTTTATCAAATAGTACCGTGAAAAAGAACAGCACTAACTAATTCATTGGCGCTATTGAACCCGTAATATCATGGCATGCCGAGTATAAGCTCTCCATACATCCCTACTTGAGCTATTTTTTTTCTATTCGTCCCCTGTATAATCTATTTCCTCAAATCATGGTAAATGTTATTCTACTTTCTCATTCTTGGCCTACATGCCGGATGATTTCCCACTGGTTTTGCTACAAGGAATTTCCAAGCCCATCTTTTTTCTCCCTTTCGTGCCATATGTCCACATCGCAGTCTACGAGACTTAACGTTCTTATTAAATCTCGTGTTCTATAAAGATCATGTAGTACATTGTTATAAAGTCTTCTCCATTCGCCTTTTTGTTCATCTCTCTTTAGTCCAAATATTTTCTTAAGAACTCTATTCTCAAATACGATAATCTTCTCTCCTATCTTAAAGTAAGAGCCACGTTTCGCGTTCGTATAATAAATATCCAACACACGTAATTAAATTAGAGGGAAAAGTTTATTAGTTGACCCTTAGAATTCTACAGAATTACAGTGCGCATGCGCGAATGCCAAACACAACCTCCACCAGGTGTCAGGATATATATCTGAAACCAATACTACAAACATTCGGAATAAATTCCCAAATGTTTAAAATCAATTGACATACACCAAATACTCTCTTCCTAATTTAACAAAATAAATGGCATGCATATTATTTAATAAACTATAATCTAATCTTATGTACAGTATCTTTTCCCATCGGAATCCAACAGAATTAAGTTAATTTCTTGAAATATGGTTTAGAATTATCACTGCCATCTAGCGGAAGTTACATTAAGCATTCGCACATAATTTTCGTAAATATATAAATATTAAGTATTAATTGATGTTGTACCCTGGAAGAGTTGATATAGTTGAATTGATAGTAAGAAATTCATTATCCCATTCAAAGTTCTGTTCATTCAATATTGTATAGTACCATTTCCAATCAAGTTTTGCGGTCTTGAGAATGATCTCACACAAGCAGATCGAAACGTCGACGAAGTCTTGAATAAACGTAACTTCGACTGGGATAATTAATATATTATTATCAATTTATCTAAATAAGTAAATATTTAAAATTGTAAGAGAAATGTTTTTAAAGAACCGTTGCAAAAATGTTTAATATAGTACGAAACGTTATGGCAAAAGTATGTAGTTCAACAGTGGTACATGATTTTTGTATAGAAAATCATTTAGAGTCACTCTATAAACTTAAGCGAAATTAGAGAACACTACCTGGATGCAGGACCCAATTTACCTAAACTGGGGAACTAATTTACCGACCACATAAGGATCGAAAATTGATTGGGACTCGATTGACCGGTTTAGTGTGGATGTAGCTGAAATCCAGAGCTGTGACAAGAGCGTGAATTGTACGCTGGGACCGTCGCTTTGTAGTGATCAAATATTAAATAGACTCGCAACCTATTTAACACCGGTTTGTAAAATACGATGTTAGGGACCACAGCAAAACGTTTTAATTATTTACAACAATAAGCTTTTGTCCATCCTCCCAAGTGTAAACTTTGCAACCACACTACATATTTATTTACATATAGTTATGAACAATTGTACATTGAAATTCTAATCCAGCTAGCTGCAATATTCCTAAAATTTCCATTTTGTACATAAAAGTGATATATGCGCCATGAAGAATGTATATCAATACAGCCTAAGCACCACTCACTGCAGTGTCTTCTATCTCTCTCCGCTCACTTATCGCTGTCATAACATGAGTGACTCCTTTTCCACCAGCGACCACACCTTATATATGGCGGAGAAGGAAACTTCTAGGCCATCGGTCGAGATATTTCCAATGTGGACATTTCTGGTCATCGATCTTTCCTGAAAGGGAAAGTAGGGTTCTCTGGAATGGGAGCCTAGGCAATTTGATGATCTGCGCGGGTCTTTAGACTCGCTAGTCGGCGACTCATGAATATATTTCCACCAGCGTGAGACCACTGTTCTCGCCTTCGACCTCGAAATTCAAAAGTCGCCTCACAATAGATTGTATTAGTATGGCATAGTAGCGACATCGACATTAGATCAGTTAGTGCACCGTTTCCCAATCTGTGGTTCGCGAACCCCCAGAGGGTTCGCAAAAACTTTTATGTAATGGCGGGTTTCGAGGTTAGGTCTATTATTGTTTCCTTCATATCTGCAGCATTGTAATAATAACAATAATAATAATAATAATAATAATAATAATAATAATAATAATAATAATAACCATGATATCTTCTTCTTCTTCACCTCACGGCCTAGGCAAATTGCCTGTTCCGCCTCACAGTTGCTCTGTCCATCTTTTCATTGGCCTTCTTACATTCCTTGAATCTCTTGGCTTGTAGTTGAATGCTGCTCTTGGTAATCTTGATACATTCATTCTTTCCACGTGTGTAAACCATTTCTCTCTATGTTCTGTGATTTTCTCATCCAATGGATATATATTGAACTCTGTTCTTATATCTTCATTCCTTATCCGATCCAATCTTGTGCAGCCTTTTGGTCTTCTAAGGAAGTTCATTTCTGCGCTTTGTATTCTACTTCGTAGTTTTTTCATTATTACCCAAGTTTCGGTCCCATAAAGTAATGCAGGAACTGCCAATGTTCTATAAAACTTCAACCTAGTATCTCTTCTTGTTTTATTCTTTCATGTTTTATGTACAGTTCCGCATATCATTTGAAATTTCGACAGTTTCATATGTATGTCTCTTTCAGTTTTTGTGTTTATAGTAAAATTACAACCCAAATAATTAAAATTTGTTACTTGTTCCAGGTTTGTTGTCTATTAAGATTTTTTATCTTATATGATCGTTTCCCCAAAATGCCATTATTTAATATAATCATAATAATAATATTATTATTATTATTCTAAAATTAAATTAACCCTATAATGTCCCTTGTTGCATATGTGCAACATCGGGAATTTATCACATTATTTTTACAAAAAATTAATGCCTGATTTAGCCTACAGTTAATGACAACGTTAAGAATGCATTTGATTTCGCTACAACTAGGTCTACACGTTGTGTAAGTTTTAAGCCGTAACTAGAGTAACTTAGGTTTTAACCGTTAAGGGTTAAGTTAATTTAAGGTTATTAATCCTTTTGCTCGGAATTAAATTTTATGCATGTCTACTGCATGTATATGTAAACGTCAGTGGTTCACCCAACTCAGATCGTTGTTGGAGTTCGCGAATGGAAAAAGTTTGGGAACAGCCAACAGCTGAGTTAGTGGTACAGACTGCAATTCAAATCGTCACCTGGTGTGGTAGAAAACCAGAAACGGTTATAGGTTATGAGAGAAACAAGCACTATAACTTAATTTTAATCGCGGTTCATTTATGATCTTCTTTTTAGACTTCTTCTTATTGTACTACAAATGTCTTTGAACTTTCCCAACTTAATTTTCATACATATATAGTATCCCGCTGTGGTCTCGGGGTAGCGTCGCTCCCTCTTACGCACCTGGCCCGGGTTCGATCCCTGGTCGGTATAAATTACCTGGGTTATGATTCCTTTCGGGGTTTCTCCTCATCTGTAAAACATGTTAGGAAACTTTAGAACCAAACAGTCCATGACCATTGCGCCTCTCGATCCTACCTTTTTATTACATTGAGTTTGAAAGTTTTGAGTGACTATATCGACATTCCTTTTCCCGGGCCCATAGAAGGCAAAGATTAATCCACCTTTCCTTTGTAAATTACTTAACATATAGTACTGAATGCTAAACAGTATTATAATCGTGGAAGCTAGTAAGGCAAAAGGGGATTAAATTGGCTTGAGAAAGCTTTAGAATATGTATCAACATGACTAGCTACACAATTAGTAAACATACGTTAACTAAAAAAGTAACTTTTAATGATAATCATGAGTCAGATAATTGAAATACAAATAATATAACAAAAATATATCTTCTTGACCATTGAAAGAAAATATGTGAATGAAATAATATAAATTAACAAAATCGATCATCAATAAATCAATAAGTCAATAATAATAATAATAATAATAATAATAATAATAATAATAATAATAATAATAATAATAATAATATCCATACATACATACACACACACAATCCAGTCCAGCCAAGCGCTAGGGTTCACAGTCCTGGTTGCCCTACCCTGGCTTGTGGGACTGAAGAAATCAAACAGATCTCTCGAGCTACAGTCGACCTGACCACGACTATCCCAAAGTTGATGATGACGCTGATACTAACTTGCACACCTTATTTGAGGCTTTCGATAACAAGGGGGAGATGCGCAGTCACACGCAGCGCATAAAGAAGGAAGGGGAAGATACGTAGGAGAGACGACAACGAAGACAGGTATTTGGCATTGTTCTATAACATCACTGTAGAGGGAAGACACGATGACGTAGTTGTTACGTAGTTTTCACGTACCGAAAAAAGTGATTTCGCTACTACATTATCGGGTCATAATATTCACCAATATCATATTCGCCATGTTTAGTATGTTATGTTTCGGCTTAATGTTGTGTTTTCTCGGAGGAGGCTCTGACAATGAGTTGGTCATTCATTTAGAGAGACTCTCCATGTGTTTATGTGGTTAGGAAATATGTGTGTGATCCATAGTTTAAAATCCCTCTCCCGACAGGTCGGCCCTCTATAAGACAACTGTCAGTTGTCGTGTAGTATACAAAATGTACCTGTAAGGCGAGAGGTTAAAGAAGAAGTATTTTTTTATTGAGGATTGTTTTTGTTATTTACACAGGTATCCTCAAACAAAATATACATTTTTTTCTTCCACACTTCCTGATCTTGTGTGTCTGCTTCTGTCATATTTATCATTATCATGTTGTCTTGAATTTCCTTTATCCACGTTGACTTTCGTCTACCACGTTTCCTTTTCCAGGAGGTATCCATTTCAATACTTCTTTGTTTCTGTGTTCCTCCTCCTCTTGTACAAAATCCGTTTTTACATTTATTATTTATCTTACTGTATTACTTTTTATTTTGTCTAATTTTGATGTTCTTGCCGACCTTCTTAAAAAGTCAATTTCTGTGAGAAGAAGAATTAAGACTGTTATTATTGAATCGATAGTTGTTTTATTAGATTAAGTGAAACAATACTGTAGATTGTCCGCTAGACTCTTGTGTATCTGTGAATGAAGATTAATCGTGTACTGATTAAGTGCGGATAAACGCGATGATTTGTGTTACAATTGATGCAACAGTACACAGTCAAGGGAAACGTTAAAAACACTTGTAGTGACCGCTACACGTCGGGGGCCACTTAGTGTAATGAAGTGGCCAGACATTCAAACCATTTGTTCCATTAAGGAGCACATCATTTGCATCGCTGTACACTTCGATTCCATTTAGTTTAGACATAAATTCGATGCAACAACAAACAAAGTGTTCCATATACTATCGTTGACTTGCAAGTTAAACGCACTAAGTCAAAATATAGGCTACACAGGATTTTGAATATATGTATATATATGACATGAAAAATAAACGCCTGAACTGAGATTTGAACCCGAGAACTCTAACTTTACCCGGTTCAGACGTTTATTTTAATTTTCATCTCATATTTTCACTTCATTGCTAAATGTCAAAATTTAATTATAATATGGCATTAATGAATCGTTCCTGCCATAAAGTAAATATTCTCTTTAAAATGCTTAATTGTTATAGAAGTCACGAGATGGCAAGATTGAGAATCATATATAAGGAATGAAAAATAAATGATTGTGCTAGGAGCCTGAGTGGACGAATGGTTATTTCACTAGCGTATAACGTTAGAGGTCTTGAGTTCATATATCGGTCCAGGCGTTTATCTTCCTTTCATATTTATTTTCGTTCTTATTTGGGACTTTTTCACAGGAATAATGGTTGGTGTTCGTTTTTAATATGGATTTGGTTATTTTTTATGTTAATTCTAATTTTCCTGGAACATTACACAAACTTAGTGCTTTTCCCTAGTCAATCAGTCTTTCCCGAATAACATATGAAAGGAATTTCATACTTCGGTTGTAACTTTTTTAATCTGAAAACGTAGGCACTGATAAATGAACATGGTTGAATTATTCTACCGTAATTAATTTCCGTTCTAACTAACTCTCTGGCAATATCGAAGCCGTAGCTCTCCAAATATTCCTGTTCAGAGATAATGTTTTTCAATCATCTCCTGTATAATCTACTTCCCGAAAATCATGTTTAATATTATTCTCCCACCTCATTCTTGGCCTAACTAATGGTCGCCTTCTTTCTGGATTTCTTACTAGGAATTCCCATGCCCCTCATTCATTCCCCATTCATTCCACAGTATATAAAACGTAACTGTTAAAATCTTAACAATAAGATTCTTTGATGTGGCAAAGGGGAGTCTAACTCCATTGTCGTTACAATCTTCATGAAGACTGAATTTGTCTGTTGTTACCTGAATATATATATATATATATATATATATATATATATATATATATTCCTATCCCACTTATGCAATAAAATATCATAAGACAGTTTTCATATGACAACATGAGACTATCAATTAAGCATTCTAATTCTTCCTTAATCTTGTCGTCCTCATCTTCTGTGAGACAATGTACATTTACGATGCATTTTACCTTTTAGAATTACATATGATATCCTATCACTGACGAACTAAACACTAAACATGTCGGTAAGCTGAGAGGATCGTCCTTCGGACTAAAAACCCGTTTCACATTCAGGTCTCGCTGCACCCCCATGGTATAATGCAAAGCTTCCTGATTCCTGACTACCTCCCCTGAAAAACGAATATATCCAAGGGTTATTTATCTAACTCCTACATTATTATATCTAGCGCCCCAGTATTATATAATATCCAAACATTCCATGTTCCTAGGAACATTTCCTTTGTTTAAGCTTTTATCATGGATTCCCTATAGTGGTCCCCGCCAGAATCGTGTACAATTTTACCGCCGGAAAATTTTATTCCAGTGAAACCCATATCCGCATTTCTTCAAAGTTGTATTCTAACAATAAATATCGTCGCTTTTTCGATCATGGTACTTTTTTTCATCTGGCTTATCGCCTTCGATCTCTCCGGCATTGGTAGCCCTTTCGGCAGCAATGCTACCTCCGGCATAGCTGTCGGGGTGGTTTAAGCTCACAAGCCACTAGTTACACGAATTATTAAATTTAAGAATAGGTGAATAAAAGTTAGGTATAATTGAGCCCTTGTGAACTAAAATGACTCCTGTCCTTGGATCATTTGCAAGCGAGCAAATCTACTGATAGCTCTAGGGTAGCGTTTCCCAACCCTTTTCGACTCGCGAACCC